>VZSZ01004481.1:293567-383840 GCA_013398815.1 Ibidorhyncha struthersii | reverse complement strand
CGCAGGCGGGTCCCGTCCCGTCCCGTCGGGGGGGTGTCGGTGTCGGTGCCCGGCCGGCATCGCGCACGCCCGGTCGGGTGGGGAGGGGAGAGTGCTCCAGGCCAGTTGGAGGAGCGCGGGTGGTTACCGGCAGCGAAACCTTCGGCTTTTTGGCCCGATTTCNATAATAAGCCCAGAAATGCAGTTGCATGATGGGATTGGGATGGTGGGATGCCAAGGAAACACCCTGCAGTTGAAGAGCTTTCAGCCTGAGTGGGGAATGGTGTTTCTATTGCAAGCTAGTCGATACAAGGATTTTTATTTCACCCTTTGCTTCAGAAACTATTATTGCCCATTTGTAACTTTTTTTTAATCTGCTAATCATAAAGCACATCAAAAAGGAAGTTGAGTGGATTAGTAGATACACTTCAATATTTGTTTACATTCAAATGCACAATTAAGAAGCAAAATTAAAACAAAAAAAAACCCTTCCAATTTCTATTTTTCTATTTCAGTGTAATAAGGGGGATTGATGACATTGTTGCATCTGAAAGCATGAGACACTCATTTCTTGGGGACACCGATACTGTCGGTGGCAAGAAGGTAGGGAGGGGTGTAACCATCAGGCAGTTGCAGTGGGACACTTACACGTTTGTGCGGGCAGAAGCAATGCTGGACTGGCTGAAGCCACAGCCATGCCTTCCTCTAGCCGTGTGGACAATCCATAGAGGTGTGCGCCTTATGGACTGGTTACAAACCAGTGCATCCTGGGCCCGGCGTGCTGGGAAAGCCAGAGGTGGATTGAACGAGTTCCTTGGGCATAACCTGTGATAACCCGTGGTAACCCATGGTAACCTGCGATAACATTCACAACTGAGTGCTGCAGTAGCCCATGGCATGTTGGTATGCAGGCTGGCTCTGCTGATGGTTGCACCATCAACATGCAACACTGCAGCGGGTTCCATCATCCTACAGACTCAGCGGGAGCATAGGAAAAATGGCTGCAATGTTGCATTTTTTTGTTTGAACTGGTAAAGCCTGATTTGTCTGAAGAAGCAGCCCCGTATCCCTGGCCTTCAGTTAGCTTCGCCTGGCGTGTCCCGCCGCAGGCGTTCGTGTAAGCACACGGCGAGACCCCACTGTCCCCTGCAGCCCCCTGCAGCTCTGCCCAACCCTTCACTTTGCCATAGTGGGTTTTGCAGTCAGGTGGGAAGCACGGGGCCTAATTACTAAATGTTTTCATTCATTATGCTCCGTTCAAGTAATTGTGGACATAGAAAGGGAATGAATTTGTCTGGACATGCAATGATTTCCAAACGTAATAACCCAGAATACTAACCTTGTGGTCAGAACTTCATTTTTTAAGCTTTTTAATTCTTTGTTGAGTGTCAGTGTGGGACAAACCCACATCTGTCAGAATAGGTGCCTAGAGTCAGTTGACCCAGACTGTCTATTCCAAAGCCCTAATTAACAATCTTAAAACTCTGGCCTGGCTTCGTACCACTCGTGTTTTCCTCCTCCTACATGCCGTTCCGTGCTGGCAGTAACACCCTGGACCCCTGCGCTGAACGTGGAGCTCCTTCGGTGGTTGTGAGAAGTCTGCGGGGGTTCAAGGGGAGACTGGGCAAATACTGGCAGGAGAGGTACAGGTAGGAACAGCAACGGGATGGGGTCATGGTATCCTCAGCCCAAGGCCGTTGGAAGTGTCATAGCTGGCAGCCTCGTTCTTGCTTTTCCTGGGCATCGGTTTACAGCCACAGCTGGAGAAAGCACACCAGGCTGGAGAGACCTTTGGGTCTGGCACAACACGGTTGGTCGCTTGCGTGCTCCTGTGCTTCCGTGAGCTTCTCCCAGAAAATCTGGTGCCTTCCTTAGTGTCAGTAGCGTCAAAGTTGCTCTGCTGTTCAAAAATCCAGTTGGAAATTCCACCTGAGTGAGTAAATGCCTTTTCGTTGCAGCACTTTTTCGAGTCATTCACGCTTTCTTCATCACCAGGAAGCATTTGTGCAGCAGAGAGGTATTTGAAAATGGGCTGGCCTGCCCATCGGAAGGGTTAGATTGTGTAACTGCAGTAAATCCCTGCCATCTTTGCTGTGTATCCATGAGCTTATGGACACATTTCAAGGCTTTTGTTTGAACGTGAGGAATCTCTCATAGCTGGTGCTCTTAATTAACTTTCTTCCTCTGTAGCGCTTTTGCCTATGGTTGTGCATGGATATGCTTGTATTTAAAGTTCCCGTGAGTGCATTCTTAGGGTTAGAGTCAAGGAACAAGAATGTGAGGGGAAAAGCAATCCTTTGTTTCATGCTGCTTTGGGCACAGAGACACTACAAATGTCCACAGCAGAGTCACGTTATTGCAGAATGAATCCTCCAACAGTCTTAAGTCAAACTTTGATAGTATTGTGCATCATAGATTGGGAAAAAAAAAATAAAACAAAAAAAAGAAAGTGACTTGTAATTTCTTTAGCTTGGAGCCCACTTAGTATATGGGATTATTAAAGTATAGGCGCAGTGAGCACATGAATAGATATGAAATACTGGAGAATAATTAACGTGACTTTTGTAGAGGGAAGTTATATCTCACGAATCAACTGCAGAGGAATGTTGGACTCAATAAGCGTATTGCTAAGTTTCATTTAATCGGAAAGTTCAAGAAGTTTGACAAATGCCATCACCAAAAAAATCCTAGTAAAAATTGCAATAGGAAGAGAGGTTTTACTGGGATCATAGGTTGTTTAAAACAGGGAATGCAAGATTTATGGAAGTTCTGCTGTAGGGGAGGTTGACAGCTGGAACCTGTCCATATATTCATAAAAGATGTGGGAAAGGAAATTAATAGTAACACAATAACAGTGAAGAATGTCATATTCATGACAGCCAAATCTAAGGCTGACTACCCAAAGTTACACAAGATTATTACCATATTGAGTGAATGGGTGATAAATTGATAACTGAAATTTTAAATGAATATAATTATGGAGAGATTAACTAAAGTGATAAGAGAATGACAGGCTCTAGCCTTGCCGTTACCTCACTGAGAATAGATTTAGGATCGTTCTCTGGGAATATCATGAGCTCAGTGACCAGTGTCAATCAAAGGGAAATAAACCGGCATTAATTATTTGGAAAGAAAGAACATAAACTTTATGTCTCATTTTCTATATTCTCTGTAACCACAGGTACCTTCATATATTAAAACCAGTTTGAAGTTTTATTAACCCATTTCATAAAAGGAGTAGTAGCAGCAAAAAAAGGTACAAAAAAGCAACAAGAAAAGATTGTGGTTATGAAGGCGAAGTGGAGCAGGATTCTTGAGTTTGCAAAAAAGAAGTGGGTGTGGTATGGTAGAGGTCTACACAATTGGAAATGATGCAAAGAAGATGAGTTGGGAAGGACTGCTTACTGTTTCTCATAGTCCAAGTATCAGAAAAATTAGACCACGGATATTGAAAGCAGAGCCACCTTTGGTTCAGAAAGTTGTAAAATGCTTCTTGTTGGAAGCCAGCACGGTATATGACAGGAAGCAACATTCAATATTTTCTGATTTCTACTCTTTTTCTCGAAAAAACAGCTACTCTCCACTGCTGAGGGCAGCAGACTATTGAGACAGAAGAACAAACCAGTTCTTACTGCTTCGTTACATAGTTCAGAGTACTTTCCTGGCTGGCTGTGCTCAACTCCTCACGCCACGTGAAGCAATATAACACCGACTAAGGACTGGGAAAACATGGAAGCCACTTTTCCCTGCTCAGCGGGATGGTGCAACCTTTGCTCGCCGAATAACCAAGAACCTGCAGCCAGATGTTTATGTTGGAAGCATCCTTGGATGTGAAATTTGCTTCGTTGGTAGGCCACCTCGGAAGACAGAGGCCCAGCACATATTTTGGTCAGGGCTTTCTGTTACTGTGCATTGTTAATAAAATGTGTTAAATGTTCTTAATTTAGGTCAAGCATACTAATTACCTTCAGGGTGCCTGAACAATAAACAACAGTGACCCTAACTGAGAAACTAATTGGCTTTGAAAATTTGGCTTTCTTAATCATCAAAGGAGATGGGATAAAGCTCATCTTTAATTTAGAGAATAATTATTATCAGTGGTCTGAAGCTTTACACGTTACTCATTCCCACACGAGGGCTGGATTGAATAAGATTCTGGAGCCTATAGCCTCATGCTTTTGCACTTCCTTTTTTCTCATAATAAAATGCAAGCATACTCTAAAATTGAAGATGAAATCTCCCATTTTGAAATTGCTATCGCTTAAATGTTTGTCTAAATTTTAAGTTATGTCAGTTTTACATCTCAGAATAATAAAATGCACCTTCTGTATTTAAGATAGCTTTTCTTGTTTGTGCTTAATAATTCTCATTTTTATATTAAAACCACTATTTGCCTAACAAAAGGTGCACTTTTCATGTTCTGAGTGTACCTGTTGTCACAGCAGATGTTGATTTTCATGTGCTTTTTTGGAACTGGGAAATAATCAGATATCTTATTGTGCTATTTCAAACAAATGTTGGATAATTTATTTCTTTGCCATTTAAATATATATACCTCCAAATCTTTATATAAAAAGATCTTTTTAGAAATTGATACATTTTATTAAATAGTCTTTGTTTTAATAAAATCCATTTAAATACAGATAATAATGTTTAAATTAAGTTGAATGATTTATTTAAAATTGTGTGGACATATTTAACACTTGGATAAAAAAAAGTCTCTTCAGGTGAAATGCCAGGAAAAAGGTGGCTGCTGTGTCAGTTTATTTGGAAGTGAGGAACCAGAATATTCTACCTCTAAGTGCCAGTGAATGAAATATTAAAGTTTTTCTTGCCATGTTCAGGCCAAAACCAAGAACAAAAGGAAGCAAAAGAGCTCATGTTAAAAGTAGCTTCTTCAAAATTAGATCAGAAACTTGGACTAAAAGAAAAAAATGTAGAAGGAGATGGCTGGTGATGAAGTGTCATAAACTAATCTAATGCAGAAAATTCAACAGTAGGAGTCAAAATATAACTTGTAAATAAGAAATTCAGTGCAGCTTTTCTGTGTGTTTAACAAGTTCCTCTGCTCCTCTTCCCTTTTGAGATGAGAAATGACAGAGAAAGATCTACCATAGGTGATGTGATCTAGGCAGTCAAGTGGTAGCTATGATAAGAACTAATACCACTGTACTATAACCAACTAATCTTCATTATTGCCAAAGTATAAGTATTTGTGTTCTAGAAGTGTACACACTCGGTCCTGAATTACAGGTAACAGCATAAACAGCTTTCAGTGTAGAAACCCCTCACAGTAAAGGTTACTGTGGTTTCTTGGTAAATCTTAAGTCTTTACTTAGGGGCATTTGAAAAGCAAGTGGAATCTTAAAAATTATTAGGAAAAGAGGAGAGGATGCAAAATGGAAAACACAATCACACCACTGTGTAAATCCACAGATTTACACTTTGAATACTGCATGCTGGTCCAGTCATCTCAGAAAACACCTACAGGAGGCTGAGAAGCTCTCAAGAGTGGAAATAAAAATGAGTGGTTTTAATGTAACGAACCTAAATGTAGTATCAGCAATGGAAGACAGTGGGTGGAAGGTCAGATGTGTGAGGAAAAGGACTATGACAGAGATTTGCAATGTAACAAGTGACATACAGGCAAAAACTGGGACCATTTAGTCACACTTTCTTGCAAGCTAAGAATTTAGATGGTATCAAAAGAAATAATCAGGCAATAGAAATAAAACAAATAAAAGCAGGCACTTTTATTTGTACAGTAAATAATCAAATGGTGCCACTCAGGGCTGCTACATATGGAGCATATATGGAGCTACATACTACAAAAGCATAAATACAACAGAAAAAGGGTGAGAAAAAAATAACACAGGGTGTGCTCATCAGTGGTTGCTAGAGACACAGGTCTGAACCCTTGACTTTGGAAGTCCCTAAATACTGATTGGCAGAGTATATGGGGAAAAGACTGTGCCACACATGCTTTTCTTCTTATACTTTCCCCCTAAACGTCAGTTACTCTCTGCTGTGAGAGGGTGAATTTTATGGACCTTCAATAGGGTGTGGTCAAGCCGTTTCATTTTATTCTCCTCTCATAAAGTCTGTCTGTTGAATTTTCCTGGACATCTAGCAGAGGTGAGGGTGTTAACTGAATGAGGCAAATGTGATCTTTTGCTTTGTAAAAAGTCTGGATTTAGTCCTGTATCATGCTTTCTTCTCTCTTTTCCTAGTTATAGATGAAGAAATTTATTTAAGAAAGTAGTATATCTAAATGAAAAACATAGAATGAAAATAGCTTGTTGAATATTTTTAAACAGGAAGTATTTGTTCTACACAGCTTTATTTTGTCTTGCATCAAAGATGCATAATAAAATTGCATAGGAGGAGCTGATATGGGAGTTGCTTGAGCATTATTCATCAGACATTTTTTTCATGTGCTACCTTTACTAATCCTATGACTCGTTTTTACTCGCGTCAGGTAGCAAAACTGAAACCTTCTATATCCATATGCCTTGCATGTAAGAGAACAATTAGGTAGAAATCACTCAAAGACGAGGTTATTTTAAAAAGAACAAGAGCACTCCCCTAACACATTGGAGAGTTTTTATAATCTGCAAAACAGAATTGGATATGGGTTAGAAAATTCTTTGAAACTATGAGAAAAACACAATTTTGACAAAAAATGCTAACAACTTACAGTAGTAATCAATCAAACCATGATAGCAGCTCAAGTATTCTTGGAGACAATACCAGACAGATTTCTTTACTAAGGTATCACTGAACTATAAATACTGCCATGTTACATTTACTTTAGAAGCCATGAATCTTAATTTAAGAATAGGGAGCACTTTTAATGTAAGATTCACTTAATACTGAGCAATGAGAAAAGTTGTTTGAGAAAGTAATCTTGGAATGAGTGAGCACAGGTAAATTCAAAACTGCCACACTAGGTTCAAGTGCAGGGTAGACAAATAGGTTGGTAATAATTAAAGCTTCAAACTTCAGGAGACCAAATTTTGAGGCTGTAAAGCACCCATGGACTGAAATGCGAAAGAGACAAGGAATCACATGAAGATAAAATTTCAATAGTCTGGGCTCGAGTTTCAAGCAGAAGAAGTATGTAGATAGGGAAGAAGAACTATGGACCTGCCTGGACCACTAAACACCTGACGCAGGACACTGTAGGTAATCAGGGAATTTACTGAAATGAGAAGGTTATGGATCTATAGGTCAGAAAGTACCAACATACAGTTAAGAATGGCAAATTATCTATCTGAGCTAGATCCTTCAAAGCAACTAAAGGAAATTATAAGAAGGTTTCCAACCACCATAGCGTAGAGATAATATGAAGGGGACAAGTGGGGCCATATCCTGAGGATCAGGTGGAGATTAAGGGACATCAGATGTCACAGGTCTTAATACTTTGCCCCGGATTTAATAGAAGCAATTATGTATATGATTAAGGACAGATTATCCAACAAGGATAGGAAATGGAAATAGTCACTCCATGGTGGATAGAAAAATAAGCACGTACTGTGTGAAATCTGAACAGCCAGGATAATGTCCAGTAACAGTGATTTTAAAAGAACCTGCAATTTTGGGAGTGGTACTTTACTCCCATTAGGGAACAGTAAGTGTGATAGATGTATCTGAAAAGGAAAAGTGGGATATCCAAAAGAATCATTCATTTATCCTTAATTTATCCTTAATACAATATACTATAACATATTTTGAAAGGAAGAGTAGCCAAGAATGTGGAGTTTAAATAAGATAAATTCAATATGATTTGGGCAAAACTAGACTATGTAATGTTATAGTAGAACGTTCTTCGATATCCTTTAGATGGGATCAGTGCAGTCAACTTAATAATCTAGTTTTAAGTAAAGCATCAATTCAAAGGAATTAAAATTTATATCAAAGGAAATGAAATGAAATGAAAGTGGGAATTAAAGCAAGGTCTATGGAACGATTAACATTATAGCTGAAGGGAAGACTACAATGAGATACACTGATAAAAGAGTTGTCCAGATGGATAGAGGCTAGAAATTATATTTTCCAAGAGCCACTCTTGGAACAAGTTCTGCTTAATATCATTATTCATGATACTGCTTTAAAAAAAATTAGATTAATGTTTGCATTAATAATCCATGGTACAGATGATGCAACACTTGAAAAATCCTGCCAGTGTTGATAGGAACAAGTAGGTCACACATTGTGAACTGGAATTACAGAAGTAGGATAAAATAGCATAGTAGAAAGTAATGCACATAGGGACTAAATCCAGATTTTTTCCTCTAAATTGAGGGCTTATCAGCTGGAGTTGGCACTTCAAGAGAGGGAACTGGATTTACTGGCAGATCATGGGGGGACTATCCTGTCTAGAATGTCAGGGAGTAATTTTAAGGTCGCAACAATGATTTTCAGCAAAGACTGAGGAATTTTAGCATTACAGTGCATAGTATTAGCAAGATGTTCTCTAAAATGTCACTTCGAGTTTTTGTCATCTGTGCTTATAAAATAATATAAATTTCAACAGAGATAAAGAAAGGCTAATATAATAATAGGAGAATATATTTTAGAAAGTTAAAAAGTCTATTTAAGCTATCAAAGTGGAAGTTTTAGAGCAGATATGATTATTCTTTAAAATTTATCTGTTTAATCATCAGAGCTGGAGAGATTTTTAGGCATAATAATCTTACAAAAGGCATTGGATGTATGAGGTCTGTAAGTATTAAAAGAGTGAAACTGTAGGTGCTTTTCAAATGAAGTAAAACAGGCAAGAAACCTTCATTGTTTAAATATGATGCTTGTGAGGTTTATAGAGTGTTTTACAGACTCATATTTGCTTTTAATGTGCTGGCAGTATTTGATGCAGTGTCTTTTACTGAATTCAGTTTATTGGATTCAGTTTCAGATCATGGAGTCACTTAACTTGTACATGAGACAGGAAGAAAGTTTTACAAGTTTTGGTGCACAGCTTAGACTCCAGGGGAATTTTTATTCCCTTACTTCAAAATTTGGAAGGTATCAAAGACTGGCAACAGTCAGGGATAAGATATCATCAATGATTAGACTTAGGATCAGAAAGTAATTTTCCCTCAGATCCCAGTATCATAAGCCCTTGTTTTGGAATTCCTTCTTTATTTTTGCATGTTTTTTCTAGAATGCATGATATTTTATTTATTTGGATGGGATCATTTAAGAATATTTTATGCTCTGAACCTTTCTTGCGCCAGAGGTGAAAGCAACATTTCTCATCTCTCCAGGTAGAGAGAACATGTGCCAAGACAAAACCTTTTACTAAAACCCTAAACTTCTTGTAACAAATCTCAGAAAGTCTCTGTGATGTCCTCCAGTGGATGTGCAAGGAAGGGTAGATGATGTAGATTCTAATGGACTCTTCTGAAATCAACACTGATACCATTCTCCACTGTGATGCTGGAGAGCTAGCTAGAGTACACAACACAAATGAGTCTCTGCAATGCTGTACTGCAAACCTCCTCATAAATACTGTTTTTAAAAGCCCTGTTACCTTTAGCAGAATTAATTTTGGGATGCCCAGACCCTTGCTAAGCAATTTTTGTTGTGGTGGTGTCTAAGAACATGTAGTTACATTTTCATTCATAATGAAAAATTCCCTGATTTCCTCTTTGGTAACTGAACAAAGATGAAAATAAACGTGCTGCAACTTTCAACCAAAGTCAAGTGAGAAACAAACCAACACATCTGGGCAGAGAAAAAAACAGCAAACAGAAAATGTTAACCTTGCTGGTTTCTGTTAATGAGGTTTTTGAACATGTGTGAACAGTGATAGCAAGGAAAGCCACCTTGCTATTAAAATAAAGGACTTCATTGACACCAACTGCTTCTCTTGGTCATGAAGAAGCAAGTGAATAATGTCTGAAGTGTTACACACACAGAAAAAAACAACTTTGAAGAATGTACAGCTTTGCTTTGGACACCAAAGAGAATTTTTTAGTAATTTTGATTACTTTCATATTGAATTGACCAAGTATGTGTTATGTGTGTCAGATAATTGTAACAATATTTTGTCCATATAACATCTGATATTGATATTTTTCCACTTTAATGTGTAGATACCTATTTCTAATTATTGTTGAAATTTCAGGGTCTTGGAAATGTCATCATCCACATGGAGGAGCGGCTGATATGCCAGAGGGTTGTGCTGCCAACCAGCAGGATCATGACAAGCTGGAGAAATGGGCCAACAGGAATCTCATGAAGTTCAACAAGGAGTAGTGCAAAGTCCTGCACCTGGGGAAGAAGAACCCCATGCACCAATGTATGCTGCAGCTTGGCAGAAAAAGACCTGGGGGTCCTAGTGGACACCAGGTTGAACATGGGCCAGTGATGTCGCCTTGCTGCAAAGAAGGTGAGTGGTATCCTGGCCTGCATTAGGAGGAGTGTTGCCAGCAAGTTGAGGGAAGTGATCCTTCCCTTCTACCCAGCACTGGTGAGGCCACACCTGGAGCACTGTGTCCAGTTCTAGGCTTCCCAGTACAAAAGAGACATGGGCATTCTGGAGAGAGTCCAATAAAGGGCCACAAGGATGATGGAGCACCTCACATACAAGGAAAGGCTAAGAGAGCTGGGACTGCTCAGCCTGGAGAATAGAAGGCTCAGGGGGGACCTCATCAGTGTGTATAAACACCTCAAGGGGAGGTGCAAAGAGGATGGAGTCAGGCTCTTTTCAGTGGTGCCCAGTGACACAAGACAGTGGGATGGCTTTCTAAGCTCTCTGCACTTTGAAGTCCGGCTGTGCAGGTCTTGATGGTTAAGACTCTGCATAGCTTCAGGTATGAAAACCTGTCCCTGCCGAAGTCACTAGCAAAAGTCCCAGGATTTCACTCCCGGACTTTAACTGTAGCATTCATTTGGTAAAACACAGTGATATGATGGAGCAACTCTGAGAGTTTCCTTAGCTCCCAAAGTTACAGAAAGTCAAGCTGTAACAGGACAGATCTAGAAGCCAACTGAAACAGGGGACTGGAACAGTGTGAATGTAATACTACCGCCGTGATAGAAGTATTGCCATGCTATTCTGTGAAATAGTACTGCTGATTGTCCTTAACAAATATTCTATACTGACTAAGTCTTAGTCCTGCTTTCTGTTCTTTCTTTCCCTCTGACTCCCTCCCCTTCCTTTTTGCCTTCATATTCTTGCTAATTTGCTGACGGTACCACATCAGGCAGTGTATCCTCTCAACTCATGAACAAGCTATGATTTGTTGTTTGTCTTACATTCATGACACTACATGTATTCCAGACTTTGCTTAAAACTTCATTAAATTCCCCAGCATAAAAAATGACTGTATTCTTCTGTCATTTAGCCTGATGTAATTTCCAAGACCTTAATTTTTGCACCGCTGAAAACTCAGGAAATTTAACAAGAGAATCTGACACAACCTTTCTTTAGTACTCTGCTCTGCAAAAATAAAGTTGAGAATACTTTTTAGGGCCTAATCTATATGCACACCTGCATATGAACATTAAAATTTTCCCTTAAGCTTAGCAAATGCTGGGCAAGTATTTAGACAAAATATATACTTAACAGTGTGTTATTAAGGATGCTTTTAGAATGTGGATTACCACAGAATAATTTCCAATTGAAGCATAACAGTAAAAATTAGGTCATCATTTTCAACAGGAAATATTGATTCACTAACAGACTTTTTTTATAATGCTTCTGCTTTAATTATAATCTATGTAGCAATGTAGTAACTGGCACAGTAGTGATAAAAGGAAGGTAACAGAATAGCAATATTGTGAAGTGGACAGGGTAGAACAAAGGCTAAGAGGATTTAATATCAAGGCCCTAAATCTAAACATCTGTTTTAATGGTGCAGAGTTCTGATCAGAATATGTGAGACAACTATTATAAAATTAATGAAAGAACCTTGCTGGAACACAGCAAAAGGCGAAAGTGGCAGTCTGACACAGAAAGCTTGCCAGAACAACTTTTGTTTAGCTCCAATTAATGAATCAAACACAATTTGTTCAGGCAAATGAGGGACTCTAGTTCAAAGTTGTCTGTTATTATTTTGCTGGTAAAAGATTTGGCTAAGTTCCTAATATATTAGTCTATCTTTCAGACTGGTTTCTGTGGAAGACAGAGTTATAATCTATGTGCATATCATTGAACTGTAGACATGTTCCCCTGTTCTCTTTCCTAAAGCATTCAATGAAAACTTTTTCTGGAAGGTGAACCTTCCTGGGAGGGGAACTCTCTCAGAGAAATTTCAGTATTTTTATATATGTCCATAATATCATGAAAAACTTAACAATTGCCAATAAGAAGCGAAAGCCAGAATGAAAATGAGTCACAACCATTTGGGATTCTATGTGCCAACACAGAATTGCCCAAGAATGTTTTTATCTCCTTTCTTTTTCTTTGTAAATTGATTATTTAGGTCGTCTGATTATTTAAACAAAATCACAGAGTTAATTTAACAATTGGAAATATGAATTTAACAAATGGAAATATGCCTTCAAACCTTAATTTTCTCATAATCAAGAAGAAAATTATTTAATACTGTAGAGAAAATAGTCATTTGGCAGCCTTTATATACTGTGCTGTCTCAGAAAAATAAAATAGTATTACAGACACAAGGAAGACAGTAGAATCACTAAACAGGTTTTGAAGATATTACTACATCTGGTACTAGTTTTGTAGCTATATTCTTTTGTAATTCTATTACTACATCTTGCACTGCTACATCTAGTACTGCTACATCTAGTCTGTTTCCTTGGTCTGCTGGATACAACTATCCCAGGGAAGGGTATCTATAGGTGTGTTAGAGAGAGGTATGCAAATATTATAAAGAAAATGAGAAATGTGTTCCAGAAGTGTAATGCTTCAGCTAATGAACCACATGCATTAAACTAGCCTTGAGAATCTAAAAATAGTCATTTGCATTGGTAACCACAAAAGGCCTTTCCTTTGGCAACTGTGCATAGACATTTTCATTCTATTTTCATTCTCTTTTATTCATTGTTGAGTTTTGCTTTCTCATCTATAGGTGAAGGTAGCAAATGGAGAGGTTGGCAGTACAAGTAACAAGGCTCCTGTGTCTTCTCTTGATGGGTACTTGGAAATCAGAGCAACTCTAACATACTTCTTCCTTTTCCTCTCACACCAATATTTGCATTTAAAACAGTTTCCTAGGACATGTCTCCAAAGTGTCCTTGAATATGCCCTCCTGTGGGAACAACATGAACCCGAAGGGCTTACTTCTTCCACCTACCCCACCCCCACCCCACCACACACACACACACACACACACACACACAGAGTAGTAAAATATGCAGATACAAAGGACTTTTTAGAAGTACAACATTTGGAAAAGTCTCTGTGCAAGGGACTGGGAATTGTGAAAGGGCAGTAGTATTTCTTATGGGTGAGGAAACAGATAACTGGTGAGCTCAAGGAGAAGAAAAAGGAGGGAACAGAAAATTTTGAAACTCAAATTCCAATGTTGTGCTACTGAAATCCAAAATAAAGTTGTAGATACAACTTTCATTTCACAAATACAGTTTTGACATATAACAAAATGTTCCTTGCTTTCTACCCATATTTTCTTTTAGCTCATATGAACTTCCGTTACTATCAATAGGCCAAGTCAGTTACTGTAAATAGGAAAGTAGGTGAAATGCCAATGGCAAATTTGTTTTAATCAAATGGCAAGTGGAACTTCTGTGAGTACAATTAAATGACACAATGGTACCAATGCAGGTGGCAGCTTGAAATACTGCCAGTACTTTGGCGGTCTTACTATGACTTTTCTGTGTGCATCAAGAATTGTTACAAAAAAATATTCAAAAGGTTTGCAAACAAACCACTGTTTCAGTAAATATGGGATGAAATTATTAGGGCTTTCTTAGAGTGTAGATTAGATGATGACTGAGATGAGCGCTCTATCTCCATTCAAAAGTGTACATTCATGATCAAACAAACTCTTCTGTATGAATGTGAGAAGTTTTAGAGCAAAGTGTTTCAGATTTTTTTTTATTTTTATACCTTCTAGATTAAATTCCATGAAATTAAAAAAATATTTTCTTTAATCTGTACTATGTAACTTTTCAATCTGTGTTCTAAAATGAACATTTTAAGAGAAAGTCTAGTCTCTGTGATCTCACTAGGGCTAGTATGCTATCCACAACATACACAGAAATTGAATACCCAATCAGCTGATGTTTCTAAATGAAAACTTCCTACTTAGCATTGTTTACATTTGGATTCTTCTCTGTTTTCTGTGGCCAGCAAAGAATAAAAGCAATTAAAATATTTAGAGAGATTACTTATTTTCAAACAAAAGAAACTGTTTGCGTTGGTGATCTAAGAATAACAAGCAGATAATACATCCTTTTGGGGTACTTAATCTTGGCTTGAATGGTTTGATGTTGGGTATAACTAGTAAAATCTGTAGGTTTAGAACTAGTGAAAGTCTTTAGGGTTATTTCCCTTTATGTTTATGGGACTCTTCAGTTGGCTTTAACACAACAAGGTAGGGTTTGCCTGAATTAATACTAGTCATGTATATGTGATCAACACTAGTCCAGAAAGACATACAGTCTGAAAATATAAGATGAAGCCCTTCTATATACCCTCCATCCCCATTCCGCAAGTCCAGCTATGACCTTGGTCAAGATAGTTAAAGAATCATCCTATGGGAAGATAGGAAATGAAAGCTGCTTAGTTGATTTGTATTGAAATGTGACGTTTTTTATTTTCCTGCATATCTCTGAAAAATTATTTAAGGAAATGTAGAAATAATTCAGAAGCTAAGCCAATGCTGGCATAGGTATTCAGAGTCAATCAAACAGTCTTGAAACCTGCATACTTTCTTAGAGGTGTATGTAAAGATGTATTGTACTATGTTGTGTAGCATCCATTGAAGGCCATGTAATATCCTAACTGACAAACATGCAATTGTATGAGTGACTTCACTGGTGTTTAGGGGTCCTCTTACAAATTTTGCTGCACACAGGAATAGATGTATGATATTTCTTATTCAACTGATTTTCTTTTTAAATTGCATCTATTCCTAAGTTTTACAAATGCTTGTTACACTTTAGGAAAGAGCAAAATAAGCAGGTACATAGGGTGGCAAACTTCTGGGACAGCATAAAACAGCCTTCAGGACAGCCAGAGGAAATGGATGACTGTTCAGCCCTGTGTACCCACACTGAACTTGGTGGCCGCACAGTTGCCTCCAAAGAACCAGTCCAAATCAGTGGTCGGCAGCTGGTTTTGGTTCCTTCTTGTAACAGCTGTTGCATCTTGCTCCTTTCTTCTCTCAGGCTTTGTGCGAAGGTCAGCAGCCAAGCTCTGCCCTTGGCCCTCCCGCCTAGCCTCACCCTTTCTTCTTTCCCATGGCAAGAGCAGCCCCATCCTGTGCAGACCACTGCAGCCAGTATGTGAAGATAACACATATAAGTCCCATATCTCTCCAACTGGAGTTTAAGTTGGCTGCTGTCTGTGGGACAGGTGTTCCGGATTTTTAAATCAAATCAGCTGGTAAATTAGGGACTTTTCACAGGCAAAAGTGGGAAGAGGAAAAGAAGTTTCTGGACTTCTGACACTATCTACAGCCTCCTGAAAGCTCCATGTCCTGTCCCAGGCCTCTCCCCAGCTTCATAGCCTGGAAAGTCGCGGAGTTATTCCAGGCCCCAGAAGTCACACAGGCCTTTCCTGTTCCCTCTAATGCAGCTCCCCAAGTAACCCATGTATCTCAACCCTACACACAGGTCTCTCTTAAAGCCCTCTGATCTTTTCTACCCAGCGAGATCTCCAGTGTCTGACCAAACTCACGGTTTCCCCTACACTAACCCACTCACATGTGAAATGCCCTTTGCCACCACCTAGTTTTGCCTGCATTGTTGAGGTGCCTGAAGCCAGTTCTGAGATTAATTTTGAGATATACAAGCCTTGAAACTTGTTAATACCCAGTCTTTACCCTACCATAATTCAGATAAATCATTATCTCAAAACAGCATTCATAGAACTATGAATCATTCATTTTGTTCCCAGTCACCTGAAGTTACTAGAAGCTTTTAACTCTGGTGTGTGTTGGTTTGAAAGAGTGTCCAAGAGTTTTTCTTCTGCACTTTAGATACTGAAGTCACATTAAGTCATGAACACAGTCTCCCAAGTACTCTCACTGCTCTGTGGGGTGAGATGGGCCCCCTGCAAAAAGGTTTGGTGGTGAGGGGATTCACCTTTGGGAGATGCTCCTCTCTGCTCTCAGTGACTGCTGGCCTCGCCCAGGGTGTCAGCTTATTGTCCTATGTTAAATGGTATAAAACGAGGCAATTCTGTCTTTGCTTATTTGAGGAAAAAAACCCAGTACCTAAAGTGATATTTTGACTTCTAATTTTGCTTTTTAGTAAATTATCACTCTTACTTTCCCTGTCACTTTACATGGCAGCATCTTGTACCCAGCTTTAAAGCTCTTTCAAACTTCTACTTCTGTCTTTATTGCTGTCCTATTACTTGTTCTGGCCTTAATATGACCTGTTTCATGCATTTCTGTAACACTTTCTTCCAGGGCTGGAATACCGTTATTAAATTAGTTGTGATATCTGAAGGGAATTGGCAGTTAATAAAAGCTGGGGAAATTACCCCTGGAGACTTTTAAAGTTTTCTTCAACTTGTACCATATCTTGATTATAAGAAAATAGATTACATTAAAATAAAAGATGCCTGTTTGTTAAAAGAACATGCCTAAGCTGCACCTAACAGTGTAATACTATATCCTGTCGAGAACCACAAAATCACAGACTGGGGTTGGAAGGCTCCTCTGGAGATCATTTTCTCCTACCCCTCTATTCATAGCAGGGTCATCTGGACCAAGTTGCTCAGGACTGTGTCCAGCTGGATTTTGAATATCTCCAAGGATGGAGACTTCACAAACTCTCTGGGCAACCTGTGCCTGTGCTTGACTACTCTCATAGTAAAGAAGTTTTTTCTTTCATTTAAGTGCTATTTCCTGTGTTTCAGTTTCTTATTGCCCCTTGTCATATCACTGAGAACAGTCTGGCTCCACTTTCTTTCTTCCTGCCATCAGGTATTTATACACATTGACAAGATCCCACCTGAGACTTCTCCAGCCTCAAAAGTCACAGCTTTCTCACCCTCTGGTTGCATGTCAGATGCTACCAGCCATTAATCATCTTTGTAGCCCTTTGCTGGACTCTTTGCCCCTTGACCCATTTTGCCAGCCTGTCAAGGTCCCTCTGGATGGTGGCATGACCCTCTTGTGTACCAGCTACTCCTCCCAGTTTTGTGTCATCCACAAACTTTCTGAGGGTACACATTCTGTCCCACCATCCAGGTCAGTAATGAAGGTGCTTAGCAGTATCAGACTCAGTGTCGACCCCTGAGGTACTCCAATAGTGCGTGACCTCCAGCTGGATTTGTGCATGTCGTTGCAACCCTTTAAGCCCAGAAGGTGAGCCAGTTTTCAGCCTACCTCACAGTCTACCTCACTATCAGGATACTGATAAGTATCTAGCCCATACTTCAACATTTTGTTTGAGGATGTTGTGGGAAACAGTGTCAAATGCCTTGCTAAAGTCAAAGCAAACAACATCCACTGTTTTTTTTTCCTTGTCCTGCAACCTAGTCACTTCATCAGATTGGTGTGACAGGATGTCTCTCATAAATCCATGCTGACTACTCCCAGTCCCCTTTTTATCTTTAGTATGCTTGGACAGGGCTTCCAGGATTACGTGCTCAATCACCTTCCCTGGGATTGAAGTGAGTCTGAACAGCCTGTAGTTCCCTGGATCCTCCTTGGCCTTCTTGAAGACAGGAGTGACATTTGCCTTCTTCTAAGTCTCAGGAATCTCCCGCAATAGCCACAACTTTTTAAAGATAATCAAGAGTGGCTTTGCAATCTCAACAGCTAGCTCCCTCAGCACTTGATCCCACGGATCTGTGTGTGGTCAGTGTGTTTAAATGTTCCCTGACCTGATTCTTCTCCACTGAGGGTAAGCCTTCCTGGCTCCAGACCTTCCCTCTGGTCTCAGGGATGTGGGATTGCTGAAGGCAGGTCTTACTGATAAAGACAATGGCAAAGAAGGTGTTGAGTACCTTGGCCTTTTCATGTCTTAGTAGAGGAATTATACCAAGAGCAGCAAATAAACACAAGTTTCCAGTGCAAGGACCCAACAAAGCAGAGTTAATATGACCCTCAGATACACAGAGATTGGGGAAAAAAACCAAAACTTTTACATCTTTATCCAATACTGGTGAGAACAGCACTAGAACAAAGTACGTGATTCTTATGGCAAAGAATTTAAAGGCAACAGATAAAAAGCTGCAATTATAATATGAAAATTGGTAGATACTGTACACTGTGAGAGATTTTAAAAGCTCTGCATGTTAAAAAAAAAAAAGAGGTGGGGGAGCTGGACACTCATGCTCCTGAAGATCTTAAACCAAGACCAGAGACTTCTCAGAATAACTACTTCTTAAGACCAAAAGGATGCTTAAGTATTAATCAAGCATAAATTACTGGACCTACTAGTAGAGGAGTTGACCTATGATGTAGAAAAAGGTCAGAAGTCCAGATAAAGTAACAGTTCTTCTGTTTAAGTTCTTGGAATACTGAATGGAGATTGACTGTTGCTTTCTGTATACCATATGACACAAAAGAAACCAACCCCAACTGAAACTTTTAATGGCAATTGAAGAAAGAAGAAACAATTTTTACGCTTGGCATAATTTTACTAATATATAAAATCACATCCTCTATGTTGTTGAATATAACTTGTCCTACAATTCTACAGGTATCGATAACACTTACGCCTGCATTTAACTGGTGAGCTTTGGTGTCCGCAGTGCTTCCTGCAGTCTTGGCCCTGTGCTTGCCCAAACAGAAAAATATGTAGCAGCATATTGACATACAAAGGGCTGTCCAGATGCACCAGTTGCCATCTAGAAGAAATCAGGACACAGAGGAGAAGAGATGGTGGGAAGGTGGGATAATTTTCATTTCTGTCAGGACATGGTTGGGGTTCTCTGCTTGATGATGGAGCCTTCCCAAGTCTCACTGAATGTGCTAGATTATACATAGAATTGTTATACTACCAAAAACTGTTCTCAAATTACAAAATAAGTTTTTACTTATTAATAGAGAGTAAAAGGATATTTTAAATACTGTCATATATTTCACTTTGTGTATTACTTCCAGAGTGCTTAGATTTGGTAATTTTTTTTTCCATTTACTTTATAACACTCAAAAGAAACCTGCAAATATGTGCCCAGCTTGAAAAAAAAAATACCTTGCATTACTAGGGAAAAACTTTGGATTTGAAATTAGGTATCTCAGTCCCTAGTTGATGTTTTTACACTGGTGAAGACACACTGTCCCTGCTGAGATCAATTTCAAGTTTCATAGAATTTTGTTATGATATTCTCTGTTGGTGGCTACAGAAATCACAAAAGAAGAGCCTTTGTGATTTCTACAATGTGTAGATTACATTTTGGATAACATTATAATCCCAGAAGTATTTATTTAGAATGTCTTCATCCTGACTGCATCCTGCATTAAAATCTTGACATTTTAGCAGTTTAATGCCATAAGGATGTTTCCTGTAAAATCTCAGAATTATGGCTTGCATTCGGAAGAAATGTTAAGACTTTGACAATAACAGAGCAATTAACAGATGAAACGCTTGTTTAATTATTGCGTTGATCTGATATTATTCTGTCATGGGAAGAGGAAGCTGACCAGGTCCACCTCATCCACCCTGCATTAGTGTTACACTCATTTAATATCACCACCTTAAGTAGTTTATACACACGCGCATAAAATTTTCTTTCACTCACTCACGCTCTTTCATGTTATTCAGTTTTACATGCTTTACAAGGGTAGGTGTGGTTCTTTATTTTTCTAATTCCCTTGCCATGTTCTGTTTAAATTATTCCATTTGTAAGCATAAACAAGTTGATACATGTACGTTAGTTTCGGCACACGTTTAACATTTATTAGTTTAGATGTTTTTTTAGATTATAAAGGAAGATGGCTGCAAAACCAAAATACTTTCCAATCTAATTAATTTATACCCTTTCTTGTAATCAGTTTGGTTTATGTATCTTTTCTTTTCTGTCTTTCATTTGAGTTCTACTTTTGTCTGAAATTCAAAAGAATGAACAACTTATTTAAAAACCAAAATAAAACAGTTTTAATTTCCTTCTTCATTGTATTGCTATGAGCAAATAACATTAAGCAGCTTTTATCTTTGGTACATTATCACATTGTTGTATACTACAGAATAAAACACCGCTTTAGCTAATTACGTGTAGATAAAGCAGACCTGAGTTCACATTATATCAGAAGGTCATATACAATCTATAATATTCCCAATGTATATAGCTTTCATTGACATACACAGATCCAGCACAGACCTGCATTATGAGGGTGCACAAGCATATAGGCTGCAGGAGCTGTCCTTGACAGGGTAAACCTTCCTGGGTTTTCCTCCACCTTGAAACCTGTTCTTGAGTTCTTGAAGAATTAAAGTATACGTTAGAACAGAGTTGGTCCTTCAGATTTCAAGCTATATCGTAAACCACCATTTTTCATGCAACTCAGAGCCAGAAATATGGTCGTGACAGTCCTGCTTATGGGCCTGACTCTAACTGGAGCTTTTTATAAAAATTTTAATCTTTGCAAAGTAAATGCAAATTAGACTTTGAACCTTTTTTATGTCTTTGTGCTCACTTTTTAGAAGACGAAATAAAAACACAAAGATGAAGACAGTTGCAGACGAGTATAATCCTGTCACACGTTTCTTTTTCACGATAAAATGAGGAAATGGCTCACAGGGAGACACATTTTTCATAATTTTCCATTATAGGGAGCTGCAATGAAAATATGCTAATCAGAATGCATGGAGGAAGAAAGGAAAGAAAATATTGGTGAGTAATCAATAATATCCAGTTGGATTTATTAAATCACACAAACAACTGGTATTAGAAAATGGAAGAAGAAAGAAAATGACAAATACAAAAGTCAGACGTTATTGGCATAAATGGTGGAGTTCAAACATGCAAGTAGAGATCCCTGAAGCAACTTAACAGCATTACTAAGGTATTTTATACAGTGTATAGAAAATACATTTTATCACCTATCCACCTGTAAATACTAAGCCTCTATCTGCAGTAAAAAGTTTATATTTCAGACATTTAAGAATAAAAAAGTCCTTTTCCAGTTAAGCTTACAATAAGAGTGTTTTTAATATACACGTTTTGATTGGCTATCATACACTGGTTTAGGTATTCTACATGAAAATTACCCCACTAAAATCTGCTGAGGCACCTGTACTGACACTGAAATTGAAATCTCGTTGTCACGACCCTTACAAAGAGCAGAAATTCTTTCTAACCTGTCAGCTAAATTAATTCATGAATAATTTAAAATGTCATTAAATACTTTGAAACTGGCATTAACTATAGAATTCACAGCATTGGACTTATTCAGGCTCGCAGAAACAAAACAGTGGACTCCACCAGCCTCACCAGCTGACGGTCAATGGAGGCCAAAACGTTTATAACGTCAACTTATTCAATTGTTGATATTCATGGTGCTTGAATTCTTCGCCTTTATCTATCATCATCTTTACTCTCCAGCCCTCCAGTCTTTCCACATCCTTTGTGCTCCACCCAATGGCTTTGGGGAAGTCCTCTTTCATGTTTTCATTCTTCAGGGAACCACCATCCCTCCAAGGCTCTCATTATCCTAGGAAAGGAGGTTGCTACTCAGTATGGCGTATAGTGAGTCAGTCAAACTGTGTTTACGGACTTTGCAAAGATAGCATTTTTTTTTCCTGTAGGACAACAGTGTGTTCAAGTCAGTCTCCTTCCTCATTTTCTCTCCTCCCAGTCCTCTCCCTTCCCATCCCCAGGGCTTGAAAGGCTGAGCAAGCCATACAGGACACTGCCTGAAAATTATGAAAAAAATAACTATGGAGGAATTAGGGGAGGGAGAACATGTAAAAGAGGAACGTGAGGGAAGAACTGAATGGACAGATGGGAAAGAAATTCAGAGAGGAGAGAAAAGGAATGAATCAGTAGAGGAAATAAGGTAGCAAGTTTGAGTAAGAAGTGAAAGAAAATAATGAAATAAAAAAAAAGAATACAGCAAATATGGAAATATGAAAATAATTAGGAAGCAGAAAAAATGAACAAAAGAAAAATAAAGCTACATTGAAACGTCAGCTTTAAAAAATAAAGTTTTCTTTTCAGTGCTGGAGAAGAAATAAATACTGCTTTGAGAAATGTCACTGCATAAGCTAGGGGCACGATTCACAAAATGAGAGATATGAAAACAAGGAGGAAAGTTGCAAAAGGTACCCCCAAAAAAAACGTAAAATGGAAGGCAGAGGATGAGGAGTAGCTTAGGCCTTTTTAATATTTGTTCTTGCCTCCTTTCCTTACTAATGAGCTGTCGCTCCCCGAGAAGGGAGTGTTTGGCTAATGGAGTCTCAGCCCCAGGGCAGACAGGAGTGCCTCACCTCAGCCAGTAGCCAGCACCTCTCCCCATTTCGGGAGCAGTATTCACAGGCTGGTGAGAGGCTCCAGGAGAACCCCAGTGCATGTCCAGCAAGGAGAAGGGGTGGACAACTCCATACCAAAACTCATGCCCCTTTCCTCTTCCAAACAAGAGAGAAAAAAAAAAAAAGGTGGCTTAATGTTGGTGGTACAGCTCAAAAACCTCTCAGCCCTTCTCTCCTGTGTGCGTTTAATATAGGCCCCTGGAGCTTTGTTGTAACTGGAATGGGGAGGCCCAGTTTTAATTCATCAGCTGTGCTGTTTTCAGCTGGTATAAAACTCCTGGCCTTGTGGCAGTGACTGCCTTTTTGCCTTGTTGGAAATGACAAGTGAATTGAATTCCTCTCTTGGCTAACGGGGCACCACAGAATTTGGCCAACACAGTGGTTGTGCATTATGCAGCAGCCCGACTGATTTAGACTTAAGTAGTTTCCAGTCTGTAAGCAAGTAGACCCTGAGGAAAACAAAGTTCAGGCTAGACTTGTTGGCTTGTCTACAGAAGGGAAATTCAAGGGTCTGTACCCTGATCTGGTACGTGCATATCTTCTTACAAATTTGGCTAGGTAAAAAACAAACCAAACCAAAACAAAAAATACAAATAAATTAAAAAAGACATGGTACTAGATGGATTTTCTCGTGTTTTTGCTTGATCTTCGTGTGAACATATTTAGCCACATGACAGTCCCAAACTCCCCGCACATCTCAGGCGTATGGATGCAAGTGAAACTGTCGTCTCACACTAGAACTGGCCAAATAGGTATTGATGGTTCCCATAGGCTTACCTTCTTTTTGAATGTGCTATACAACATCTGAATATTCCACTCTTTAACAGCAGAACACTTTGACAAAATTTTATAAGTGTACAGTATCATTTATTCAAAAGAATTCTAAAATATGTAATTTTAAAACTCCAGGATATGTTGTGTACAAATACATTTGATTGGTGAAGAGATGTTGTGAACAAATTTAAGAAAGTTGCAGCAAGCGATATCGTTTCTGATGAGTTCAGCAAGGCAAGCTCAGTCATGCCAGTTTGGTGAGAAAGCTGAACCTCACCCAGCTGTGAGATTTTGCGCTGGAACCTCAAAGCACAGTGAGCAATTAGATTTGAATGTGGGCAATGATTATAGCTAAAATAGCAAAATACTTGGTATGGGTGAAAAACAATCTACGTAAAGTTAGCTTAAGTGTTGTGGTTGAGCTTTTTTTTTGTTGTTGTTTCCCAAGCGAGAAATTTCTGTGTATGTGAAACATGCCCAGTCTTTGCACGGGTGTACAAGAGGGGATGGGGGTTGCTCTTCCTTCAGAGCCACCCTGGCTGGTCCTGCCTGGGGAGGCAGTGGAGGGCCAGCACAGCTTGTGGCGCTGGAGGCAAACACAACTGTGGTGCAAGAACAGCACCGACTGCTTTCAAGAGATCCTGCTTGCACGTAAACACAGTCTGCACCACTAACAGTTTTAAGAGCTAGCCTTCTACAAAAGCATTAAGAAGGCAGAGCTGCCAAGCTTTCCTGTTTTCAAGGCTGACTCTGATGTGGTCCGGTGGTAAAGTGTTCTTCCAGAGAAAGATGAAAATTCCAGTGCTGGTGTTTGCAGCACTTAGAGGTAACGTTTAGAAGAGACTTCCCACAAACACAGAGTAAAGTGACAAAAGCAGATCTTTGAGGGCTGCCACATTTCCAGTGATTAATGATTTCAATTGAGTGATTACCTACCATGACTACTTAAGTCCTTCATTCAAGGTGCAGCTGGAATATTTGTGGGAAATTCCCAAACACCTGTAATATACTTGGCTCTCTGCCAGGACAATCATGTAGGTACATAAGATAAATGTTTACAGGTCAGCATCACCAAAGTAATCAAGTAATGGTAATAAGAACAATAAGAGCTAAGTAGTTATGATTTTGACTTGTATAGTTATGAAGTGGACAGAATTAAAAAATAAAATGGCTCAATGCATACTTCTTTTACAAAACTCTCCTAACTTTCGCTTCTTTGGGTCATCATCTTTTCCTTCTTGTTTTCTGTGTCAAAAACGAATATTCAGACATATCTGTCTGAAAATAAACTCTGTGCATTTGTAATAAGAAACATTCATTTAAGTGTTAAAGTAAGTCGAATTCCTATGAAATGTGGAATTGCTCAGTGTAGATTCATTTCAATGCCTTACTAACATGAGCAATATCAACTATCGTGGTATTAGCACAAATGAGATAAGATCACAACTGGTAGACTCCAGTTGCACATAAAAATCTCAAATGTCACTTCAAAATAATAGACTATTTCCATGGGTTTAGTTGCAGGAAGAAGGTGAATGCAAATGCTTAAAGATCAGAATTATAACAAAAGACCTATTTGAAAACAACTCAGTTTTTATTTTGTTATTTATTTCTTTTTTCCACCAGTGCCATTATTTTAAAGTGCTGCTGTTATGCAGTATTACCTGGCAGCAATATGTTTCAGTGCAAAAGCTGGACTTCCCAGTACAGATTTTTGGATGAAGCCTTCTATGTTTAGTATGTATATGTGTTCCATTAGGTATCGTTATAGTATTCATGCAGTTTTTGACACTTTGACTTAAATATAGATAGTTTCTTCTCATATGAAATTATAAATGACCTTTCAATGAAAGGAAACATTACATATCCATGTTAGCATATATATAGAAAGGGAATAGTTAAAATCTGACACTGAATAGAAAATATACTGATTATATATTCACATCAGATGTACCACAATCACTTGCCTTTCAACCACCATCTCTTCATCAACTTCTTTCCTGTCAACTCTTCATCACTGAGTGGCTTTCCACTGCAAGAAAAGACTCAAAAAAAATTCTAATTGGCAGAATATATAAACTTCACCTTCCCCAAAAAAACCTTCTACACAAGTACAACTATTTGTAAGAAAAACATAGTCATTTGGAAGTGTTCAATATTAAAAGTGAGTATACATACTTTCAATAGAGTAATAAAGCAGATTAAATACATTTGGTACGTCTTTTCCCCAAAAAAGAAAAGCCAATATTATGCTATTGTATATTACAATAGCTACATAATTTTTAAATTGTTTGTGTTGTAATTACGGTGTTAAGGACTATACCTGCACAGAAATCTGTGTGCTATATTTCATGATTAAGGGGTGATGAGAAAAAGTACAAGTTTCTCTATATTATTTCAACCCATAATGCAAACTTCTATTTTTTTTTTATTACAGTAATAGGTAATTCAGTACCAGCTTTCTCCAAATACCTTCTGCTTATGTTTGTAAATTGACTTACCTTTAATATTCTGAAAATATTATTGAAAATAATTTATGAGTACTAAATTATTACTTTTTCTCTTAGGAGAGCTTTCTAT
Source organism: Ibidorhyncha struthersii (assembly GCA_013398815.1). Classification (NCBI taxonomy): domain Eukaryota; kingdom Metazoa; phylum Chordata; class Aves; order Charadriiformes; family Charadriidae; genus Ibidorhyncha; species Ibidorhyncha struthersii. The sequence goes on along the minus strand of VZSZ01004481.1, from coordinate 357,923 downwards.
TTGTACAGAATAAAAAAAAATACTGTTTCCTGTATTCAGTATTTTCTGAAAACAAAATGATGAATTATTATTATCGGACCTTCAGTCACCAGTTCAAAACATTCATAAAAAGCCATAGCTAAAATTGCTGACTATGTAATAAATTTCAAGAGGTAACACCATCTGAAGTCACACTCTAGCTTTCAAAGGTGATACACAACTTTACTTTTTACAAGGCAATATTTTCCAATTTTGTATCAAAGCGATTAAAAGAATTTGCCATGGAGCATTTGAACATTGAACATTGACCTACAACATATCTAAAGACAAAGCACTTCAAAAATATCAAATTTTGCTAGTCTAAATTTGGTATATGAACATCGAGCTTGTTCTTTTTCAGAGGTGCCCAAGCCCACCATTCCAAGCTGAACTTGGGAGAAGGCACATTAACTGCTCCGTGGAAGACCTGAGCAGGGCTGACCACATGCAGCAACCACAGCAGAAGACCAAGGCAAGCAGGCATGTTCTTAACTAAAATAGTAGTTGGAGATCCTAACTCACTATCTTACCCAGCCTTAGCAGAATTAAGGCCACATTTTTTTTATTTCCTCTGCAACTGCCCTAAATATCAGATTAATTGGGGTGGAGCAGCCTTTCCTATTGAGGCCAGGCCCTACTTGGGCAGGAATGGGCAATGTAAGGAACCAAGAAGGAGCTTAGTGGTTAAAGTACTCAGAAGTGCCCTAGTCCTAATAGCCCGCACCTTCTGTGCTTTTAATTTAAGGATTATTTGACACTAACATATTTGAAATAGTAGTTATGGGCTTGATGCAGATTATGGAGCTTGACCTTTGTGAGATAATGGTCCCTTCTGACTTTAAAATCTATGATGGGTTGTTGCCTTTGAATGAGAGTCATACTCCTAAACGTAATTATTCATGTTTTAATCTAACAACCTATGTTGCTGGGACTGTACTTGATTTAAGTGAGTCTGGGATCAAAGATAGATTGCTGTTTTCTTCCTATTTATTGGGGTTTTTAAATTGCAATGTAAATAAACTGAAATTGTGAAGGAGTTTAAAAAAAAAAATCCTGTAGTCAGCAAAAGCCCCATTTCTAGTATCTTCCTTTTTTGAAAGAAATATGCACAGCAACTGGGTTTACATAGTGAATCTGTCATTGCAAGAGATTTTTAGCTAATGTTTATGTTCTTAAAGACTTCATAGAGGAAAAAATATAAGAGGTTTTTTTTTTTCTGGTAAAGTATAGAAGAAGTTCATTAAAGTTTTGGAGAACTGAGATTTCTTCAGTATTCTGTGGGTTTATTATTGAGGGGCAGGAGTGAAGACTTTGTGTAAAAGACCTGATGTGAAAAATTATGTTTTTTATTGGCTAATAAGAAGCTACATTCTATAATTACATGCTTGTACATACTGCCTTCTTGCATTGAAAATTTGTTCCAGTGTCAGGTGTATAGTTATAAGAATCACACAAAGTTGAAGCTGTTTTTCTGCAAGGAACCAGCCCCATGGTATGGAAATAAGTTTGTTATTGATGCTTCACATAGGCCACAAGCCTGTACACATGCAGGTTCATACATAGTCCATTTTATAATTTATACTTTTTGTGTATTATATGCCATGAATATTAATGTAATTTTAATCTAAGCACACTCTTGTCCTCTAGCTTTGAAAGCATTTCTTCACATGCTGAACTGTAAGTCATTGAGATTACTAGTAGTTGTTATGCACATCGTTAGATGTTTTCAAGATTAGGACGATTTTTGGTTAGAGAATTCAAAAAGATTATTTACATATGCTTAACAAATATTCCTATATTGCATAACATACAAAGCTGCTTAATATATTAGCAGAACATGCGTACCTGGTGACAGAGAGAATCTATGCTGAAATATCTCCCTTTCTCATCATTGCCTGAATCAAAAAAAAAATGAGTAGCAATGAAAAATAAATGTTTTTTTGAAACTCACAACCAGAGTACCTGAAAGTCACAGAGAGACTGAGGAATTTTGAAAATAACTGTATTTCGCATTTGTACGACGGGTGATAACAAAAGTTAAGGAATGAGAAATATTCTGAAGTGTCTTGAAATTAGACACGTACAGCTCTAGGCTCTGTCTTTTTCTTGTATTTGTCTTCTCACTGTTAGAGAAATGGGAATACGTGAAGAAGTTTATGGGTATCTGCTGTGCTATAGTCACTTGTAAATTAGAGACTCCAGGCAAGAAGTTATAACTGTTAATAGATTTTCCATTAAAAAATAGGCAAGTGGTTACAATTTCAATGTAATACTGGGAGGGTTATTTGATCAATAATCTAGCTGCCTTATTGGATAGGCAAGAGCTTTCTTTTTAGAAAACTACTGTCACATCATCTGAGGATTGTAAATTGAGCAGATAGTTTTACTGTCAATGTAAACCAGGTCATTGGAGATGTTATGCACAGCGCAAAACTTAGAACTTCCTTTTATCTAAGGATAAATGGGAGACTTTGAATGGGAAAATTATCTCTTTCTACCCTACTAACCCACTCTTGCATTGTATTTAGTTGAAGCACTGAAGTTCAGAACTGAAGTCAGATTACAGTTATACTCGTTCTTTATAATATTTATCTGCTTATGTACGTCATTCTAAGTAAGCAGTTATTAGTATACTTAAATTTTTATCTTTTTCCAAAAAGGACATGTAAGTTGTCCCATACGCTCCCTGATCTCTGCATGATAAGAAGTAAAAACGGCCTTTGGGTTCTTCACTCACCAAGGAAAGGGAAGAAATGCGTGTGTCCAATACTGAAATCAGGGGACTATATGCAGCATGTTAAAAGTTATTGGTATAAAAATTTGTGGGAGATGGTAATCCCAGGCATGAGATACAGCCCACAGGAATATCTACCCTGTCCCCAGGGAAAATGTCAATTACACTCTGTCTTTGAAACAATGTTGAAGAAGTTATTTCTTATTAAACAATGTTACAAGTTAAACATTTAAATGTCTGTCATCATATTATATAGCTGTATTTCAGGGTCAGATTATTGTCCATCTCAGCAGGTGTACATCAATTGGCTATGTTTAAAAAGAACACCTCTGAGAAAGGTGTCCTGTACTTGAAAAAGACAACCTTCCAGACTATAGAAGTCTCCACCTGTTACCCTCATGAAAATAAGTATTTTTGTTGTATACTCCCACTGCAACTCTTTATCTTGTTAAGTAAAAAAGTATTGTAGCAGTAGCCTATACTAGTCCATTTATGTGAACACTCACATATGCACATCAACATACTCACGCACACTGAACTTACTTGCACACGTGCAACTGAGTGTTTAGAAATTGTTATATGAAGGTATGGCGGTTACATTATACATCAAGATGTATATTGGGACTTTTCAAAACACAGGTGCAGTTTGCAGGACATCAACCAGGATTTCTAAATGTCCATTTTATACGAAGTGTTCCAAACCCTTATGAGAAGTGCACAATGGTTTTAATTAAGTTTTGGGTAATGATTACCTCACATTACCTCACAAAGATAAAAAAATCTTTTGTTTTTTGAATCGTAAGGGTAATAAATACAGATGATTTTTCACTTTTCTTCTACAGGCCAAGTCTGACAGATATTCAATAAAACTTTTGCCTAAAAAAGAAATAAAAGTAGAATTTCAGGATTTGCCCTGTTTCTTGACTTTGTGGTTAGTGGTTGATTTCCATATACGTTCTACATACATTTAGCTGTAGTTAAGTGTGCAAATCTACTGTCTCATCTGGAACTGGGATTTTTCAAAGTAAATAGGATTGTGACATTAAATTAAGAAAGCAAAGTCCATTCTTTCAATCATAGTAACAGTAGCTATTAAAGTTTAAGATTAAAAAAATTATTGTCTCTTCCGCTTGAAAGTATACAGTTCCCAGTCTCATTTCCCCCCACTTCTCTCTCATTCCTCATTTCCACACTGATTTTGTTACACTTATTACTTCTTCATATGAGCTCTATTATGCTCACTGCTCGGTCCCCTTGGAGATATAAGTCCATAAGCAGTAGACTCATAGCTATTTTCTTTTATAATAAATTTAACCTGACAGCAGAGGAAAGCAGATACAAGGCTAAGACAATTTAAAGGCTAAACTATTCTAGCGGACACTTTGAGCCTCTAAATTGGTGGGGAAAGATTGCTTTTCACAATGCAGAGTCTGTCAGCGGACTTGTGCTTTGTCCAGGAGATGCTCTGTGGGCATCTCTCAGAAGCTCACATGGAGCTGCTCCTCTCTTTGTTGAAGTTTATTGGTGTTCTCTTTGAAGTCAGGAAGTATTTGCCGTCTTTGTCAGGAGAAGGGGTGTTCAGGTGCTCCTTCTGTGTGAGAGTAGATGTGACTTTTCTTTTCACTGGGAAATTGGGCTGCCTCTTCTGCAGCCATTCTGTCCCCAGCTACCTTCTCTACTGCAGGACCAGAGCTGTGTATCAGCTCAGAGTAATCATGTCACATATTTCAGTGAGATTAATTATAGCTCCAGTAAACTGTTGGGGAATGCTCTTGTGATATCTCAGAATACAATTCTGTACCATTCCCCCAAGGAATTTTCTACCAGAGGTCTGCTCTCATTATAACCAAGCTCATTAATTAAATCAGACCACATCAATACTTTTATTTTGTAAAAAAATGAAGACAGCAGCCACACCTTCCCCTGGGTAGCAGTGCATCTCCTAAAGCCTCCATCCCAGGGAACAGGCAGTCAGGTGAAATCTTGACGTGACTCACGTGCTCTTGCAATTGGATTATTCATTGTAGGTGTAGTCACTGTACAGAAGCTTGCCTTGCCTCTTACTTCTGCAAGACCAGATTTTGAAATGGTAATAGTAGTATGTACCTGCCAGAAATATTTTATCAGATATTTCAGATTCATGAGGAAATTTCATCTGTTGTAGTATTTCCTAATTGTGTTTAATACTTTAAAGCTTTTCATCTTTTTATTTCATTTCAAGGTTCAGAAAAAAAGTTAGTAAACTCCCATATGGTTTCAAATCTGCAAACGCTCACATATGTCTACTAAAAGGAACAAAGGACAAAGCAGGATCAGTGACTCCTGTATTACTTTACTTATGTCTCACAGATCCGATTTTATTCACAGATCAGTAGGTTCTACCGAGACCTACTCACAGAACAGCCAATATATGTTTTCCTGTTGATTATGACTAACAATTTTGGACCAACTTCAAACTTTTTACAATATATACATGAGATCAAGAGAGATACATGCTTTGGAAACACTATCATGAAATTCCCATTTAATTAGCAGTCTTATTTTCTAGTTGCTAATCGTGAAGGCACTAGTCACTAATCAGTAGCAGTAAACAACCTGGTAAACAGTCCGTGTAAACAACTTCTTTGTGTGAAAACATACCTTCTGGCAACAGCTTCTTTAAGATAGAAATCATTTTTTAAAATCTTGATTATACATTTTCTTACTAAAGTAAGACTCTTAAAACATCTTTAAGCCATGCACACCAAAGTACAATAGTTTGAAAATAACAGGTGAGATTTTTCTAATTCATACGGTTCTAACCATTTTCAAGGGACAGTGAGGGCATATTTTCTAAATATTAATAAATTTACTTTTAAGATGTTTGCCACCTTCTATCTCCCATTGTCTTACTGCTTCAATGTCAGAGCTTATAGTCCTAATTCCACACCTATCAGACATGGAGACATGCCTTTATTCCTTTGGCTTTGTGAAGAAGCCTCACAGCTTCAGACTGCGTCACAAATTAAATACATTTCACCCTTAAGAAGACATAATAAGACAACTTTCCTTAAAAAGGCTTCTGATATATGTTACGTTATTGCCGTAATTTTCCAGGCATAGGTTGCTTTTCAAATTTTACATTCACAGGCACACACACATTGCCCCCAAACCTAAAACCAGCTTTCCCACATTGTTGCAAAATCACACACAGAAAAGACCAGTAAGAGAAATCTCAAAGTTTCTTCATGTAACAGCGACAACAGTTCACTGTCTCTCTGTCCCTCACCTTCCTCCCACCCTGCAGGGTTTTGTGTTCACCTGCTGCCTCAGCCCCCTGTGCCCCCAGCTCCCCTGGAAGTCCAGCCTGAGTTCCCCATTTTCACTGGAATCAGACTCCCCTCTAGTGAGTCAGAAAAGAGGTGACAGAAAGTGATGCCATCTCCTGGCTTTCTCCTATAGCGATTATCCCTGTTCCCTGGGTCACTGTGACGGAAATTGTGCATCTCTCTCTCCCTACCTACTGGCTGTGTTAAAAAAAAAAAAGCTCAGTGTGGGAAAAACAGAGAGCAACACGGGTATGTGGGAAATGGGAAAGTCCTGGAAGTGTGGGGACTCACCTTGCTCAGCTTTTTGCTTTACCAGAGGGAGCCCACCGTTGTAGGGCTTATCCAGGCCTGTAGGGATGGACCCCAGCTGTGAACACTTGGTGCATTTCCATTGCCAAAGGAACAGTCCCTCTCTTCCAGCCTTGGGTAATTAAAAGAGAGAGTCTTTGCAGGATCACATGAAGCATATTATTTATACATAAGTATAAAAGCAGAGTTCAGGCTGGGTTAGAAACTGACTGGGGGAAACCAAATGTGCAGGCAAGCACTGTGTTTCTTGGCACGGGAGCTGAGCTCAGCACACAAGGTGACGCTTCCATTGGTGGTTTTGATTTTTATTAATTGCATAAATGGGAAATAGGTTTGAGCCCATTTAGCTCTGTTTTAAAAACAGCTTGTGTGGTTAAACTAAATATAGATAATGCTCGATTAACTGCTTTTATGGCCACTTTGTCAATGAATGATTTATTAGTCCATTTGGTCTTGCTTTTCTACTACAGACTTGCAGAAGCAGCTTCGGTTCTTAAGGGAGAGACCCAGCCTAGGTCAGAGTGCAGTAAGGATGTTTAAGGCCACCTGTCAGAACTGGGGCGTATGCTGCAGCTGTGCTTGCTCCTCCTTAGCCCTGTGTTTGAAGCACCCTCTGTGCCAGGTCCATAGCTTTGCAGGATTACGCTCTGGGGCTGTCTTGGCTTGTTTCATTTTGCTCAGGGGAAGAGACTGTGCTTGTCATTTGGCAATGTGGGGCTTGTTTGTCTTCATTTCCAGAGCCATTAATTGAATCCTGTGGGGTTTTTTCAGCATTTCTTCTTCACTTTTCATCCTCTTTTTATATTTTTTTTCTGATCTGATTTGAAATACCAATGCAGTTCCTTTGAAAATCTGAAAAAAAAAAATTTATAACCTCCACTCCATAAGTCTTTTTTTTTCTACAGACACAGTATATTTAGTGAAATGCAAATGTTTACTAGGTTATATTCCCTTCCTTTCATTGGCTGCAGTGTGAAGTAAACACATTTCATGTGTGTCTTTGTGTATCCTCTGAAGTATATAGACTGAGTGATGTGCTGTTGGTCATTCTAAATTATTTCTTTGTTGTTCTGTTTTTCACATGAATACCAAACTATAACAAAGAATAAATCTCTATAATTATTAGCTGAAATATCAGTTTTCCACCCGTGGTCTGAGTGGCAACAGAGAAGCACAATTTATAAAGTGTCTTTGTAGTTTTTACTTTTTTTTCTTCTTCTGTTTTCACGGATTATTTTTTGTATCCTTTTCATCTGTGTCCTTTTGAAGACAGCTGTGTTAAAATGCATAATTTAACAGGTTCCTACTTGCTTTCATGACACTAACTGCATCTCAGGCATGACAGCTTTTTGTAAGGGTGAAGTGTTATATTGACGTCCAGTTATGATTTACAGTTATGCTATTTCATAATGTATTTATTTTGAAGTACTTAAAGAAAGCAATTAAATACTAAAAATCAAAAGCAAAGGTTGCAAGTGCATCTTGTAATCTAGTAAACTATACAACCTTGCATACCCTTCCCCCAACTTGTAAATGGTACTCATTAGCATGATGGGTATGTGCTTCTGCATGCATTTGTTCCTTTTCTCATACCTTTCCAACAAAATACATTTCAGGACATTGTTATAGTTCAGTATTTCTCTTAACTAGGGGATTTACTTTCTTAATATCTCTGTACACCTTTAAAATTAACTGAAATGACTTGATTCATCATGTAAAATTAGTTTACTAATAAAAAATTAAAAAGTGAAGCGATACTCTCAAACTAGCAAGCTATATATTTTCCTTCTGATGTTACACAACACTTTTGGAACTGACTCACCTGACATGTTCATTGCTGCTACTGCAAGTATCTTGCAGATTATCTAAAAAAAAATTAAATCAATTGCTAATGCAGAGAAGGTAGGAGATTGTAACCACAAAAAAAAATAAATCACAGATTTAGATTTTTTTTTTTAATGGATTTATTATACGGGGTTATAAAACAAAGCTCTGAAACAATACTCTAAAGTCAAGTCAAACACCATGACACAAAAACCCAGAAATTGTGGTCGGCATTATATTTTGAGGTGAAAAAGTGATTTATAGATATGGTATAAGCTAGCAGTGCTTTAAATGTTTAGGAACAAATCCTAGGTGCCACAGCAGACAACGCGTGGCTGTGCATGTCCCACCTGCATCTGGGTGGCCTTGGGAGCACGTGCAGGTTTGCAGAGTCCCCTGTCCTGAGCTGTTCGGTAGATCCTCTCTGACAAAACCCAATGACGCCTGAAGCATCGCATGGCCCTTGGGAAGAGGGTGTGTTCTGTATGCTCCCCAGTGTGCCCTACTGGCCACCACACACAGCCTACCCCTTCAAAGTCGGGCCAGAGAATGAATTCACAGAGAGCTAAGACAAGGGCGAGGGAGCATCCAAGCCCCATTGTGCGTTTGTTGACTTAAGACTGCTCTGCAATTTTAGTCTTTCATTGCTGAGAGAAAGGGATGGAAAAGTGTGGTTTCTCTGCAATTACCTGATTTTGGCTTGCAGGCTGTCAATAGAAATGGTTAGATCAGAGCAAATTAAAGCTCTAATCATGCAATCCTTACTAGTTTTTAGCATGGTAAAAGCTACAAACTCAGGAACTACTTTGCCAGTCTAGTTGCAAGCAAAAAGGAAAGAAATTTATGTCAGAGGAAATCATTGTTTTTAGATATAGAATCATAGAACCATAGAATCACAGAAACATATGAACTGTTCATGTGCACTTCATTCCTCGTTCCCCTTATTTTGTGAAGGTCAGTGGGTCTGGCCTTCCCAGACTTCCCAAGCATTCAGAATTCAAAGTTCTTTCAGAATGAGATTTTGAATAAGCTTTGCAGGACAGTATTTCTGCTTGGAACAAGTTTGCTCTACACGTGAACCAAATGATCTTTAAACCTCCTATTAAATCCCACCTCCTTCAGCTCACCTTTTTGACCTCCTCTGTCTCTTTGCATCTATTCCTGTGCCTAATCCTTAAATTGTTGGTGTTGCAGTTGTTCAAAATAGGCTGCAAATTTCTTGGGGCGGGAACCTTGTCTAAATTTGTATTTGTAAAGCACCGTCTACATACTCTGCACCTGGGGCACTATATGGACTGTAAGTGATCATAAATCTTCTTAGAGAATAACAAATGTGTCTAAAACTCTTTTTCAGTATACTTATTTTTAAAAAAAAAGCTTTTAAAGTTTACAGTAGAAGTTATGATTCGAACATAAACATTACTGATGCTAAAGATATTTAAATGCTATTTCTTTTATCAATAATAAATGGAAGTCAAATTTAGTAATGGCAAGCAGACTTCACCATAATTACCATTTATCTTTCAAAAGTATTTCTTTTTCTAGTTGTGTTAGCACTACCATAAAGTAAGGAGGTATTTTCATAAAAATGTCATATTTTTAAACATAATTTGAACTTCACAAGGACAGGAAGATATTTAAATCAAGTGTTTTGCCTGGGCCTACAGAAAAAAAAGATACACCTACCATTGTTGGTTGCATACCCTTATAACTCCACAAAATTTCAATGCAATTACTTTTGATTTGCACTCTGCTGTAAGAAACAAGCATGTCACGTTTTTCCTCAGGAAATCACCGCACCAGATTGCTGTAGGCTGTGTGAGCTCGCTAGGAACGTGCCACTATATGCCTGCCTTGTTCATATACACTCCCCTGGATCCATTATTGGCCACTATCAGAGAGAGGGAACTGGGCCAGCTGTGGTTTGATTTGGTACAGTTACTTTTACAGCCTTAGATGTCTCTGGAGGACTTAACCCATAAGATGCAGACCAAACTAGTAAATTTAAGTAAGTAAATGCAAGTAAAAATTAAGCAAGTAAAAGCAACTGTTGTTTAATCATTCCTGATACTTTTGCAAGAACCAACATGATTTAGAGGACTTGTTTCCATAGACAAAAGCCTGGAGATATTCTTTCAGTTTTATCTGACCTTCTGCAGCAAACCTCATTGGATTTGATTCTAATCTCACTTTGCAAATGAGAAGCAAACTTCAGGGAAATGAATGGAATGTCATAAAACTGGATTTAAATTAGAATTGGGCCAATAACACTGTTTTAGAGGGTTGTAACACAATTGACTTCAAAGAGCTCTCTATGACCTAAATGTGAAGATAAACGTAACTTGCTTTATTGACTCATTTGAGATTTTAGCTTGACATTACTCAGAATTTAGCTTCTTGTTCTTACTTCTAATGCAGATTTTAATACAACCTAGTTACAGTCCTATAAAGATGTGCAAAATCTGATGAAAAGCACAAAGGTGGATTGAACATGCAAACACAGAGGGAAAGCCAAGTTTCTCCAGCTCTGTTAAAAGTCAGAGCTGTCACATTTCATGGGGTTTACCAGGTTGTAAAGTTTGGCAAATTTTATGTAGCTTTGGTGAACATCTGCTGTGAGCTGTAATCTGGGGACAATGTGACTGCCAGAGCCCAATTTCCAATTTGTCCTGAGGCCTTTTTATGCTTATATATGCCCCACCTACAAATGTGCTTAACTAAAAGGCTAGTACTTATGAGTGACGTTCAGTCAGCGTTTTCACACGATTAACTTGCCAATTAAAAATGGGCTTGGTAGTGAGTTTAGAAGTTAACTTAGATACTCCTAGCTTGGGCAGAGAGTTGCTTTCAGGCAGGGTGAGGCCAAGTCTGATTTTGTAGGCGATGTCACGCCTGCTTGGAGAGAGACGCCATGACTCGCCGGGGAGTTGGCATGGCCTCGGCCAGAGCACTCGCTCCCTTTGGCCCTTTTTCCCTGGATCACAGTCAGAGAGTGAGACAGGACTGTGACTTCCATCCAGCGACTGGCTGCAACTTTGCCCAGTGCCTCTTTTTTATTTACTGTGGTTTCTTTCACGTCGTTGGTATTACTGCCATACTTTGGCATACTCTACTACATACGATGGTTTCAGAAAAAAATAATTTCCGTCATCGGTTTAAATTCTTTAAAATAATTACTCTGGGCATAGCCTAGTTACACCTTGTTTCCACTGTAAGAGGAAAACCCTATGTGTCTGGAATTTGATGACTGTAGAGTGCAAGAAAGAAGACTTACAGTTTTAAGCATATTAATTATATATATATATTATACTAAGAGAGAAGATAGAAGATACCACAAATGTGCCTTTCCTCTAGGTGACATACAGACAGAACAAAACAACAGCTGTCTATCTTTGGAAATGTACTTCCAGGGCTTTTTTTTTGAGAGGAAAATGCTTATCTTGGAGATCAAAAGCATGAAAATATCTGGAAAATAAATTGTTCAGATGTGGTGTTGCACGTGGAAAATGCACACTTCAATCTGGAAACAAATTGGTTATTGACTATATCTAATTATACAGATGTATGTGACATTATTTAATTTGTGCAAATAATTGTGATAACTGAATACAAATTAGATGTCTGTCATTTACACATGTTGTGTCTGATATTTGGCTTATGTATTTACACGGTAACATGTGAGGTGTTGCGACATAAGGGGTTACCTTCTTCTTGACTTCCCCATGTAATAAACATGAAAACATTTGGATAATCAGAAAACAGAGCTTGATTATTTTAAACAATTGAAACAATTACTTTTGGTCTGTACTAATATTCTGAATTAGTCTGAATAATAATGAAGAAAATTACATTTCCCTATCATTGTCCAAATCAAATAGCAATACAAGTTCTCCCAGTGGCACTCATGTAGATATTGCTTGTCAACACCTCCTACTCTTTGGGATCACTTCAAGGGCCTTATCTTTTGTACAAGATGAAACTTGATTCATTTACATTTTCCCTTTTCATAGCAACAAGTAGTAGAAGCCAGAAACTCTCTGAGGCCTACATTTTTCACGTTCCCTGTCACTGTCATTCATGCCCTCTTACTTAAGTTAGACATAAAAAGCATATTTTCCAAAGGAAATAAATAACACTTTGAAGAACCTCCCCACAGATTTGTCTCTGACCATCTCACTCCCTTTGCTTTGTTTAGCAACATGCTCCAGAGCTTTTCAGTGGAGGTATTATGGGTTTTTTTTATGGCGTTATAGCATTTTCTGCATTATTGGTGCTTCCGTAATACAAAAAACCCAATAATGTTAATGAGAATCAAAGGTCAGCAGACATATTCTAGTAGCTGTTCCAACCAGGAATTTTATTACTCTCATAGACTCTTTTTTTCCCTCCAAAGACTACGTTATTTTTCTTAATCAAACTGTGAAAAAGGTCCATACCATTGTTTAAATAGGATTTTAATTTTGCATATCCTGACTGAAAGTTTTTTTGCCATTTTAAAATACTGCAGATAATTCATAGAGACAGAGAGCTAATAGCAGCAAGTAACATTCAGTGTCAATTCATACAGATTAACTGGTGTAGACCGAAACAAAAATGAAAAAGTATATGTAAACCTGCTCTGCTGGGGCGGGCTCCCTGCATACCGGACCTCTCAGCTCTGAAGTTCATATGACAGTTTAAGCAAAAAACAAGGTCCTACAGTTTTTTCTTTGTTGACAATGAAATTTGGGAGCTGAATTCTGTCTGTCCATTACATTGTTCACCAGTAAACTACAGAAGGCAAATGCACACCATCAAACGCTAGTTCTTCAGCTGCCATCCATTTGCAGGTGTCTGAAGTGGGTGGCACTGTGCCTGGTTTGTCACTCAACATAAACATTTTACCAGCCTTCTTCAGCACAGCAGGATTTTTAGGTTAATCGTAGAAGGCTGGATTAACCACCCCTTCATGGAGCACCTTTCTCCTCCTGTCAATACTTGTGATGCTACCTTTCTTCAGACAGTCTCACTCTGCAAAACACATTCACTGGCCAATGTCAATTCTGTACGTTCGGTTTGTGAATGTCAATTCCATATGTTCCATTTGTGTATCCAGTGATGTATCCAAGGCTGTGCTGGCTTGAATATTTTATTGGTTTGCAAGACTATGTAATGATGCCTCAGAGACCTATCCTGATCAGGCATGATACTTGAATTGCCTCATACTTCAATGTTTTAGGTTTTAAAACACTTATAATAGGAACCTTAGTCTTGTAAACCATCCTACACTAGCTACATACCGCTGGCTCACTCCAAAGAAGCACCAGTTGTACTCCTTTCATGTATAACAAATGTGGATTTCAGATCATACAAACTTGACTACTAACTTCTGTTTTGACAGTGTATTAGTAGGCCTGGAAATGAACAATAATAGGGGAAAATCAGATCACAATGAATTTAAGGTAATACAGGATAAGTGATATATTTTCAGTGATTAAATAGCCTGACAAAACTATTGAATTCTTTTTGTAAGAGCCAAAGAGTCCCAGGGATTTAATAAGCACTTCATATCTGCTTGACATTCAAAAGGCTGACACATTCAAGCAAATCTTTGTCCTCATTGTCTGCAGTCTGACTAAAAGGTGATAAAATGATCAGCCCAGAGCTGACTTTCATAATATAAGGCTATAAAGGACCTTTACAGGGTCACTGAGTCCAGTTCCTTGTTGTTGTAAGCAAAACGTCAGAGATGTCCTTTTCCCAAAGTTATCAAGTTCCCATCTCCTAATAATTAAATGTGTTGTTCGCTGTCCTTTAATTATAACCTCAGTGACACTGCAGAAAACTGATCCCTTCTTTGTTTACATTGCTTTAATTCATTGAAAAATAGTACACCTTTGGGTGGAACATGCACAGGTTCCTCTCAGTTACTGTAATAAACCTCTGCTATTACTTACTGTAACAAGATGTAGTTAAAGTGAGTATTAAAAGACCATAGGATTTCTGCTATAATTTGTGGGAACGGTGTATGCTCAGCAATTAGAATATTTTTGTAATAGGACACTGATTCATTGTAATACAGCTTTGTAAAGAAATACAAACAAGAAGATAGAAGAATGACTTTTTATTCTTAATATTAAATAATTTCTTCACAAATCACTGAAGCTTTTTACAAGACAAAGACAGAAAAACATCCTTGACCCCAGATATAAAATAGTCATCTTTAAGGAGAGACTGTCTTTCCAGGTGAGAGGAAGGTGTTGCTCAGAGGATCTCTGTCACACAGTTAGGCGTGACAGTCCTTGAAGAACTTCAGTCCTCCTGGGCTAACATTAGATTTAGGATATATAAGCAATTTTTGTTTGGCTATTTGAATTTACTCTAAAAATGTGGTTACTGACTGTGAGGGTAAATTTAAGAAATCAGAGATTCTTAAAGGAGAAAAAATGTTGTTTCCAATTTCAGTGAGGCTGGCTTGGTAAGTCCAGGTAATATCCCAGGACTTGATTGGCCTGGAGTAGCAAGCAGACTTGAGTCTTTGACTGTGTGATGGAAATGGCATGAAGCCTGACAACTGTGAGGTGCCTCAAAATGACCAGAAGGGGACACAGGCACAGATTTCACACTTCTGGCTTCCATGATTTGGTGTTATTTCAGGGATCCTTCTAAAATAGAAATTCAGTGATCTGACTTGTCTTCTAGTCATTACCCCTTTGTTTTGAATTTCCCTCTTCCTTTTCGCTTTACTCAGTCTTAGCTAAATCTGAGATGGAGGGGAAGTTTCCTTCCTACTGTTAGCTTCATATACAACCAGCCACATTTATTCGTTATTTCAAACTTTCAGGCAGATTTGGTCACCTATTTCCCTACTTTCCAGAGCCCTCTTCCTGAACTGTTCTTTCTCTTTTCCTTTCTCTCAACATCATTCTATGGGTTCCTTTTCCTTAGTATGTTAAACTCAGGCTCCTTCAGTGCTAACATGATTTACCCATCTGTTTGCAGGTCTGGTTCCCTTCACTCCCCTTCCGCACACTTGCTTTGCTTCACTTAATCATCTGCCTCCTCACTGATCACTTCATCTCTTCATGCCACCTGTTACTTGCAACATCTCTTACTCTTTTCCTCCAAACCTTCCCCATGGAGAGCAAGGCCCATCTCTGCCTTCAGATGATTCTTTCACCTTCTCTTTCCTCCCTATCCCAAAAGTCACTAGCTTCTCATTAACTAGGGCTTTCACCGGTCTGATTCATGACTTTTTTAGAATAATGAGTCATCCTTCTTGATTGAAAGAGAGGCTTTGGTGTTATAACTTTTGGTAGCAGAGGTTTTTTTGAGGGAAAATATACTTTGCATGAAAAAAAAGGTATTGTTTTGTTGCTGGGGTTTATTTTGATGACAGCAATTTTTTCTGCCTGACAGTTTGAAGCAGTGTGCTGTATTACACCTGGTCCATTGCTTTGTTTCCTTCAATATTGACATGACAAAAAAAACAGAAAATGGTGAGGCAATATATATAAAAAAAATTAGAAAATATGGTTAATTAGATTTTTTATGTTTAAACATTCTTTTTTTTTTTTTTGCAGAGAGTGGAATATCCCCACCTGGTAGAACTGTGCATTAATCTGTCACTCTTGTGTCAATTATGAATATTATTGGTGAGATTAAAACAAAGGTTATTTTCTGAGCTGCACAGGACACTCAGTCTAGCATTAAAATTGGAAAGTAAAACTATTGCTAGATACATGTACTAATAGCAAAGCAAACCACTTATCTCTCAGAGATTCTTTGATGCAGTTTTGTGTTTTATGCTGTCACGAGATTTGCCAGTGTACCAGTCTGTATGCAAGCTGAAGTAGACTACAACCTTCAAAACAAAGGCACTTGGAAGCTAGCTATTACTTTTGGATTCTTTTTCTTGTTAATTTATTCTGTTGCAAATGAACTGGGTCTTAACTTCTGCTTTCTTTATAGTTGGATAGTGTGAGCAAACTACTAGAAAAGCAAAGGTGTTTTAGGGAAGTGACTCCGTACCAAAGTGTGGTTTCTTTGGGCAATGAACTGCCCTTCACATCCAGCACCTCCCAAAGCGGTTGATACACAGTCTTGTCGCACTTACTGCCCCCTGGAACACTCAGGAGTCTCTGATTAGTACAGTCAGATTTCTTTTATACTTCCCCTGGGTCATTTGGGGACCTGTGCTATGTGGCCCAATGTCAGGAGAAGTGCCAGGAAAGGCGTTGCTGTTGACTGTGTAGCAAAGTGTTGGAAAGCCCAGCTGACATCTAGTTTCATGTATTCCATCACTATTGAATAGAAGTCCTCATCTGTTTGTTACTCTTGATCTTTTGTCACTGTTACTGAGAAAAATACTTCCTTCTTCCTCAAAGAAAGTAAGAAGCAAAGGAGGCATGAGCCTTTTGCTTTTGTTTATGTAAAAGTGTCACAACTTTCCCGTTGACATCTGTGTGTTTTGCTGGCTGGATTCACGTCCTTTACGCACCTGCTCAGTGTGGCAGTGAGCCCACACCAATAACCCACTTATACTACTCAGAAAACGTCCACAGAGCCTGTCCCCTTTTCGATCCCAGATCACCTGAAAAAATATGAAATCACCAGATCAGAGAGATGACATTAACCATGAGTTTAAAACTACTATCAGCTTTGCAGTCTGAGCACTCCAGTTTTCTGCTTACAACTGAAGGGTTTTTTTCACCTGCCAGAGAATTAAAGCAGATCCACCAGAACGAAATAAATACTTCTTCATACAGTGTTTCATTGAGGTCTGTCAATGGCATACCTGAATTTTGATTTTTTTCTCATAAAATTGTCAAGTAAAACCCATACTTAACTGTCATATTTCATGATTCAGAACCTGCTCAATTACAAAGTATATTTCCCTAGATTTTTAAGCAGGCTAATAATATAAAAGAGGTCCATATAAAAATTTACAGTACTACTTGTATTACAGGTCAAATTCTTCAACCTATAATTGTCTGTCTTCCCAGTCCTTATTACATACTTTGTGCATTTTCTTTCAGCTTTAAATAGATAGGTGTATGGTTATAAGCAGATAATGACTTTTAAAAATGTATTTTAGCACTTAGTTTAATTGATGGTGAAAGATAATCCTGTAAGATATTTTCATAGTAATGTTAAAATCTCTTAAATATTTTATACCATAATGGAAGATTAGTTAAAAATATAAACGTACATTTAAGCTACAAATATTTTTACTTGGATTTTATGTTTTCTTTCATTTCCAAATGCAGATTACACTATATTAATTTGTATTATGTTTATATTCTGACAGATTTACTGCAATGTTCTTTGGGAGCTAATCTTAAAAGACAAGCTTACAGTTATTGGGTACATACCGCAAAAGTACAGAGGCACTATATAAATATTCACGATGGTCAGTTACTAAACAAAGAACACGAGAATAACTGTGCTAAATCAGACTGAGATAATGGATAGAACAGGATACCAAGTGAAATATTGTGAAAACAGGGCAAGTGAGTAGGGTGCTTCTCCCAAGCATTGCAACAGACTGATTCTTTGCAGCTTGGGGAGTTCATGAGCACTGTGTATTCTGTGACCCTATAGATTTTTCTTCTATGAATTTCTCCAGTTTGTCCTTCAACCTGAGCAAACTTTAACTTTCACAAAACTCTTTCACAAGTAGTGCTTAGCCTTAATACTTGCTGCATGAAAAACCCACCTCATTTTGTTTTTTTTGAACCAACCACCTTTTCTGATGTCTCTACTTCTGCTGTTGAGACAATGAACAACTGATGCCTATTCACCCTTCCCATGCCACTCCTCATTTTTTATGACTTTATCATATGCCCCCTCAATTGTCTGTCTTCCACGCTGAAGTTTCTGAGCCTGTGTAATTGCTCCTCCCATGGAAGTCATTCGTACCTTTGATCATCTTTATTGCTGTTCTCTGGACCTGCTACAGCTCTTCCATGTCCTTTTTTGAGGTGGGAGGATCAGGACTGCACAGAACATTCATTATGTAGAGGCAAAGCAGCACCCTGATAACCAGAAGAACTATTTCTCAAATAATTCTAGAGTTTACATATATGAAAACATTTAATTCTCTCATTTCCTATTACAAGTCAGGATTTGAAATACAAGATTGACTAATGAATACTGCTTTTGGCATCGCAAATTCAGGTTTGTTTTTACGTGACACGGCTCCAGGCAAGCATGTGTTTGCAAGCTGAGTTTGACTATGCTGAAACCAGACAACGTAGATCCAGTTCTGCCTTTGAATGTTTAGATAATAATGAGTCATGCTAATATAGGCTGTCTAGAACAGTTCAACTCCAGCTCATTAAAGAATTTATTATAAAATATAACAAACAGGGGCATAGAGTAAGTCATAGATAACTTAATAGAGTTAATGGATCAGAGGTACTAACAATGTTCATAACTATCAAGGTACTAACAAGCAATGCAAGTGCTTCCTGAAGGTGTCCATTCTCTGGTGATAGCCCAGCTTGTGATATGGTATAAAAGTGCGAGGCATACAGTGAAAGAACACACCCTGAAAAATGACACCAGCCCTGTCCCCTTCTCATACTCTGCTGCAGTTATTCAAAAAATGGTTTAGTGGAACTTCATCACAGACATCTGACAGGCCAGTTATGATGTAGACAGGGGGTATACTGGCCGGAATCAACTTTTTCTGTATATAAGTGATGGGAGAATCAAACTCTATTTTTTATTGATCTTGATATAATTCTCTTAGAATTACAACTTACAGGCATAGTTTATCCTCTTTTGATGCTATAATTATAATTGTGTTTCAGTTTTTTACTTACAGAACAGAGATTTCTCCTATAAGTTACAATATTCTTGTAAAATTCAATATTTCATTAGGTTATTCTAAACATGGTACTTTAATGAATTTGGTTAATTCATTCTTGATCATAGTATCACATGACTTGCTCAGCAGTACAGAGACATTTCAACAGATAGGCTTATCTTTCTTCAATAAAACAAATTGCTGATTATATTTTACGAGAGTGTTTTTACTTTAGGCATTATTGTGTTTCTTGGATTTATTACTGGATTGTTTTGCAAAATTACGGCTATGGCAAGTATTTTTTTTTTACTATTTTCCTTTAATTATGCATAAGTTTTAGTTCCATAACAAGCTTAAAAATTCATTCAGGGACTCCAAAGTAAATACGTATTTTAATGAACATTCATTTATTTCTATGCATTACTTAGAAAACTAAAGCAATGAGAAAAAATGTTGTCGGTTCAACATCATGACTGAAAATTTGAATAACCCAATGTAATGCATGAGGTTCACATTTCCTATCATATGAATTTCTAATTTGGAATATTTATGTCTTTTGTCACACTGCTGTGACAACTAAAATATTTCTCACAACCTATGAATTCAGCAAGAAATAAATTAAATAAACAATATGATGAAATCTTGAATTTT
This sequence comes from Ibidorhyncha struthersii, assembly GCA_013398815.1. NCBI lineage: Eukaryota > Metazoa > Chordata > Aves > Charadriiformes > Charadriidae > Ibidorhyncha > Ibidorhyncha struthersii. The sequence continues at coordinate 338,287 of VZSZ01004481.1, read as the reverse complement.
CTTATTTCAGACCTGTGAATTAACCAGACACAACAGTCTTAGTATAAGAGGCCATATGCTGTGCCTCAGAAAACTTTACCAAATTGGCACATTTCTTCAAAAATATCTAGAGACAACTAACAAGTTTTCTCCAAATAAAAGTTTAATGAAAAATTGCTCTTGATATCACTCTGAAACTCCAGAATACATTATCACTTATGATTTTTAAACGTGTAATGGAGATTTATACATCTTCTATGCAGTAATTTCTTTCTTGCTGAACAGGTTTGCCCTGAGTACTCCACCCATGCATATATGAATGATTAGCAATGAAAAGAATTGTTGAAAAATATAAGCTAGGAATGAATTGGTAAGTGTACGTCATACAAGACCTCTTTGCTTGGGGAGGAAACAATGGAAAATACTCTGCACTGAATCAGCAAAAAAAGTACTGCGTTTTTCCCATACACTTTGAGGATGGGGTTAGTGTTATGCAGAGTTCAGTAGTGACATTACACTCAGGCATGCCTGGCCTGACATAGATTTGACTAAATGGAGTCAGGATTACGTTTACTTCCCAACTCGCATACGAGTTGCATCTGTCTAGAGGAAGGTAAATAACACTGCAGTAAGAGGAGCCGCTGAACATATTGCAAGCAGATGTTGCAAGATATGGGCATCATGCTCGAAAAGCCTGTGATAAGACAAGACCTATGCAGAGGGTTGTTCCCAGGGAAGAGCTGATAACAGTTGCCAGCTGCATGTGACCCATGGGGTCAACAAAGAGAGAGGCCGCCTTGACATGCTCTAAAACCTGAGACATCACCACTAGGTTACAGGCTGAGGGGGGGACGAAAAGGGTGACCGAGCCTTTACTCACCACATGTAACTCGACAAGTCTGGACAGGCTGTAGATGAATCCTTTGAAACTGTAATTCCTTGTTAAGGAATGAACAAGTGATAATGAATGTATGGGAGACAGCATGTTGAAATCACACATCTTTTGCTTGCAATCAGTTCACTTCGGTCTGGCCGAGGAAAGGGCTAACAACAATTCAGTTTTATCTAGTGAATGACTAGACATCATCTCTTGAAGTTACCCAGTTGTGTATAGTATGCAGGCCATGAGGATATTTACAATTAAATCTGTAGCACAGAAGCACAGCAATAATTATATGATATATTGATATTGCACATAGAGCCCAACGCCAAAATTATGTTTCATGCACTCCAGCTATGAGCATCCAATAGCAGGAATATGAGCAGTGCCAACACCATGACAGAAGAAAATAAGAGATGAGCTGAAGTGGGGTAATAAAAAAAGCTTCTTCAAAGGTCTGTAGCCTGCAGTGTAGCTCCCACGTTTACAGAACCCTGTTCTGTGTCAGAGATGAGGTGACAGCACTGTGATGTCTACTGGAAGTAAACCAGAGCTGATCAAACCTTTGAACTATTCTACCGTGAATTCTTCTGCTGTGAAGCTGGCCTGTTGTAAACAGATTTTTTTATCAAGAGCTAATGATTTAATGATGCCTTTTAATTATAAAATTAAAATGTTGCTCCATAAAATATTTAACTTTGTTGTACCCCTTTTTGTCTTCCTTTAACCACTACACTGTAGTGATTGATGATCACTGGTCTTACTCTGCTATTACTTCTTTAAGAAGGGATCATTTCAGGTAACAGCAAAGATTCTTATAGTCAACAATCACAGCAATTTGTGTGAAACAGTAGAAGACCTTTCCCGCCTTCTGGTTGATATAGCTAGTGTACAATCTGTAATAAAGCTTTTAGTCAAATGAGGCTCAACTAGCCCTCTCATTAGAAAGGATGAGTGAAGTTCATTTGCTCTTTCTTTACTTTGTGATTTGTGTTAGCTAAATTGTTGAGACTCCATGGGCCCTGAGCCCTCTGTCCCGCTCTGTTATTCATAGTCTTCATGAAAGTACCTCCCACCTCAGGACATGCCCCATCAGTGGAGAACTCTGGGACTTAACACCACTGCAGTCAGCGTGGGTTCAGCAGTTGACTTCAGCAGTTAGGAACCGTTCCTAACCACTAGAACTAGGAGAAATATGATCATGTAACACAAGTTGTGTAAAGGGTGCTAATGTTCATTTTTTAGCCACTTCACTAGCAAAAAGGCCACACAGTCCTTAAATTCAATGCCAAATCTTCCTGTAGCATGTAGGGAAAAAGTTTAAGATCTTATGTGAGGATTCTGAAGAACTGGAGAGCAACCTAAACTGACTACTCAGCAGTATTCAGGAGGGAAACTTAGCGGTTAATCCATGGCCGTAAAGAGGATTCAGAAGCCATCTATTTGCTATTTGAACCTCCTGCTCTAGTTAGGTGCTTAAATCCGTCCTTTCTGATAAAACATAGGAAGATAGAGTTTAATCCAGCCGTCTGTAGTAGTCAGGCTGTAGTACTTACTCTATTTATTGGCCACATGCATTTAAATTCATCTTCTGCCTCATTTCTGCACTACTTATGGGAGTGCCCAAGGTTATTAGGTATTAACCATCTGCGGAGAGAAGTCAAGCACAGCTCTCCAGGAGCCTGTTAGTTTTCCCACTGGGCTGGGAGTTGGGAAGTTCAGCTATGAATCCCTGTTCCAAAGAACACAACGTAACATAGTTAATGTGTATTGGTAAATGGAGACTACCCACTCCTCTTCCAACTCTGAGGTTTGTGTGCCAAGAAATCTCTTATAGGGACCTCAAATAGGACCTCACAGAGCCAACTCAGGGTTTCTCAGGGCTGGATTTTGTCCTAATAACTGGTCTTTCCATATCCAGACTAACTTTCCTCAAACCCCAATGACAATGGCAGGGGTGCAAACAAATTTTCATCACACGCGTTGTTAGATTTGAAACACTGTAGGCCAAATACTTTAAAAATATTGACCTATGTATGATAATTTATTTTTATTAAGTGATTTCCAGTTCCCTGTGGCTATCAAGGCTCTTGCACTATTGCTGCTGCTTCACAAACTGCTGGATAAACACAGACCTCAGCAGGGGTGCTTACAGTGTAATCTGAACCACGATGCAGCAAAACAACATGGGGGAAAGAAAGCAACAGCACAGCTACGCTGTTTCTGCTGTTTGAGTTAGGGCATCGGGCCCGGTAGAAGGCAGTGAACAAAAGAAAAGAAGGGGAAGAACAGTGACAATGAGAAAAATGCAGTCCTATTGTGGTTTTGTTAGCTATCGCACAGCTTAGTGTGACCCAGTACTTCTAAGAGATGTGAAACCTTTGAATCTTGTTTTCTATTCTGTCATGTCTTTATGAGCATGTAGTCCTGTCCCTAGAGGAAAACCCTGCACTGATTGCAGGTCGTGTGTGAGCTGAGACACTGTCCAGGACTTCTGAAATTACTGTCTAAACCCTACGGAGCTTCCTTTGGAGAGAAGATTCCTCCAGTGTGTCTTCCCATACCTCTGTCAGAGCTCAGGCCTGACCTTAGCAATTCATATAAACAGGACATATGGAAATATGTGCCTTTTTAACCTTTTGCCCTCCAGTGCACAATGTAATGAATGCCATGAGAAAGACGGATTTGTCTACGTTGGAACTTGGAACTGACCCTGAGGGGCAGGTTTCACTTGGGCCGAGTCACATGAGCTGTCTTTCCCTCTTTCTTAGCTAGAAAGCAGTGTCATCTCCTCTTCTCAACTTTGCTCCTCATGGAAAACAGAAACAGAATTGGGTATATGGGTAGAAGGGAAGTTAGTGAAGAAGTCTGGAAAAGAAAGTGAGGGATTGCTGAGGGTGGATTTCCTATGTTTTAGGTGTGTCCTTTCAGTGTTTTCTATGAGCCCTACAGGATACAGCTGAGCAAGGACAACAGACACTGAAACTCACTGGTAATGAAAAGAAAAGCTCAGACCAGATGGTTATTAGAATGAGAGGGAGGAGAACAACCTAATGGTTTTTATTAATGCAGATACATAGAGCAAGTCTGCGTTTGAGAATTGATCAGAAGTGTCAGTATACCTTCTTTTTTCTGGTTATATGAAATATGAAATTCCTTAGGAAGAATTTATTTTTAGTCTTCTTTTCTTTCTGTCTGCTGATCAATTATTTGTCACTAAATTTCAAACATCTACAAATATTAAGTACTTTTTAGTATGTTTTTATGGTCAGTTTTAATTCAGCTGTATCTGGAATCAGTATGCTAATTATTAATGCTTGTAGGTAAAGAAAGTTGCATCCTAGATACACAGGTAAGCTACTTATAAGCAGCTTCAGCCGGAAAAGGATGTAGGGAAATAATTGACACTGTAGGCATATATGCAGGATCTCCAAAGCCTCTCCTCACTTGGTGTCTCCACTGATGGTAGCTGCATTCCTCCATCATTACATTACCACCAGTAAAGACCCACCGGCACCTAAAAGTCTGATGCGAGGACTGCCTGTAATGCCACTGAGCTTTTGTCATGCCTGTGCCTCCCGCTGTTTGCCAAACTGGGAATGTGGATCCAGGGATGGCTTTAGGCTTAGGCAAAACAGGAAACCATCTAGGTCAGTAGGCTGCCAAGTAATCACAGTGCTGGTGGAGGCACTACTGCCAGCAGCAGCTTTGCGTGGGCGCCAGGGGAAGGGCATCAGCTTTTCCAGAGGAGGCTGGTATGGCTCGAGTGGCCGATCCCTGCCTTTTGCTTGGAGCATTTTGTATTGCTGCTCCAGCTGACCTGATGATAGCTCAAAAGGAGAGCAATTGCTCGTCTCTTTTCCCTGGGAGCTTTAACTTCTGAATTCTAGGATCCTTTTCCAGCTTTTCCATGGGTAAAAGAGAGAGACATAAAGACTCTGACAAAATATATTAGTCACGCGTATACCAGAAACATTGAAAAACTCAGTCTTTATAGCAAAATATCAGATAGCAATTAAGAACAAGCTAGAAGATCACGTGACATTTATGGAGGGTATCTGTAATGAGCAAAAGGCCTGCAAAGGAATGGTAAGAACAACGGCAGAAGAAACTCTAGAGCTAATTCAGCGGATGAAGACTATTGTAGGAAAGTGCTTTCACTGTGTGGTAGGATCTTTTTACCTTGAGAGTTCTTTTTGCACTGTTAGACAAACAGGAGTCCAAGAGCCTGGTAATGTCCGCCATGACTTGGTAGAGAAGGTGGAGCAGATAGAAATATTCATTGACGTATGAGAGACAACAAACAGTGCATTGAGTATGCGACAGAGATGCCAAAAGACAGACCAGCTATACAATTTTGGTGGTTTTCAAGTTTATTGACATATGGAGAGAAGACTGAGGGTAGTATTTTGATCAAAGAACTTTTGATTATTACCAGTGTTGAATAAAATTTATCCTTCACAGAAGGACTTCTAGGGGGAGGTGAGTTGTGAAGCAACCCATGTCTAATGTTTGTAGAGCAAAGAATACACTGCCAGAAATAATCTTTGATTTTAATTTCTCACAGAGCTTAACAGTACAAAAGTGAGACTCTACATACTTACTACCAAATGGCTTACCTTCTGTCATACAGAATATATTGTACATTTTTTGCTTACGATATTCTACATCTAATGCAAAAAAAAAAGGTAACTTTTCACGTGTTCTAAATGCCTGGTGTTAAATATGTTTGTCCTACCTACCCTTTTCTTCTTTGTGCCCTAAATAAATATAACTCTAAAGAAATAACATACATTGCTATAGTGTAAGCAACACTGTGGTCATTTAAAAAAATGGTTTTTACTAATACTACTATTTTTTGGAAAAAAAATCATTATTTTGGAATTACTGATCAATTTAATTTTAAATAAAAGAATATTTGTCTTTTTTTCTAACCATTTCTACGGACAATAAATATTTCTGAATGTATGTACACATACAAATATTTAGAAGGACATGTGTTACAAAATTAGATTAAGGTTTATTTTAGCATTTCCTCAGTTGTGAATGAAACCTGATTTCCAGAAGACTGCTTGTTCAAAGTTGGGGAAAACATGATGATGATACTGTTCAAAAAACTCACACTGCAAGCAAAAGAAGAGGAAAAGCAAACAGATTTTTGATATTAGAGTCAAGACATAAGTTTAATAAAGATTTTTTTTAATAGGGAATGAGCTTGTATTTGTTTCTTACATGGAAAGGTGGTAGCCTCTTTTACAATAGGATTGATTAAAGCAACACTTTTTAAAAAATCTAAAGTGAGAACTCTCTAAACTTATTAAAAATAGAATGAATTATTAAAATAAATTAAATGAAAATGAATAGTTGAGGTTGATATGCTAAAGAAATTGTATCACTAACTTGCAGATAATAGTCCAATTTGCAATTATGTCCCCTTGGGCCACTCTGCTTGACACTTAAAACCATGTATGCCTGTGAACGTATTAATGAGAAAACAATGTGTCTCTCCCAATATTATCTGTAAATGGAGCAATAGCAATTAATCTCATTCCTTTGCCATGAGTTGTACCATGAAAATTTTCATTCCACAAAGCTGATTTTTACACTTTTTCTGTTCCATTCACTGCTGCTGCTTTCAATGCGAGATCGTTTTGGAAGATTGTTGTATATTCACTGGTGTAACGTTTACTTACTGTGTTTCTCTGGAGAGAGCATACTTTTTATTATTTTGCTGGTGTCTTTATGGTTAATAACTACTGGCAATACAGCAGCACACCCTCTAAAATGTCTCTTCCCATTTTATGCTTTGTAGTCTCTCCACAGCTGTTTAACAGGGTAAGTTTGCTAACTTTTCCTAGCCACTATATCTCTTACAAGGCTTTGAAGCATATGGGACAGTCTTCTAGCTCCTGTTTGAAGGCATGTAAACACTCAAAACATTCGGTGCTTTTGCATGGTCAAGGTCGTACAACCTTATGAGATGACTTTTTTATTCCTGTTCTTTCCATGGCTTATTTGAGTTTCCTGGGTTTTTTACTGGCAAAGTGAAAGACCACTGCCACATCCCTTGCTCTGGACCCTCTCTGTGCAGCTTGGGTGATCACAGTGTCATGCTGGCAGCACCACTGCCATTGGAGTAGCTGCAGGAGCATGGGAACACATGAGCTTTTCTACCACATCAAGGCCAAGCACTTGCTAAATGTTTGTGTTTTCTTGTTTTGGGAGAGTTTTGTTGTTGTTTCTAATATCAGTAAGTTACTTTTGAACTTGAACAACTTAGTATTAAAGCTCATGGGTAGATCACAGAAAAGTCACTAACTCATAGCTATTTATATAATAAATGCATACGTAGGAGGGGCAGATAGGCATAGAATAGTATAAGCAAATGAAGTGGTATGCAGACATACTGAGGTGCATGCATACCACAGCAGGTTTTATTGGAAAAGAAGTAGAGGGCCCAGTGGTGATAAACATCAAGAAATACTTCATGTTTTCTCACTGGTGTGTTCCTGGACCCCAAATGAATTATCACTACATCAGGTTGGTTTGTTTGTTTCATTTTTATACCCAAGCAGGCAAAATAAAGACTGCGATTGTTTTGAACAAAGAAAGAATGGTTAAAATGCCGGGTTAATGCATTATTCATGAAAGGAGAGTGAAAGCAGTCCTAAAGACAGACATTACTGGTCTTCTGCACGTAGTCACACTGATAATTGTGGTGGTGATTGGTGGGCAGCCATTAAACTTGATATGAGGTTACTTACTGTTTTGTGGCTGTATGTTCACAAATACCATCCTTCTCCTGAAATTCCTTGAAACATCTCACAGAGTAGGAAAGTCTGTAGCCAGTTCTACATGGAGGGAAACCAAGGTGCAGAGCTGTGAAGTGGCTTGTCCAACGATGCAGACTCTGCTGGAAGGGCCCAGAAGAATCACATCAGCTGGGTCCTAGTACAGCCTTCAGCCCTTGGCTGATTTGTCTTTCTTAAAATGCTGGATCAAGATTAACTCCAGCCAAATGATTTGACTGTGTTTTATATCACAGTCATCATTAAAATTAATTTTTCAGAGTACCACAGAAAGAATCCCCACTGTAGAGTTTGCTGGGCATCTGGACCATTAGCTAGGTTACTATGGAAAGGGTTTAAAAAGCCAGCATCAAGGAAATAGTGGTATGGTTTGTATAGTCAGCATCCCTTTTGTGGCTTACTTCTCCACCTCTGGTATGCAGTGCTGTCACTTCAGGAAATGCTATCCCTCCTTTTGGGTTTTCTGTCTCAGGGATGATCAGGCATGTCCCTTTTGTGGTTGGATTGTGGTTCAATTGCCAGGTTGCTCTACCAAAAGACTGACAGCAAAGTGATGTTGCTGTGGCAGTTGCTGTGTGCCCAAAAGCCCGGATAAAAGGAAAAAGCAAAGGAGTCGTTGCTGCTGGGGCAGCTTCCCCTTGGGCCCAGCTGCACATCGGGTCCTGCCTTGTCTGGTCATGGCGTAAGGCAGCTTGCAGGAAACCACTGCGCTCTCCACCAGGAGCTAGTCAGAGCACCTTAATCCTTCACCTCTCTCATGTGTGTGTTCAAAGCAGTGTGGGTTTGGTGCTGTTTACAGGGCCAGGAAAACTGGCTACAAGAGCTTGAGTTCCTGCTGAGCCTTGGAGTTACCTCTGGCAAGAGAACCAAATGGGAAAGAAAAGTTTGACATCCAGGGTCCCACTTCAAGGTGCAAGAAAGCATGCTGAGCCTGCCTGCACTCAAACCATGGACAATAACAGAAAATTTGTTTTCTTTTGTTCCTTCCACCTCCTAGCCCACCCTCCAATGAAGGAGGAAGGAAGGGGTGCAAAGCGTTAATTCTCTGGGGTTATGACCCAATCCTAAAACTTGGCATCTGCAAGCAACTGTGCTTAGACCAAAAAACAGATCTAGAATTAACCAATTTATTTTGCACATTTATTTTGCATTCCAGATGCTTTACACAAAATCTGTTTTTATATTTATTCAGTGTGAATCTGCTTGAGATATATGTGAAATTGTATATACAACCAGGAAACTTGCAAAAGTACCTAAATAACGGTACATACATAACATTACAGGGCAGTCTGTACTGTGTAATAGAGCAGGAATCCCTGGACTAGTACTGAGCTAACACTGTTAACTGCATCAGTGGGACATTGTATTCAAATTAATTAGCTGAAAAGCTGCTAAGCTGTTTCAAAACCTTATCTAGTGTTTCTTCATGGTGCTATTATGTGACTATGAACACATACAGTATGTCAAGTGTCAATATACACATTGCATGGCATCATGTAGATGTTCTCCTAAATAGGTTTGTTATTAAAATTTTAAATAGTGTCCTTGTGCTGAACAGACTTTGTGGAACATTCTGATACATAAAACAAAGCAGTTATTGACTTCTGTAATGGATTGATTGATTGATTATTCTGTAGCCTAGGTACAGAATACTTTAAACAAATAACATCAGTAATTGTTTCTGATGGGAGATGATGGGCATTTCAGGTGTCCAATTTTTACCATGTAAGGAGAATGCTGGGAAGGAAGATTTTGGCTTTTCGGACGAACTGTGCAATTTTTTGTTACTTGTGAATAAAGCAGTACCAAAGACAAAAAAGTAGGCATTTTTTGACATGTTTGTCTGAATATCAAATGTGACTGTTTTGATTTCTGTTTCATTTCTGTATTGGTAAAGGATGATAAATTCATCAAACTCAGATTATCCAACCTGGGTCTTTCCAACTAGGAGAGCTTTGGTTTCAAGTTGCTATAGAGCTGCAAAGATTTGTTTGCTTGTTTTCTACACAAACTTTTTGTTTGTTTGAAAGAGTAAATTGTCCCTGCCCTTCCTCTTCATTGCAGCCTTTGCTGATCTATCCGTTCCTTCTTCAAACACTAGTAAATATTTGAATCACTGTAATTCTTGAATGGCTTCCATTAACTTTGGGTCCCAAAATGAAGGATGAAGGAATGGACTTACATCAGCATGATGATTTGGGTGGAAGGAAGTCAGCACAAACTTCTGGATCACCTTGCAGCTCAGCTGCACACCCATGCCAGCTGTACCCAAAATGGGACAGTAGGCATCTGGGACAATCACATCCTGACTTCTTCTTCCTCTCAGCTACTCAGGCTTCATTATGTGTGTCCTCTGGTCTTCAGCCACGTGGCAATTTTCAAAAGTCATCAGTACAATCTGTGTGTTACTGTCTAATGGATAAATACTGTTTTGTAATGGTACTTCCATATTTAAAACATTGATCCAGAAAGGATGACAAATACTATTTGCTGTGAACTTGGAGAAGTTACATGATGCATCCTTCCTAACATCCACCTATAACTTCAAATCTTATAGAAAATTAGACAGATAATAGATCCCATACTAGGGGATGTTTTCTTGGTAGTTTAAAGTAGATAGCGTAAGACTAGGTCCTAGGCAATGTGCTGTAGGTGACCCTGCTTGTTGTCAGAGCATTGTTGGACTAGGCAATCTCCAGATGTCCCTTCCTATCTCAACCACTTCGTACTTCTGTAACTAGAAAAGGATTCTGCTTTTCACGTATTTATCGTCTGGGCACTTGTCTCTTTCCTTCCCTCTTCTTTTTCACTCACACTTTTTGTAACTCGCTTATTAATAACTAAAAATAGTTACTAATGAAATTCAAATCATTCTTTTCTATCTTACCTGAGACAATGCTCTTCTTTTAGAGAAGCCAAGCTGAAATATGTGTAGACATATGTGCTAGTTATATCACATGATTTACAACCTCCATTACACGAATATCACTGATTTAAATACTGACTCAATTTTATTTTTATATTCTTACACCTGTAATGATGGGGACACCTAAGAGTCATCTTCTCATCATATGAGCCTTGTTGTCCTCATGGGATATTAAATTTAAGGTGGAGCCTGTCAAGTAACAACTGTGGGGTTTCACTGTGTGACCCTCAAATATAAAGACAGAATCAGTAAATAAATAACAGTTATGTTTATCTTCTAGCTTAGTGGGAATAATAAAGCTGTGTGTGAATACACTATTCTTTTCCTCTGTTGAAATGTGAACTTTGATCTTTGGCAACTACTCCCACATGAACAGAACAGTGCAAACATATCCTGAAGGATGGTGTAAAGTTTCTCCCTCCTACTGCTTTGATGCCTGCAAAGCCCCTTGTTTGCCTGCACAAATATTTTTTACAAGTTTCATGTATTTGCTCTGGCATGCGTTTTGCATATTTTTGGTAGCCATTTGGCTCTTTGCCCTTATGCTTTAGCGAGGATATTCAGAGCTTATTTAGGGCAGGTAAATAGGTGTAAAATCACTAATCTCAAAACATTTTGTACCAAGTTGCTGTGCATGGTCCTAGGGAGTCCACCAGGCTCCTCAGCACCTCCTTGGCTGAGCAGACCTCTGGGCCTTACCGTGGTCGCCTGCTTGGCACAGAGTCCTGCCTGCTGCAGACTTAAGGATATAGGAATGCCCAAGCCCACCAGACTAAGCTGGACCCAGTGCCCGAATTCTTTTTCTTTCTAACAGCCTCAGTCTCAAAGTCTCTTAAGCAGTATACCTCATGTTTCCAAGGAAAAACTTGATTTGAGTCACACAGGTGTATTTTTGGCAAGGGTTCAAAACCTCATCAGTCTTTTTCAAGCATAAGAAAGAGCCACATATCCAGACAAAATAACAGCCAACAAGTGCTTTCCTGCCTTAGCTGATTGCTAGGCAGTCACTTAGGTCCAAGGGATATAAAAACACTTCCATCTCTCTCTGTTACAAACTTTTCCCAAACCACAGAGCCCACTCTCATTCCAGCAGCAGACATTATTCTCTCTCTCACCCTCAGTTACCAGTGAGACACCACCAATATAATCATCGTCTATTCCCTTTACAGTCACACTCCAGCGTCAGTCTTCTCAGAAACTTCCCCCAGGTAAATGCGTTTCGTTTCCTTCCCTTTGCTAGAGTTCAAACTAGAGAAATGTGTGTATCCCACACAGAAACCAAATCATTAAAGGCACTCTTCTTTGGCTTCTTACAAATAAAAACATTAGTAGAATGCAAAGAAAAAAATCATAATTTCCCCTGAGGAGAAATATATACAAAGGAGCCACATGTGAGCATGGTAGTCATGGTGCTTAACGTAACTTTGGAAAACAATTAGACAGTCACAACACTCAAACATGAGAATAATGGGATCATTTTTAAAATTGTCAAATACATGAAATGCAAAAGGTGCTTTAATTTTAACCTAATTAACTGTTGTGGAGGTGCTGTATTGGAAGCACAGATTTACTTTAGTTCCAGCAGAGAAAAAACATTATGTCAGTTTTACTTAGAAAGACACTCCCTAATTTATCATACCATAACCAAATTAAGCTTGAGAACTACTAATCAGTAGGTGCCTATTATACAGCAAAGCATTAGCCTTAGCATGTACGATGCCTTCAGCATTCAACAGGGCATATACTGGAAATAAGAATTCCTTTGTCATTTGGCCAGAGAAGCAATTATCTTCGTAGTTCATGATTTGTATAATAATCAGTTAAAATAAGGTGTGTCATCTGCAGAAGCTCATGAAAAAATTAACGTTCTGGTTCTTATTTAGCAGCTTTAACTTCTTAAATACTTGCAAAGTTCGTGAAAACAGGGACTGCATATTCATATACACCAGTTTCTCTTTCTGCAGTGCTTCTTTTTCCTCCTTTCCCTCCAAAATGCACAAATTTAAAAGAAAACTAGAAATCTCCAGTCACAGTTAGTCTGCAAAATTCCTCCCATTTTAATTTTCTGTCTCCAATTCCATGTATGCACAGGCGAACTACACATGCTCACATGTTTATGCATGACATCAGCTCCTTACTGCTATTTCCATACTAGCGTGACAAACATTTCAGGTCAGACCTCTGAGCCAGGCATGGCCAGTGAGCTTCAGCTCAAGTTCAGGTACCCTCAGGAGGCACTGTGTCCCTGACAGAGCTCTCGACTGCCTCTTCTTCTCCCTCCTTTCCCTTTTCCCAGAGGAAGAAGTGACACATGTGCTGCGGACAACAGCAAATTGTGTCATCTTGTTATGCTGTTTTATATACTGTTTATTTAGAGTTATTTACACTTAATAATGTATAAGCTATTATAAACACTACTTAATCGCCACCCATCTGAATGGAGTTACCAGGCATGCAATCTATGATAGTCCACATGTATTTGAGTCCAAGGTCACGTAGCTTATATCTAACTTCCTTACGTAGCATGTGCCATAAATTAGACCAGTCTTTTGCTATTAGATAATTACAAAAAAGGCTTCACGAATGGTATGACATCAAGTGACAAAGACTACTCCTGTACACTTTTTTCAGTGACTTGGTTTTACTAAACAGAAAAGTACTGATATTTAATATAGGATAACTAATAGCCTGTGATCAAATTTCAGACCACCAACCATACATTTTCTTCACAAGACTTTGCATTTTAACCCTTGGGGACTGCAGGTGGTCATCAAAATGCATATTAACAGCCTACATTGTTGCTAGGAGACCTCCTGATTGCTCTGATTAAAATCATCTTAAGCATCATGTCACTCACAGTTTTCACATCACACACAAGACTCAAACACTTAAAATCAAGTAAATGATACCACAATCAAGCGTTTAAGTAGTTAAAGTTCTTATTTATGTCAAATAACATTATTTCTCCATCTATGCCAAGACTGTGTTTGTGAGGATGAATCCCTGGTCTGGTGGATCAAACTAATCTTGCACATCTGTTCCTAAGATCCCAGGTAACTTCTACTTCCTCTTCCAAGCTGCTGTCCCTTACAAAAGTTGTCCTGATGATGTCATGAGGAATCTTTTTGAACTTACTGTTTTCTGTAGGACGTCAAGAAAATTGTACTCTTGCCAAAAACCCGTTTGTAACATAGTGAGGAGAACAGGTACATAAACACATATGTAAAAACGGCAGGAAGGTTAAGCTACTTCCACTATTATTATTTGAATTCTTCTACATCATATTGTTGAACTCAAAAAAAGAGCATAAAGATACTTTAGTCTGCTCAGAAAGTGACAGAAAGTACCACCCAAAATATAGTAATACAACATTTTTCCAATTACACAGCTCGTAGATGGGAACTGAGGGAGAAAGGAGTTCATCAGTGTAAAGGAAGTAAGGGGTCTTTGTGATCTTCTAATCTGATACAAATAGCGAAGATTATGCACAAACTGAACAAAGGGGAGAATCACACATGGAATCAGAATTACCTGAAAAATTGTTACTTAACTTATTGCAACTTTACTTTTACTTTGCTAAAAAAAGTCATATAATTCTTTCTGATGGGTATCAAAAGTATTAAATGCATTGACATTTTGACACAGCTTCCGTCTTCCTGAAAGGCTGAATCCTGTGAAGCCACAGAACACAGAAACAGTTTCTGTTTACCTATTCATAGGAGTTATAACCACCTAATAAAGTTAATTGACTAAAATACTGTTTTTACGGAAGGAAAGAGGATACTTGCCTACCAACCTCAACAAGGAAGCCAGTCTTTGGTGGCCTGTGGCCATACCAGAGCATCCTGTCCAGTGACCCAGTCAGCCTCTCTCTATGCAGGGATAGCCCTTAATAAGTGGATGCAGTATTTTATGGCAGGTGTAGTATAGTGGACTAAACACAGCATTGAAAACCCAGCATTACTGATCCCAGTAAGAGCTCACATAATCACTCATATATACTTCTCTTTCCTCTAATAAAGTATCTGCATCCCAAAACATGTGTCATGACACCTTCCTTACAAATGTATTTTATTGATTTGTTGATGTTTGTAATATTATTGGAAGATTAAAAGTTCTTCAGATGTCCTCTTGTGTGAAATCGTTACTCATTCCTGAGTCAGATGGAAATTGTATTGTCTTCCAGGAGCATTTTTACCAAGTAAGAATATCAGCTTTTATTGTTAAATTCAAATATTCAAGCAAATTGACTGCTTAGCTTACCTACCTCTTGAAAACTCTATATGTGACAGATCCTGTACTTTTCAGTACTATCAAGACATTTCTAACAGGTAGGCATAGAAATACCAGGGCGGGGAGGAGAAGAAAACCTTATTTCAAGTGAGAGCAGAAGCAGGCAGAACCAATGTCCTCACAGTCTCAACTGCTAGGAAAAAAGTAGTTTGTTTAGATAAAATATTGGTAATCATTTTAATAAATGAGCTGCTACTACTGAGAAATAAGGTTAATATTTCCTGTAGAGTTCTTGCTCAAATGATTGAGTGAAGCTCCTGAATGGTCCAGCTGAATCATTAAAAAGAAATCCAGAAGAAAATATTGAACAGATTCAGAGCACTGCAACAAGAAACAGGATTGTGTCTGCTTCTTTAGCTTTACCTTGGTGCCCAGGACAGAGCTACTGTCTCTATAAAAGGCCTATTGTTTTTCTTTGCTAATCCTTGTAGCTATGACAAGGACAGACGACTGCAACAAATCTGCTTTTTTTTGAGACAGACTGGAGCAGTCTTAATCACAGTTGATGACTCATGAGCAAATAAAGGTAGAGGCTGTCTTTTAGAAAGGTCTTTAATAGTAATTTTTTAAACTAAGATGATAGTAGGTGCATTCTTAAATGAGCTATTTTGTTGTGTGTAGTGTAACATTTCACATATTTTGGGCATGTTCAAAATAAATATTTTTAGTAGGTTTGCTCTTTATGAAGTTAAAAGTTCAGCAGCCTTTATGGTATGTGCTTTTGACTGTTCACTGAAATTGCTTTTAATTAGAGCTCAACAGGAGCTCAAGGTGTTGGAAATTCCTGTCTGCTTCTGGGAGAGAATACTACTTCACTTGTAATCTGCAGTTGGTCAAATATCTCATAAAATCTGTCAAATTGTTTTGGATGCTGTAGTGTGTCATACAAAATAGCTGAGCTTAGGTAGTGTCTTCTCTAAAATGTCTACCAGCCAAAAGATAAACCTGCTAGACAACTCTCTAGGGTGGGGACTTTTTGTGAATAATTAGCCTTGAGCAATGAAACTCCAGAGCCACACCTGGGATGAATCTTTGATCTGTCTTTATACAGCTAGAACTACATTATAGAGTTTATGCATTATCCTGATGTTGCAGGTGATAAAATCTTCACTCTTGCATACATACTGCAACAAAAATACATACGTGTGTGTATACATATATATAGTTCTCATATATGTATCTTTATGGTAACAATGGATGTTAAAGCTCACCATTCAATTATGTTTCGCCATTGTTCATTCTGCTGTGGTTTAATGACTTTTAGGGTTTGTTATTTTTTCTCTCTTTCACGTAAAAGATGAAACTCAATGACACATTCTTTCTTGATGGTATCAGAACAATATGTACAACAGTCAGTGTGCTGACAGGGCAGAATCTTTACCTGACCTATTTAGCAGGTACACTTGTCAAAGACTGTAAAATGAAGTAAATCAATTGTTTACAACTTGTATGTCTATTTATTTTTTTACACATAATACCCATTTTTAGACAGGTTTTATTAAGTAAGAGAAAGGGTCAAATAATCTCCTGTATCTTATCCAGTTGCATATGGTCTTTACTGGATGGTCTACAAGAACTGTAGACTGACTGATAATCAGTTTCAGTTTGTCCTCCATTTTAATCCTTGATGCATTTCCAGCTCTACCTGTGGCCTTGGGCAAATCCCTGAACTTCTCTATCTTATACATGCAATAAGAAGTATAATAATATAGAATTAATTGGTTATCTCTTTGCCATTTTGAAGATTGTTAGCCACATTCTGCTTGTTTATACCAATGTAATATCCCAAGTGAAGGAATTTGGGACTGTGTAATTCAAAAAATTCAAACACAGTTTCTACCCTCATACTTAATGTTGTAGGTCTCTTCTATCATTAAGTTCTGCAAATACACATGGGAAAGGCTGATGTTATGAAAACTGTCAGAATAAAAGACTTTGCTTCTGTCACCCTGTGTAGCAATAATAGCTTCTGATTTAAAAAAAAAAAAAAAAAAAAAATTGCATGCCAAATATGTATTAAAGCTCTAGGACAATTAGAAATATTATTCTCATACAAATTTATTAGAAATTTGGTCTCCTTACCAACTGAACTGAGAACTTCACCAGACCATAGTCTATACAGCTAATAAAAAAGACCAAATACACTGTTGTGAGTGCTTAGTTATTGCTATCTGTAGTTCTTGAACATCATCAACATATCTGTATGACTGGGCTGTAGAACTTGCTTCAGTCATGCTCCTCACATGAATATCCAAATTAACTGAACTGATGCTGTTGATGCCACTAAGAAGTAACCATCTGACTAGTGGATAAATCATTGGGCAAGTACCTGTGGATTGTAATTCTTTCATATCTTTTAGAGTGCTGAAGAGGTCAGGCTAACTTGCACACCTACAGAGAAATTTAAGATGAGGGCACTTTAGATTTATTTATCTTTCAATATTGACATATTCAAAGAGTAACATTTTTTACACATTCTGATTTTTTTTGAAATTGAACTACTTTAAAAACAAAATGTTTATGGACTAGGTTAATCTAGAATAATCAATATATCTTCCCTTCTATATTATGCAGGACTTTTAGTGAAATGAGTGTTTTATAGGCAGGTAGAAACAGCCTTTTAGCAAGAGTTTCTGAGCATTTTGTAATGACCATATTATAATGCAACTGATAAAAATATACTACATTTCCTTACAGACAAAAATAAAGTGGCATATACCCCTATTTCCAGACATAACGGAATATGCCTCTATTTCTCTTCACTTAAGCTTTTATGCAGCTGTACCAGAAACACAACATGAGTTATTTTCTAATGTCAACTCTAGAGAGTTCCATACTAGGTTTGGACTAAATGTTTAAAAAGGGATTGAGGGGGGGGAAAAAAAAGCTGCTTTAACACATTACATTTTACCTTTGTTTAATAGATCATTTTAAAATGAATTCAATTGTCTTGTCCATTTGTATCTCAAAAAGATCTCAAAAGCACATTTTTAAGGACAAAAAATCAGATTTTCTGATCGCATGGATGCCAGGAGGCTCTAAATACAAGACTTTGCTTCTTTTCAAACTGCAAATAAAGCTGTGAATCCTTCTTCTTGCACCCTCTGCTCAGCAGCGATGGCTCCACCATGCAGAGTCTCAGGTGTGGGACTTGCCCAGGAGAAGTGGAGCCAAGGGGACATCCCGGGTGAGGGACACTCCCTACCTCCCTCCATAAGGGAGAAGCCTGAAGAGTTTTTCAGCTCCAGCAGCACAATGCATGCACTCTGTCATCACCTGGGCTTGTTTCTGAGCTCAGACCCATTGCTGATTCTCTGAGAAAGTCCAACGAATCTCACAGCTGAGTGAGGTTTCAGTCCAAACCTCAAATAGCATTTGTTGACAATGTTTACAGTGCTGTGGTTTCAACTTAAGGCTGAGAAAACAAACACTTAATGGGCAATAAAACTTTTAAGAGGCTTGAAAAGTAGGGGAATGTGGTTTTGCTTGGCTACATGCTGTCTCTCATGCAGGGATACCAAGTAACATGTTCAGTGTGCGGTTTCATTTTAAGACCCATGCAAAATGCTTTTGGTAAGCTGTTACAGGCTTAAAAATCCACTTCAGTTAACATTTTAGTTCAGAATTCATATATTCAAGCACTCTAAAAATTTTGACAACAGAGTTGGTGGCTACAGAGCTGGAGGACCGAATGATTTGTCCAGCATATGGCTCAGAGAAAGAGTGCTGCCTGGTCTCCTTTTTAGCCTTATTCCCCATCATACTGCAGCACAGATCTTTCCATGGTATTCTGTTCCTGCTGTGGGTGCAGTGTGCTTCCCCGTTTCTCAAGTATGGTTTTTAAAAGCTGTGACTCCAGCGTGAACTTTTCGTTTGCATGCTCAAGAATCACTATTTATTTTTTTGTTCTTTCTCCCTAATTTGCCCTGTTCTGCTAAACCCCAGCCTATAAAATTCTGCGTCAGTATGACACAAGCTCCAGCACAAACCCGGGACAAAATGTAATTCCTGCTTAGTTACAGGTTTGAGAATGATGGTGCCCATCAGCAAAAAAAACTAGTGGGAAAAGATGAGAAACCTCTATAACCTATAAGGAACGAGATAACAGAAGGAGCAAGAATTTCTTCCTCTCTCAGATTTCTCACAGAGTCAGCAAGATGGGGCCAGCATTCGGCTGCTGTAATTCACGGTCGGGTGAATTAACCAACACCAATGTTGGTTGACGTTAACACGCCGGGCTGTGAGCTGCCGTGCTTGAGGAACTGGTTCACGTCCACTTCTGTGACCCGGCTGTGGGGAGGTAACCACGAGCAGAGAGGAGGGGCAGACATCCCCAGTGCTATCTTTTTAAAATGTCTCGGTATTTATTTTTGTATGAGGTGCTTGTAATTCTAGAACTAACTGGCAAAATACTAGAGAGAAAAAACTAGGACTGAGAAAATACAGGAAAAGAAGATTAAGCTTTCAGGCTTCAGTGTAAACTTTACCTTTTACTCTCAATAAAACGGAACTAGTTAAACGAGTTAAGCTGTTACTTTATCCCATCTGGTTTGTCCGTAAGAGTCTGAAAAAAGATTCACTTTAGAAAGGTGAGACTGTACGTAACTTGCTGTGGTTAGCTAGGCCACGCTCCACAGCTCTCCCCTACATTGTCTCTTATGCTTAATGCTGTGATCACCTCTTTAAAGAAGTAGGCAGAGCTGATTTCCAGGCTGTGCTGACGGTGGCAGATGCAGGCTTCTTCGCGCTCACAGGAGGTTCACGTTTCACCTCTGTGGTCTTAAAAACAGTTCAAGCTTGCCGGGGGTGAAATATTCTAGGATTGTGCAATGTTCTGGTTCCTTATGCGGCTATCACCTTCAGACAGTAAACACGGCGCGCTGGTCTCCTAAGTTAGTTAAAATAAGAAATATTTTTTTTATTTCTTTGAAAATGTGTCTTTCACATATGGATTTTGTCTGCCTATGTACATCATATATGCAACATACTTGCAATACATATGTGAATAAGTATAAAAATCACAAATATCATTGTAAGTAAAAGGTTTCCTGCATTGGTAATCATATTTGCATTAAAAAAAAACACAACTGCTTTGATTAGTGAGCAAGAATGATTTATTCCAGAAGTATTTCTAAGCAGGTTTTTTTTCATGAGCAAGAATCATTTCTGGAAGTATTTCTATGTAGTAAGCAAACAAAAGGTCTTTGTTATTAATACCATTTTATGGGGCTATTTAGGACTGACAATGTAAGTAGAATATATACTAACACGCCTCCCACCCCATTCCTCAGGGTAGACTCAATCTCGGTGATTATACTAGGGAAGCCTGCAGATCCCTGGCCAGCTGCTGGCCATGCTGGGCTTGTCCTAGCTCACCTGAGGTGCCAGAGCAGGGCTTGGGGCGTGTTAGCTGCTCTGTCACCTAAGGTGCTGCTTAGTCCTAGGAGGACTACAGCTCTACATTGAACGTGCAGAGGGCTAGATACTCTGGAGTGAGAGCTAGGAAATACCAAAGCATTCAGCAAAACTCAGTGAGGTGGCAGGGCGCTTCTCTTGTCAGTCTGATACCAGCTTCAGTAAAAATTAAAGTTCACAGATAGAATAACCAAAGCATGTAGTTATTTGGGGAAGAATGAGTAATACAGATAACAAAACCATCATATCCCTTCAGCCAGCAAATGAAAATTTGGTGTCTCTACAAATGAAAGAATTATAATACTGTAACTTTTTTATGGCATTTTGGATTGTGTGTGTAGTTCGCAAGTGTGGTTTTTTTCTCGATATGTCTGATGTGGAAGCCCATCGCGTTCTCTGTGCTTTTCTTCCTTCAAAGCAAATGGAATGTGACTTAAATTTACTGTCAGCAATAAAAACACCTAACAAAATGGGTTTTTTTTTCACATTCTGTTGCTAAATAGGTAATGAATGTAAAAACAAGCTCACAGTTGCAGTCCTTTGTGTAGTCATTTCACTATTTCATACACTGTTTTATGGTATGGGTAATACTCATATTTGATCATTTAGAGTAGATATTTCTTCTTTGATCTATAGTACTATTTCAAAACATTTTTTTGTCGTATGAGAGTTTAGTGTTCAACTTTTATACAAAAACTTTAAAATAATTAATTGAACCTGCAGGAAATCTGGTGGAGATTTTTTTATGTTTAATAATTGCTTCTTTCCGGGCACTGAAAAGATAAACAAGTTTGTCAAAAACTGATTTTAGTGTTTGTCTGGTTACCACCCAGTGGTATTTCAGTCCTTATCTGTTGTTTGATTACTCTTTGTCAGTCTTTAAGTAAGTTGTTTCTCAGCTGAGTCTCCCGGGACAGTTCTGAGGCTCAAGGTGCTCTCTCTTTTAGTTCCAGTCATACTAATAAACAAAAGATTTTTCTCCAAGTGTGACAGCACATTCTCTACAAACTGAGGCCAAAAATGGCTGATGGCACAAACACGATTAAAGAAGAAGCCTCTCGAGGTATGACTGATCTTTAGAATAGAATAGAATAGAATAGAATAGAATAGAATAGAATAGAATAGAATAGAATAGAATAGAATAGAATAGAATAGAATAGAATAGAATAGAATAGAATAGAATAGAATATTTCAGTTGATGGACCTACAACAATCACCTAGTCCAACTGCCTGACTGCTCCAGGGCTGACCAAAAGTTAAAGCATGTTATTAAGGGCATTGTCCAAATGCCTCTTAAACACTGACAGCCTTGGGGCATCAACCACCTCCCAAGAAAGCCTGTTCTAGTGTTTGACCACCCTCTCAGTAAAGAAATGCTTCCTAATGTCCAGTATAAACCTCCTCTGGGGCAGCTTTGAACATTATTTCAGGAGATAACAAACTCTTAAAGTTTTGTATGATAAATTTAATATTTCATTTCATTATGGTCAACAAAGATAGTTTATTTCCACCCAAGAAATTACTCTTAGGACAGAGTTAATTACAGCTAAGATTTCAGTAGCACATTTTATATAAGAAATATTGGCTATTTTTGTCCTTACTTTTAGTATCATTAGTCAGCGTAATGCATAATGAACAATTTTGAGCCAACCAGGAGCACTGTCTTTCACACCTACTTTATAAGTATGATCATGCTGTATGTCATAGTAGTCTTTCAGACAGGAAATGCTCTGAAGAATAAAAAAGGAAGATGTCTCCAGAACAATTTAACTCCCTTTGCAGTCCTCCAAAATATTTTGGTTGACACTCAAATGCTACAGTCCTTGCTCAGTCAAAATGACGTTCAGAATCAAGGACTGTAGCTTAGGTAGTCATTTTCCCTGTGGAAAGTGTGCAGAAAATAATTACAGTTATAAACACGTAATATGAAGTATATAATTGCTATTTCCCACTTTATAAATGACCGTACAAGGAAAGATGTAGTAGAGAGTAATGGAGTAGAGAATAACTACTTAATGGCACCTTCTGTGAACAACTGTAAGCGCGGTGGGCCTTGTTTCCTAATGGTTTGCACCTTTTTACGTCGACATAATACTGTTGGTTTTTTTGAAACGGCTCTTGATAGCAGTGATAGTAACGAAGTAACTGAGAAACAAGCCTACTCACTATTCTTCAAAAATGTTAATCTGCATGATGAAATACATTGGATTGCATGCCAATTAAGTAGAGAGTAACCTGTCAAGACTATTTTTCTGGTGTTTTCTTGGACTGTGTTATTCAGTCAAAGCTAAGCAACAGGCTGTATCTTGTTCTCTATTTAAAGTCTGTGTGCCATAAGGTTCTGCACAACCTCTGAAGCTCTCCAGAACTTGCTGATACATTTCTTCACAATTTACCATATTTACACCATATCAAACCACATCAAACCTAAAGAAGACAACATGTCCTTTTCACTGTTTATGTTTTCCTGGTGTGTTTATCACTTTCACGATAACCATTACCTCAAAGAGCATATAAAATCCAACTCAGATCTGAAACACTCAGTTGTCCTTTGTGTGGTTAAATGAAGTCCAGGAGGAATGATTTAGCAAACTAAATCTACCTCCAGCCAGTTTTGCCCACCCTTACTTACCTCTCTTTTTGCAAAAAGCCAGATGAAAACAATATTCTGTAAATGAACATTAAGCAGCAAATGTATTCCACCTTCAGCAAACTATATAAACTAAAAGCTTTCTTACCAGTTGTCTTTCTTTTCCCTCCTTTTTGTTTCAGAGATAGGCAGATGCATTGTACTCCTAAACAAGGCTAATGGGTACTGAGAAGAACAAGGAATGCTCT
This sequence comes from Ibidorhyncha struthersii, assembly GCA_013398815.1. NCBI lineage: Eukaryota > Metazoa > Chordata > Aves > Charadriiformes > Charadriidae > Ibidorhyncha > Ibidorhyncha struthersii. The sequence goes on along the minus strand of VZSZ01004481.1, from coordinate 315,147 downwards.
TATCCGTGTTAGTGGAATGCTGTGAAAACCAAGCTGCAACATGCAGTTTGATGTACAAACACTAGTAGTGATTTATCAACATGATTTCCACATACTCAAGTGCTCCATTCAACCCACATCAACACATGCAAACACAAAATACACATTCAATTTTAGCAGAAGAAAACTAGTATCTATGGGAACAAATTCTATTCAGTGTAACAACAGTAGGTCTGTCTTTAACATTATTCAGCAATACATCTAGTTTTCAAATTTTAAAAGGGGAAGTAACTCCACCTGTGTGAATTATGTCAAAAAATATACTGCTTCTGCACAAAAATACACTGCTTCTGCACAAAAGTACTTGGCTTCACAAATATAACATGGAGAATGGCTAACTAAGCAACAAGTATGCAAAATAGGCTCTAAGTGTCTGAGGATCACAAGCTGAATTGGATTCAAGGTTTTCAACTACTGCAGAAAAACAACCTAAAGGAACAACAAAATTATTATTATCCTGATAACCTTGATATATAAACAGAAGCACTGTTTGTAAGACATTCAAACCAACTTTCTGACCTCCTAATCTCCGATAAGGCTCATTTCATGTGGGTCATTCGTAAGATGCCTACAAGAGAGCTACAAGGTTAATCAAAGGCCCGAGAAACTTGGCCTATGATAACAGTTTGAAAGAACTTGTATTGCTTAGTCCAAAGAAAAAAGAGCCAGAGAAGGCATCATAACTTGTTCAAAGCTGCTGCAGGAAGAAGAAAGTAGAGGAGGAGGGAGGTAATTTCAAGATAAGTGAAACTGGAAGGATCTGTGGGAGGATCTCTATAGAGAGGTAAAGTAGTCTGAGGCAAAACAGAGGAAGACCCTTTTCCGTGCCATTTATAGAATCACAGAATGCTTGGAGTTGGAAGGGACCTTAAAGATCATCTAGTTCCAACCCCCCTGCCACGGGCAGGAACATCTTCCGCTAGACCAGGTTGCTCAAAGCTCCATCCAACCTGGCCTTGAACACTTCCAGGGACGGCGCATCCACAACTTCTCTGGGCAACCTGTTCCAGTGTCTCACTACCCTGCGTAAATAGTAACTAGTGAAGTTCTGTATTACTTATAAGATACCATAACTTGCAAGTTTGTTTTGGGGGAAGCCTAAAGCATTGCAGAAACATTAACTACTTAATCACTCACAATGGCTTTTTAAATACTGTTATATGGTCTGTTTGGTTTTCAGAGGGAAAACACATCCTGGGAAGTGGCGTGTCTTGCCGCACTTCAATTTCAGAAGTAATCGATGTCAGGGGAGAGACTAAAAGATGAGAACTCGGAGCCTCGGGCTTCAACCTCTAAACTCAAAACAATAAATTCATGTCTTTAGAAAAAAGACGTATTTTATTATTTGGTAGTCTTATACTCGGTCCATACCTTTCTATATGTGAAAACTGATCTGAAATGTGTATAAAAGACTTACTAAAAGTGCCCCTATATTTGGACTGGCTGATTTCAGTGTTGGCTGTTTGTCTCATTTCTGCCTATATTTAGATTGCCTGTTCATAATGTTTTTTTTTTCCATACTGAAAAAAAGGTTCATTTGTTATTTTGTGAACTCATCACTTATTTTTTCAAAGGCTCAAAACCAAGTCCCACATTCTTCTGTTATCAGATGCTTGTTAAACTGCAACTCATCCATACTCCTTCTGAGGTCCATAAACTTAAAGAAACATTTCACTTACCTGTGATGTCATTTTGTGAATTTGGGATTCTTTTAACCAGCCAGGCATACTTGCTGATTTAAATAAAGCCTGAATGCATTTTTTTAGCTTCCTGAGAGATGTATTGTGTCCAGAAAACAAAAATGTAAGAAACACGGCTGGGTTTTTCGTCTGTTTTCGTTTGTTTGTGTTTTTAGTGGATGAAAGAATGAATATTGTTCCACATTTTAAATAAAGCAAACATTTCACTTATGATTGCAACTGTCTGGACCTTAAACTTGAATTGCTGTAGAAAAAGACTTCTCCCCTGACAAAATTCTTCATTCTTCATTCTAATGTTTTTATTTATAGAGAAAGTGATTACTCCTTTTCTTGCAAAGGGAGAAGTAAAGAACTAAAAGAAAAGCAATATTTATATCCTGAATATGATGGACTGGAGATGGCATTTCACCAAACCTTTGATACATCAGTTATTACATACGGTGATGCACTATACTGGCAAGTACCTTGCAGGGATCTTTTATTTTCTATTGGACATAGAAATTAGCCCTTCCCATAGTAAAATTATTATTATTGCATGTAATTGTGAAGCCAAATGACCATATTCCCTGAGCTAACTCACATTCAAGCTTTTTATCACAACTTTCAGATTCTTAACAGAAAAAAAAATGTATTTATAAAGATGCACATAACTTTTGGGGTTTAAGGTTTTCTGGATTCCTTGTCATTTGTCTTTATTTGTGTCTATTTCTCTTTCAATGAATTCTTGTATAAAATCTAGTGACTTAGAAAAGTGCAATCAACCAAAATTATCTCTTGGGTTTGGAGAAGACAGAAACATTGCCCTCTAACTACAAAATGTTTCTTCCTATTAGAAGATACTGAAATGAAAATTGTTATTATTGCATGGGGTTTACAGCTGATTGGATTCCTCTGCCATTTCCACCTTCATTCACATGTTTTTGCTTAAATTCGCACAGCAAAAAGAAAAGACAATGCTGTTACACCTGAGGTGTAATGCTGCCACAACAGAAGTTGCGGTCAAATGATAAAGGAAAGGGCAATATTTGAAAACTTATGGGGAAGTATTTGAGGGTGAGGCTGCATCCACGTATTTACACCACCAAGGCTCTTCCCTTGCTGTTGAAAGTAACTCTCCCAAAACACATCTGTCTCAGGTTCCTATTAAGACAAAGCGGTTGGTGCCTGATAGTATCCTCTTTCTTTTCTGGATCCAGGCCAATTCCTATTGAAGTCACAAGAAAGGATCCCTCTGGCTTGAGCAAGAAGTTAAATTGGGCTTTCTTGGGTTTGTGGTATAGCCTTGGGCAAGACACAAACCCTCTGTCCCATAATTAATCTGCATGCTACCTTCCAATATTAAAGCAAGCCAAGTTAATACTGCATTTGGAGTGTGCAGTTCTTTTATGTTGCATTTCAAGCAGTTCAAAGCAAAGTCTTATTTTAGGCACCTATATATAATTACAAATCTGAGATCATCAGATGTTAGTAGCAGATAAAATCTGTAGGGTACACAAGGATATTACAGAGTTCTTGGGGTTATTTTTCTTCCTATAATTAACTTTCTCTTTACTCTATTATCTTGAAAACGGACAGCATAATATAGGGACTGGCTAACACAGAATAATAATAATTTTCATGATATTTATATTTTTTCGCTTATGATAACTTTAAAGTTATGATACACGGATGCCACAACACTGCATTACATGAAATATTTAAAAAGTGTAATTAAGGAAGGATGAATTCTACTTCTGATATGAGAAAAAATACCTTTCATAAGCCTCTTCTTATGGCATGAACTCAGTTTTAGGCAGGAAAGTTTCAATTTCAGAGTAAATTTGTAGGAAAATTAAGTCACAAAATGTATATATGCAATTTTTTATTTCAGCTGAAACATGGTTTAAAGGACAGAAAAAGAATTGGGACAATACTTGCCTACAAACCAAGCTGAAGCTATATCCTGCAAAAATCAGATCAATCATAGAATCAGGCTTGCTGACCAAAAAGTATTTAATTGTTTTGATGATGTGGACCAGGTCTGATAGGTTAGGAGGATGTGAGAAAATTAGTAAAGGAAACATTTAACTTTTGTTCCCAAACACCCAAGGTAAGTATCATAACCAATCCCTGAAATTGAGTTAATGTGGGGAATTGTGTGAGACTCATCTGACTAAATGAATGTTTACTACACTGACACAAACATCTGAGCTTAGGATTTTTTACAGTCAGCAGAGATCTGGCCAATAGTTGATGGATATGTCTCGTCCTAAACTACATGCCTGCATTTGGTCAGATTAATTTTGCCCTGTGTAGCACTGACTACAGATGGTAACTAGGTAATCCTAGGTTACCTAGCTCAGATGTAGACATCTGCATCACAGACACCAAAAAGTTAGATAAATTAATATTGGCCCTTGTCATACTGTGAACATAGTTTTTGTAAGATTCACTCATATGTTAAACAAATCTAATAGAGGAGCCTTAGCAAGGCATAGTTTAAAATAGTCAACTGATTAGTTTACTTTCTTGGAATAGGAAAGAGCTTGGGACAAATCTTTGTTCTTAATTATTCAAAGCAAGGCCTGAAATCGTCATATTTTACATCCTATTAAAGTCAACTAACTATGGGGCTACCATAGTTAACATTCTGATGTAAATGGCATTTAAAACTTTGGGAGATCCCCTTTTCATTCCAGCGCAGTACAGGATTCATTTGAAAAATCTCTAATAGTTCAAAGGGATGGAAAAAATATCTTTCGCTCAATTCAGTTCCACACCTTTTTTTGCTACAGACTGTGCCTCCAAGGCACATTTGAACGTCTAACCCTTTTGATCCATCTGGTGGAATATATACAGAGAGTGAGTAATTTAAAAGGAGAGCTGATTTACTTTAATTTACACATTCATACAGCTTTTTGCTATCTGCTTAACATGGCACACCCTTACCCAGTCCCTTGGCACACTAACTGAACCAGCCTTAGATTGCCTTAGAATTTCTTAGCCTTAGAGTATGAAGGCTAAATTCGGAGATGATCTATCAGATGAACAGAGAATCCAGTGTGGATCTAAGGTGGTTAACATACCTAGCAAATTAAATAAACTTAGATCACCGCTAGAGTTATTTCATCTCACAACTACAGTTACTTTACACTTACATAAAAGTTAATTCCTGAAGGTGGCAGCATCATGAGCAAATCAATATAAAGCCTTCAATGCATGCAAAAACCCAGAACATGACCATGCAATTATAAGTGTTATTTTAACAGGAGAGCCACATATGACCTTTTAACATGTATAACTGAGAGTAAGTTCAGTGCTAGCAGTTGGCTGGAGGTTTGCACTGAGTACTTCCCATGTTTTTCTCTTGAGCCGTAAAACTTAAAAAGAACATCCTTTCCATTAGATGCCTTTTAGCATTTCATGCTACTGGTCTTCATGAGTTATTATAATATTAAAATACCAGAAATAGCAAACTTTGAACATTTTTCGTCTCATTCTTTGTTTCACAAAGGTCATTTTACATAACACTGGCACTGTAAGAGGATTCACATCATAGATGGACTGTCTTCTCTGTCCGCTTTAAAGCCCTCTTCATAATGTGAACACTGTAGGGAGTCCCCATTTGCCTATCAGTATTTTTTTCTTTTTTACTTTATTCTTTGTAGTTACTAGCTATGTCTGTGTAGGCTGACCAGTTGCAGAAAAAGGAGGGGATAAGGGTTTCACCCACCATTGTCCCTATGTATACAGAGACGAATCACCCATTTTTACATACGCAATTTTTTTTTTTAAACTGCCTTTGGTAGCAAACACCTAAGATCATACTGAAATCAAGGGGTGAAAGTTCCATTAAGCTTAAAGATTATGGGATAAACCTTTCACTTAACTAGACTCAAATCCGAAAAAAGCAGAGAAGAGGTACAGGTTGTTCTTGCAAAGTCCCTGGAACAGCCAGAGTGAATCTCACTCTGCCCCCAGAGGAAGACAAGCTTTACTCCATCCCCAGCTCCTCAGAAAAAGCAGGCTTTTCAGAGAGGACGAGTCCAGCTTTCAGACTTGGGTAAGCAGGGTCAACCACCCCACACAGGGTGGCATAGCTGCGGGAAGGTAAAGCAATATGTGGGCACGTTCCCCGGTGCTTCCTCTTGGAAGAAAGAATTTGCATCATTCCTTAATAATGGCTACACCTAAATGTTGCAAACTAGCCCTTAGTTCTCCCTAGCCATTTTCTGGTATGCAGAGCACATTTTCCAGTCCAACAGGACTCCGTGCCCTTTGTAGCGCAGGCCTCTGGTTGTCGAGTTCCTGGAGCAGAAACCTCCAGACCAATGTTTTGTGTTTGCGTCTCAGTGAGCCGGCGAGAGTGGCCTGGTTTCCCTGCCCCTCTCCCACCGTGCTGCTCTCTCAGAGGCACCCTTCAACCAGCCGGCTCCATAAAGCACTTGCTATTTAATTAGAAAAAGCATTTAGGAGAAAACATGACTTAAAAATGTCGAAATAGCATGAATAATACTTAGCTTACCTGCCTGTCACAGAGCTTTTTTCCACATCGAAATCCTTCAGAGGGTTTGCCTCTGTCTTGCTCAGTCTTACATCTGTTGGTGATGAGATGGGTAAAATGCCTTTTCTCTCATGTCAGAACCAAGATTCTCCGCATTTTCAGATCCTCTGTCGTCTAATGCTTCCCAAACCTGACCAAACTAGTCTAAGCAAGTCCCACAGGGCGATAATTCAAAAGGTTTTTTTTCTGCTTAATTTTAGTATTGCAATTTACCCTCATTATTTTTAGTTCCTACAGAAAGCATTCCCTGTGTTAACAGATAAGCCAGGAAGACTTTAACTAACAGCTATGTAAAAATGTGTGTACAACCTTAGCAAAGTCAGGATAGTTGCTATTGAATATTCTGTGCTCCTACAACATCTGCAATATTGGCGCAGATGAAATGATACCGGTGCTGACAGCCTGTTGTTTGTGTTGGAGAATTCCTGATGCAGCTTCTTTAGAATTTCACTCCAAAAATTTTTTTATCAGTTCTCACTGGCAAAAATGCAGCTGTCAGAGATCCCCTGCATCACCTCTGGCCCCAGCTCTGCCGAGGCAGAATTAGCTCATCTCTGGTGTGGTTGCACTATCGTCAGTATTATAGCTGTGGTTTTGTTTTCACCTGGGTCACTTTGCGCTCCAGACACGCTTGGAGACTGAAACGTGAAGACAGCATGTCAGAGTGTATCGCAAAGAAAACTGGAATGGCTGACTGGTATTACCTCAGCTAATGGCAAGTGTTACTGACCTGCCATTCTAAGTAATCGGAATGAAAAATAACAATTACAGTGAGATTTTACAAAACAGATATACAACAAAGGGCAAAAGTTAATCTGAGTGGAAATGAGGCCTGTGACTTCCTTCTGGTTCTGAAATAAATGTAGACTTTTAGAAGAGCCCTGAGCATGACAGGGTGTGTAAACTGGACTGCGCCCAGACACTGCAGGTCTGTCTCTAGGATGCAGTCCTTCCTGTGCACCCTTCTCACAGTGGCAGTTTGTCTGTCTCCTACCTCTGTATCCACTCATCTCCGGTGACTGTCACACAAAGACGGCCAGGATCCCAGATCTCTATTCCTCCTTCCACTCTTTTTTCTCTAAAGAGCAATACTTTCAGAAATCTATTTTCTGAACTTCTACCCTGAGCTTTCACCGGGGCTATGACTAGATAAGCCATAAATACTTTACAGACCATTCAGATCTAGCAGAATGGTAAGAAAGGTCATCTAATTAGCTGCTGCTTAAAAGCTTTTCCAATGATTGATTTAAATTCTTGTATTTTTAAATTAAGGTTTTGCCTGTTTTAAATGCCAGATGAAAATATTATCACATATTTTGATGAGTGGAAATGAATCTGTATTTGGGAAAAAAAAGTCAATGCAATTGCACAGTTAGAGCCTTGGAGCCTTTCCAGCATGCACAGGTTAAAGATGTCCAAGGGTGTTTTATAAAAAGGTAAACAGAAAGGTACATGGTCTCTTAGTCATAAGTAGATAGTTTTACCTTTACACCTGGTTGCTGCACCTCCAAAAGATATTCACTATATTTTTGTGACAACGTGAAAGTGTCTGGAATTCATGGCAGAGATTTTCTCCAGTTAAAATTATAAACACCACCTGATGTGCAAGGATATTAGAAGTACAATGAAGCCTTCATATAAAAAAAAAAACTTTTAAATGCACATGCCTGTGCTTAATCATCTAATATATATAAATAGATTCTTTCAATTTGTAAATATTTTCTTTTATTAACCTAGAAGGACCAAGATGCGCTGCATAGAGGTTTGTGCTTCTGCTTTTACAGACTTTGCTCAGAGAAAGCCTCTAAATGAAGTCTTTCAATTGTATCTGAATATCCAGATATTAAATAGATAACAGGCTTTCATGGGAACCAAGAGCTTCAGAAAATGGTTTTTAAATCAGGGTGACTTGGCTTGGGAGTTTATGTTGGCTTCTGTCCAAACAGAAAGATCCAAAAGAGCAAATTACACCTCCACACCCAGTTAGAAAGTCTGCAGGTATTAAGTTGTTTGTTAAGTAGAGTCATTGCGTTAGTAATTTTAGCTGTGTTTGTTCTTTGTGGAAGGCAACAGGCTCTTCCAGATGGTTTCAAAACACAGCAGGGCAAAACTTGATCTTATTAAAACTAAGTTTCTACACGAACTGTTGTTTCTCGCTTCACAGGTTTCTTCTGCTCTTCTCAGCCAAAATTACTGCTCATGTATCTTTCTCTGTGAAATATTTTTTTACAAATATTTATTTTAGAAATGACACGAAAATCCTTTGCTTTAGGGAAAACAAGCAAAATCACCATGTTCACAGCAGACTCCTTTGCTTCGTGGGCCTGTCTTCTTATCCTTGTTATTTCCTGTTTCTCCTAATTAGAAGAAAAACTGTACCTCTCTCTTGCAGAAAAGTTCTGCTACCTTTTTTTTAAATTTAAAATAAAACATGCTTGCACAAGGTCAGTAAATCAGAGAAATGCTTTATAAGCTTCCTTAGACTTCTGAATTTCAGGATTACTTAAAGCCATAGCTCAACTCTGATCAATGAATGCTTTATTACAGAGGCCTTGTCAGAAATATTTATTTTTCTGAACAGATTTGGCTTCAGAAAGCAGGGATGACCAAATGATTACAGTAATAACCATGTGTTTCACTTGGCCTTTTGCTGTTGTACTAGGAAATTGCTCTTGGAACTTCGAAATGAGTTGAAAACGTCTAGAGCTGTCGTCTTTCCTCCGCAACAGCAGTGAAACATCCCAGCTAGTTTGAGTGAAGTGCAAGACTTACTCCAATTCACAGAGGTGTAACTGAAGGTAGACTTTAGTTCAAAGGCTGATACGCGTGTAACCTACAAGCCCAGCTAGTTCCTCTGGCTCGGTGGGACTACTCAGAGGAGGAGGAAAAGCAGGATTGTGTTTTGCAGAGGGAAACATTGCTTTAACTCTTACCGTATGAAACCACAACACAACCCAGAGGAAGGCTGTTATGCAGGTGTCTACAGTCCCTAGCAAAGATAACCTTCCAAGCAGAGGACTCCAGTGCAACGCGGTCCCCTCAGTCACCCATATATCTTTAGAGTGCCTGCAGACTACTGACATAACCGTATGAGAGATGTAGCTGTGGCAACCGGACATGCAGGAATTGCAGGCACGGCGCTCTCTAACTTCCTTTGCCTTGCATACCGCTGTGAAATTGCTGTGCAGACTCCCATCCCCTCACCGAGGAGCTCAGCTGTCCCTCAGGCTCAGTGACTACTGCTGACACTGGCTAGGGTGGTTTGAATTTTGCCAGGTCCTGGCAGTGATTCATCCTTCTCATGCCCATGTCCCCAAGCATGCTCAAAATCAGCATATTTCAACTTACATATGGTTTGTAGGCCAAAAAAGGTTCAGCTCCCATTGCTGTGGATTGTATGCTTAATTTCCAAGTTTAAGAGGCATGAATGCCTCCCTGTTGGCTGAATTTGTAATCTGCAAATGATAGGATAGATTTTCTTTTGCCTTCTCATACCTCTGTGGAATTTCTCGTAAATTCAGCTGCAGCGTAGACATTGGAGCTTGTTTTGCAAGCTGTGCAGAAGTGGGCTGGTAAGGTACCTAAACACAGCGTAAGCCTTGAGGCTTCTTTTCCAGCCAGCTGTCAAAGCTTTGAATCTGTCATATGTTTAAGGCACTGAAAGGACTGTGGAACATGAGCCTGATGGAATGTGCAGTACTCATTTATCTCTGGAAGTTTACACGTCCTGCTTGACGAATTAGAGCTACAAAGTCACGAAGTAAAAGATGAAAGAAGCTGCAAAGCAGTAAGTCTCTGCAGTTATACAAGCTGCTTGAAAGCTTGAGTTCACCAAGCAAAACTTTGGTCCTTCACTGAAAATACTTTCAGGAATGAAGAGTTAAACTTGTACCTGCACAGATTGCACCTTGCTAGTGCCCCACTCCAGCAAGATTTATAACAATCACTCTAGGAAAGGACAGTATTTTCCATTTAATGGATAGTTTGAGCACTGAAGCTGAAACGTGAGTAGATGCCTGATCCTGTGTCACAGGAAGGGCGACAGGAGAGGGAACGAGCCACATGTACACCCTAACCACAAAATCATCCTTCTCTCTTTTTAGGAGTCAGATTCAGCTTTCTGCTAAGTGTCCACAAAGATCTTCAGATGACTGTGTGACCTATTTGCAGCCAATACTGTATGTAAATAGCCTGTATTGTAAACTACTTAGGAGTTAATGTCATGGTTTAGGCCAAATCGGCCACTGGGGACGTGGCGGGACCGACAGATGCTCCCCTCTACCCCCCTTCAAAAAGAGAGGCAGAGGAGGGAAAAAGAGACTTATGAGTTTAGAAGGAAATAAACTACTTTAATGAAATATTAATAATAAAATAAAAGGAAATAATGAAAAATATACAAAACTGTATCAAGCTCCCAAGATGACAATCACGACACCGGCTGGCACTGGGGCAGTCCCAGGCTGGGCTCAGTGACGGACGGGAACCGGATTCTGGATCTGCATTCAGGATCGGGACCAAAGGCAGACAATTGAAGTGAAGAAAGAGAGAGCAAGAGAGTGAAAAAGAGAGGAAAAAGAGAGTTGACCCTTTGATCCCTCAGCTTTTATTCTGAGCATGATGCAGATGGGATGGAATACCCTGTTGGTCAGTTTTGGGTCACCTGTCCTGTCCGCTCCTCCCCGCAGGTGGGACCCCACTGTGCTTTTCCCCTTCCGACCCTCCAACGGGGCAAATAACAAAGTTGGTTGCCTTGGCTGTTATAGCAATAAGTATAAGCAGGAGCCTCTCCGCATACCATGCCTGGGCATCAGCTATAAACATTGGTCTTACCACTCTGAGAGAGCGAACACTGTCTGCACAATATGCTGTTAGTTTCAGTAGTTAGAAGAGTCCCAGCTAAGAAGCAAAGTTACTGAACAAAATTGGTCCTGTTTTACCTCAAACCAGGACAGTTAAGAGCAGTTTATTTACTTATATATTTGCTTTAAATTTAGCCAAAATGGCAATGTGATGCTGCAAGGCCAGTGCAAAAGCTGCTGAAGAATTCATTTAAATATCCAAAAGACAAAATTTAGAGTTGGACCTGCCATGCAGCTCACTTAAGTCATACAACATTTTTTCTGTAGTCACACCATGGAGAATAACTTCTGTAAGTGGAGAAATATCTGTACAGGGATTTCTTCAGAGGGATGGAAAGCCAACTCACTGTAGGCCTCTAGCTGATGCTCTGACTTGCTAAATGTCATCATCCTGTGCTCCCTCTGTGGTCACTGGGAGGAGATAAGCGTCTCCAGTGAGCAATGGAGATCTTGGACACTCTGATTGATCTTCTACAGGTATCTTCCTCTCCACTAACTGCACAGGGAGGCTGTGCGCCTCTTTGATTTACCCAAGTTGGTGCATAAAGTTAAATGAACAAATGGTTCCTCCAGAATATCCAGGGGAATTCCAGTGTATTCTTCCCTCTTTGTTTCCTTTTTTTGTCCTGGAAAGCAAGTTACACAGAATTTGTATTTAAAATATGTTTATGCCCTTCTGCATATGAGAAAGACATATATAGACTGGGCATGATATCTTTTTCTCACAGAAATAATAAGGGGTTTTTTTATTATTATCCTCAATTGCACTAAGACTTTACCCCAAAGATTTTGGGAATGGTTTGGGACCACTCAGCTCCTCTCCTCTTTTGCTATAAATCTTATGCTCCTACAGTTGGAGTTTCCAGTCTTACTGACGGACCCAGTTAAGGGGGTGGAAGGAAACAAAAAGCTGCCTCCTCCTCAGATATGTTTGTTGCTTTTCTGGGTATTTCCTTCTGGGACAAGGAAGCTCTCTGAGGGATCACTTTTCCAGTGAATGATTGCATGAGGAGGAAAGGAGAAGGGAGAGCAAAGCAGACTGTGACCTGGTGTGCAGGGGAATTAGGGTTGGTAGAAAGGAAATGGCAGAGGAACATTTGGACACGGAGTCTAACATCTCCTCATCAATCACTCTTACAATCAATTACTATGAGTTTTTGAATGGCTGTTGCTCACCTGTCTCCCTTCTCTCATTGTCTGTTGTTGGTAGTGTGTCATCTATGTATTTAAATCTGATTGCAGAGTTCAGATGCAAAGAGCAGGAAAACAAGGAGTTCTTAATTAAAAGATAGAGGCTGCTTTTGCAAACTGAGATTGACGAAAAGGTCTTGCAGCTCACAATGTCTTCTTCCAGGAGGAAAAGAGAGTTGTGACTGTTGCTGGTGTTACCACTTGCGATTAGGAGCAGAGAGGTCCATAGGTATTTTCATGTGCCATAATTACATACATGTGCAGAAGATTTTGACATTAGAGGGCTCTTTGATTTCCGTAAACTAAGCCATAGCAAGACTGAGAATCTGGAATCTCTATATTAGAGAAACACAAGCTGTAAATGCAGTGCCAATTTTTCAGGTGGAAGTATAATAAATATTAAACAAACAACCAGGGGAAGCGATGGAATCTCCAGCACGCAAAGGCTTTAAGTCAAGACCAAAGTCAAGACCAGGTATATTTCTGAATTAGGTACTTTGTTTCTAATGCATGGCAAGTAAAATTATTGTAATGGTCCCCTCTAGCCTTAAAACATGAACTGCTTCCTCTGGTGTAGCAACCTAATGCAGCGGGCAAAGGGGCGAAGGAGTTAATTACACCACCCGCTGCTGCTGTTCTTTAAACCACACCTCAAAGCAAAGGTGCTTGAGAGGAAATTGGTGCAGTAGGTTAATGAAAGGCAACAGCGACCAACGCAAAGAGGATTCATCCATACTGCTCTCTGTATCAGTACCATTCGCACCAGCAGGGGCAGGAGGACCACAAGAAGCATGTGGGGAATTGCAACTGAGGTTGAAAACCAGGATTTAGTAATGTTCCTCCATTGGTGCTGGTAGTCCAACCCTTTTGCTTGCTATGTCTCTGCAGAGACACTAGCCAAATACCAGCTTTCTTGAAGGAGGTACCTTTCTTTTCCAGGAAAAAATATCAAGTGCAAACTCAGCTCACTGCAGCCACCACAAATTACTTATTTGTATATTCCTCAAACTTTTCTAGATGGCCTCTGCCTATTCAAAAACTGGTTGAACCTGCACTCTATACCTTTCTAAGGTAAAGAATCAAATCTGAAGTGATTTAGAAAAATATGAAGGTTTTGATGACCTTTTCTCAAATCATTTCACCTTCATGGTAAAATCAGACTTCAAAACGTTAATTTTTTCTTTCCAGAAAATGAGAAACTCCAAGATTGTGCCAACAGGTATAAATACAACAGATAATATTTTCCAGCCATTTCTAGTGATCAACAACAAAGAAAAGCAGAAATAGTGTCCATAGTGGGAACTGGCTTTGGTAGGGGTTTTTTGAAGGATTACCTGTTTATTACCTGTTCACCTGCTGTAGGTGCACCTGCTCTGGCAGGGGGGTTGGACTAGATGATCTCCAGAGGTCCCTTCCAACCCTGACCATTCTGTGATTCCGTGATTCATGATAAATCATAAATGAATTTTAACAGGATTCTGAGAAAAACTGTTTCTGCCCCTAATCTATGGATTTAGTGTAAGCTGAAGGAGCTACGTTCACTGAAGAGAATGACAGCCTGCTTTTTGCTTTCTTAGCAATTTCCATACCAAACTACCTGCTGTGTCACTGTCTTTCTCAGCAGTTTCCTAAATCCAGTTGTACCAGTAGAGTGAGGTTGATTTATTAGCCTTCTTTTAGCTTTTTTGACAACTGTTAAGAAAAAGACTATTAGGTTATTTTAGAAGATCATGTGTTTTACACTGAGAGAACCAATAGCATTCATAATATACAAAGCTCTCCTATACACTTTTTATAGGCACCTTGTCCCATTATCCAAAATATTCAGCATTCCTTTATTTTAACAGGTTTTTTTCTTTTTTTATTTCTTACAGATTCTTTACATTTCCGGTTTTGTCTGCTGTTCCTTTCAAGTCTGAAATATCTGAGCAATCGCTTAAAGGGGAAAAAACAAGTATTTCTTTTCAAAAAAGATTCTGTTGCACACCACACAAAAGTTTTCTTGTTCCCCAACCATTTATTACCATTATTAATACCATCATTACTAATATAAAACATTTATACCATGCTGTAATTTTTATAAACATGGCTAAACCCAAATTCTCTTTCCCAAAGAGGCTTGCCATTAATTAACAAAAAAAAAGATAGATGCTTTCAGATCATAGTCCAAAGATGGGAGGGCAAAAAGAACTTATATATGCATATATATAGTTAGCAGAGTGGCATATCCTTGCACAACATGCAGCATCCTGTGCGTTGCTTCCTAGAACTGTGCGCTCTCAGTCAACCCGAAGTCAGTGCTTTGCTGAAGTATACCTGGGGTTCATGCACCTTTCTAGAGCTACTTTGGCAGACCCGCACTTCTCAGGTACGCAGCGGAAACAGTCGGCGAAGCGTTCTGCCTCTCTGGAGTTCAGCTTATCACCCTGGATGTGGGGTACAGAAACTGTTTATCAGTTTCCTGAGTGACTGGCTATTTTCTTAGGGGTGTGCCCGTACTCAGTGTGCTATAAAGCCACACCTCTCCATTTTCACCACTCTCATTCCCCGTCTAATTACATGTGCACTGTCATACTCTTGAGAAATCAAGTGGATAACTTGCTAATATCATGACAGCTCTTTCTTTTTTTTTGTTTGTTGTTGTTGAGACATTCATTTTATATCTAACAATGACTAAGACATTTTAGTATTTAAACTTTGCTTCTTCTGACGACATCCTTTATTCATCACAGCCATAAAGGCATAAACTGCCGGTAATGATTTACTTTTTCTAGAACAAAGCACTCGTGCGAAATCCAGTATTTGAAGACTTATTCTTAATACTTGCTTTTCTCTTATTGGCTTCACTTTCTCACCCTTTGTCTTTGTGTATGAAGAAACCCAAATAGTTTAAAAGTATCTTAGAAGCTCAAAGATGGCAATCTGTGGGTCAGTGGCATGTGGGTTTTTTTAAATTTGCTACAAGAGGCAGCTTTCCCTCAAGGACAAAGTTTGGTACATTCTTAGCTGAGGAATGTATGCAGGGGGTAGGTGAGGAGGGGATGACTGTGAATTGAGCCAAATGGCAGATAGTTTAATATTGTCTGACGTTACGCAGGTATCTCACCATCTTTTGACAGATACAAGGTGTTTATACATTCCCATTATATCCACTAATTTGCGAATGTGTGTTCAAGTACACTGTCATATTTCGTGCATGCATTAGATATACCAAATGATCAGAAATAGCACCTGGAATAACCTGTGTATCTTCCATAGGGGTGAGGGTGTCCTCCTCAGAGAGGACAACACAACAGGAAGCTGGTGGAGGCTGTAAAGGTCTGGAGGGTGAAGATCCCCCACAGCTTGTGCCAGGGAGAGACCTACTATGGTGACAAGGTCTGCCCTCCTGAGGGAGACCACTGAGCCACCCCCTGAGATGCCACAGGGCCCAGCACCAGTCCCTGCAAGTACAAACTGCCACTGGGGGTGCATAGCAGCCACTACTGAAAAATGGTCACTTCTAGATTTGTATGGCTCAGGTCTGAACCATTTTAGACAAAATGCCACACAAAAAAAATTAGAAAAATATATATCTGCTGGTTTAAAAGGGTTTTCTGGAGGCAATTTTCCCACATAAGCCACCAGAAGGGAGAAAATAACAACACAAAAAAAAGAAAATAGTCAACATGGAGAACACGTATTTCTCTAGATTTTCTAGTATACCTAGAATGATTGTTCAAGTGATTTAAAGTAAGTATGGCTTTAAAAATGTAATGTATCCTTTTGATAACACACAGAGGGCGAGTGAGCACCTGGCATCAGTTTTTACAGTCCCATTGGCTCCCGCCGTGCACAGAGGCAGCCCTGTCATCACTGTGCGCCTTGGGAGCTGCGGCTGCTGTGGTGGGCTGTACCTGGGAAAACTGAGAGGAGACAAGAGAGAGCAAGGAGTTTTAAGAAGTGTAGTAAAAGATGCAGTAATTAAACTGGAGAGCAGTAAGAACAGAAGCTTTGCAGAGTGGCAATGCCTTTCCTCCATGTCATGGTGACCAAACTAGAAAATTGCTCTCTTGAGATTCCAGAACAAACAAACCCAGGTTGATTTTGTGAGAAAGACCTGCATAAAATGTGGAACTTTATAACACACCTAAATCTCTGCATTGTATACACAATTAATAGAAATCAAGACAAAGGTTTTTGAAAGAAGTATTTTAAAAGAGAAGCTTCAATGAATGCTAAAGTGGGTATTTGCTTGCACAGAACCTCAGTTATACATGTAATCCCAGTAATTGCTTCCTTCTAATTAGACTTTTAATAGGTACCCAACCCAGTCTAGATGTTCTTCAGCAACTTGGCTGAGATGTCTGTGGGCCAGATTGCAACAGGAGCTGACAGAGGAACAATGGAGCAATGCACAGTGAGCCTGTCCGACATTAAGTGACCAGTGCAAGGGTCAGCCACATCTTCAGTTCGCATGCAATTTGGAACTCAGGCACTGATAAATCCCACCTGCCTGACTAAGCACCCACCCATCAATGCCATAATGTTAGAAGCACCATCACTTCGACTTTCTAAATAGTCAGAAAGAGCCATCTCTGGAGGTTCATCTTCGAGTTGTGTTGAGCAGGTGACATTCTATTGATTATACATGTATTTGTGATGCTCACATTAGGCAGGTGATACGAATCTAGGCTTTGGAGGGATATAAAGGAAAGCTGGTCCACAGAGCATGGCTGATAAGCTATGGGAAAGAGGATGTATCGTACCAATAGCAGACACACAACTTATTAAAGGCTTCTCAGCCTCTGGTGAACCACTTTAGGGCCTGTGGGGACTTATTTCTTGGATTTAGGGATGTGAGAAATCTCCACCATCTGTTCTTCAGCAGAGCGTTTGCAAAGCCTAGCAAGGGTGGCTGCTTCAGATCTTCTGTTGCAGCATTCAAATGCACCTGTGTCAGGAGAATAAATTAAAAGCATGATTCACATAATTTAGGGCTCTGGCTTCATGGATCTGTGTTCAAGCCTCCTGTATAGGCATTTATTGCTCTCCTTGATTACATAAATTAGGGAAACCCATTTCACCTACAGAAGCAGATTTCCCCTCATGGGACCTGTTCCAATGTTCAGTGAACTCAAAGACATCTTTCTCTGTGAATTCAATAGTGTCTGGGTCAGTCACTTCCCAGAGATGAAAGACAGAATCCAGAACAACTGTAGAGATAAAACAAGTTGATCTTTATTTCCAGCAACGCACCATTTTCACCCTTAATGGTGCATAATGACTGTTATTTACAGGGAAGGCTGACTCTTGATTAAAAGAGAAGTTTAGTAGTCATTCTTAGAAGGTATGCACTTTATCTTGTTGTGTAAGTCTTCGTTGTTCAGTAGGATGCCAGTGAATGACCTAGAGAAGGTGACTAATGAATAACTACTTGCTGCTTCTCATAACAGAGGCCATTCAGTGAAATAACCAGTCCTCATGTTTAAAACAACAAAAGGAAGAGCTTTTTCACATTGCACATAACTAAATCTGAGGAACTTGTTGCCAGAGGTTGTTTTGGTGGTATAAAAGTGTTAAAACAAATTAATGGAAGAAAGGTGCATCAAATACTATTAGGCATAGCTGTATGGATGCAATTTCCAGCTCATGAAGTTCCTAACCACCAATGACCCTTTCCTGGGAGTTCCTTTCTGAACTTGCCTGTTACACTAAGGAATGCTGTTGGCTACTCTTAAAGGCAAGCTGTTAGGCTAGAGGGAGCTTTGGTCTGATGTCTATGGCTAGTGATGTGATACATTCTTATATCATTATCTCCACTTAATATTTTTATTAAGACGTTTTCTCACAAATTCAGTATACAGGCATACAATACGCAAAGATCCTTGGCCAGGTATAATGCTTTATAGGTTTTATCTGAAACATAAAAGCAGTTCAGATGCCTGTGTTATGAGTGCTCATATAAAACCAGAAAATAACAATGATATTGCATTAAAGAAGATGATGTGTAATGTGTTATGTAAATAAAATGTAAACCAGAAGTATTACATCATGAAAAACACTAAAATACATACTTCAGGCTCAAGCCTGGGCATTGGCTTTTCCCCCAAGAAAATTAATAAAAAATATGACATCTTAAAATATTTTTTGCGGGTGATGTGGCAATTTGTGATAATTTCACAAAAGCTAGTTGTTGAAATTGAAAGGACAGAGATCATTATTTAGGAATTCAGTATTTCCTACTGGTCACAGAATATTGAAATACCATGGTTCTCCATCTTCAAAGAAAAAAGAAAATAACCTTCATGTTACTCAGTGATTTCCATGTCTAATTACTAATTTTTAATAAAGGACTGTATAAGAGAGATGTTTTTGACTTTATTAGTTATTGTTGCCAACAGTGATATTTTAATGATGATTGCTGAACCATATGACTTCCACTTTCTCATCGCCTCAACACTCAGATGCAGGCTACACCACAAAGATCTGCTCTGAAAAGAAGACATGGGTATCCATGTACCAAAATAATTTGGAAGGGCAGGGCAGCACGTGAAGTCATTATCAATTTAGCGATGACTAAGACAACAAAAATGTCCAAGCAAACGGCTACTTCTTCAGGGGCCCAGTTCATACTTGAATAAGGCTGGATTCAGAATGTCTTTGTACTGTTAGTCATGCAATTCACACAGCAATCACTGCCTGAGCAGTCAGATTAGACAAGAAACTGCATGCTCTGCTTGTGGCTCGCATACCTGTTCTATACAGTCAGTTGAAAATAAATGATCACACTCCCAGTAGTGTCATGACAGCTGGTTTGTTAGTGCTGTGGAAGCATAAATGACCCCTGAGCCTCAGCAAAGGCAGCAGATGAAGACCGCTGACCATGGCCTGCAGCAGCGTATAAAACTATCTGGTCTTTGCTACCTAAAGCCTGTGTTGGGATTTCTGTAATCACCTTCGAGCATACTCCATTAATTAGAGTACAGGCTCTAAGGGCTAGAAGGAAAAAGCACTGTTTTCCTTTCTCTCATCCGTCCTTCCTTTCTTCCAGGAAGAAGGGGCAGTTAAATGATTAGCTCTCCTCCCACCACGTGTGAAGGCATTGCCAGGAGCATCCACCCAGCAAAACTCCTGCTACCTCTCCTCTAGCTCCAGTGCAGTGAGAGCTGGAGGGAGAGCAGACCTGTATGTCTGTCTGTCTCTCACATGACTTGCATGTGGAAACAGATGGACAGAACCATACATAGTCTGGGAGGAAGAGATATTCTCAAATGATGCTAGAAATAGAGGTGGGACAGGGCATCATATCAGATAGCTTAATTGATTAAAACCAGAAACAAGTGAGTGAGTATGTATCAAGTGCTAAGATTGACAAGTAGTCTGTTCTGAGATTAGTCTGATGCTACCCAGTGGAGATTAGGATGGGAAAAGCTCATTAAAATGTCCTGCCCTTTTAAACCCATGGGTGAAAACCCTTAAATGTCCCCTCTAAGCTGCTATCCAGAGTTAGGCAAAGCACACCAGTGCCATTCTAGGTGCCCGGCTCTAGTGCCACTCCTAACACACAGCCCTCCTCACACCCACCATCTTCACCAGTTCTTGCCTTCAGCACGCTCTCGTCTGCCCATCCTGCTCCACAGCTTTCAGGGGGAAGGATCCAAGTGCAGAACTGGTGCAGGCTGTCTGAGATAACACAGTTATCCAGACAACCAGGGCTTTGCTTGAGCCAATATGGGAATATGTCTTTCAATCACATTCTCTTGGCAAGAGTGGAAAAAAATTGAAAGTAAAACTAGGATGGGAGCAGTGTGCTTCAGGTGTTTACTCGCCTTTGGGTACTGAAAGCAGTAAGACTGGATAACAATATAACTCTGCTCAGGGTTTTGACTTCACAGATATTTTAATACAGTATATTTAAATAGAGATAGTGGGGCTGCTTGTGTGAGTTTACACATACGTTCCTGGCTCATTTGGGGCTGATCATGGACTTCAAATATATATACAAAAATATCTATATTAATATTTATCTAAATATCCAAATTATCCTACCATGAATGTTGAGCTTTTCAAGCTTATACACAGACCTTATCCTTACTGTTTACTTCTCCAGCTAAGTGGTATGTGTCCTTGCATGCCCTCCTCCTGTGAAGACACAACTTCTGCAGCGTGCATGAAGTAGCACTGCAATTCAGAAAATAGCTTATTTTGAGGCAAGATGGGAAATTTTATCTGCAACTGATATCAAGAGTCCAAACACACATACCTTTCTGTCTTACTAACATCTCCATTATAGAAATGTGAAATGTCAGTATGGATTTTTCTTTTTTGTTGAGAAACTGCAAAAATGAACCAAGTACCCCATATTTTAACAACACTGAAAGTCAGTGAAATTATTCTTAAAGCTCAGAAAAAATTCTCCTTACCATGAGCAAAAGGTTAGCAAGTCAGTTGAGGGAGGCGCACTACAAGAGTGAAGAAGAGCTCCAGACACAGTTTTGTATCTTTGTCCTTTTGCCCAGGCATGCTTCTGCTCTTCCACTTGCTTATCTGAAGTCAAACCTGTTGAAAGTGAT
Source organism: Ibidorhyncha struthersii (assembly GCA_013398815.1). NCBI lineage: Eukaryota > Metazoa > Chordata > Aves > Charadriiformes > Charadriidae > Ibidorhyncha > Ibidorhyncha struthersii. The sequence continues at coordinate 294,260 of VZSZ01004481.1, read as the reverse complement.
ACCTAACTAGTGCACCATCTAAAGCAAATTCACCTTTAACTCATGTAAATGTAGGTATTCATGCTTTAGATTGCCAAGCCAAGATTTTCTGGTTAGGTTTTTTTTAGTGGCTGGTGAAGTTAGGCTCTTAAAATCATCATCTTTTGAAGTGATGCTGTTACCCAACTCGGTTTTCTAATTAGCAGGCCTGATTTTGGCAGCACTAATCTGGTGATGCTAGACATGTTTTAAAGTCATGCCACTTAGATGCTTGGCCATGACTTTACAAGCCTGTTACTTGGTAAGAGTTTTTAGAAACGTTGTTTGAAGGTGAGGCTCCACTTGTCACAGAATTGGCCCTGGGTAGCTCCAGGTTGCTCCTATAGCTCCTCAAGCTTCTTTCTTTTCTTGCTTCTTTGGCTTTTTTTTCCCTTAAATCTAGGATTATAATTGTTCTTTATCCCAACACAGAGGTTCCGTTCTTTATCTGTTAACAGGACAGCTCATGAGATTTCTAATGCATTTTCAGTTATACAAAATATAGGGTAAAAGCAAATTTTCCAGATGAATATTAGCATTTTACTCTTTAGCCACTGAAAAGCCCAATCTAAACAGTAAACTATAGAACACAATTCAAACGTTAGGACTGAGTTTTATTTATCCATATTGGTTTAGCCACCCTACTGTTCCCAAAAGCTAGCTTTAAGTTCCCTT
>VZSZ01004481.1:250848-293555 GCA_013398815.1 Ibidorhyncha struthersii | reverse complement strand
TTTTTTTTTTTTTTTTGCCTTCTGTGGATATAATATAAGGTTTTAGCATTATTTAAATTCCAGAAGTTTAATCAGATACAACTAATTAGCTTTCCCATAACACTGCTGATTCAAGAAAATTAAATAAATAACTGAAGAAATAATAACATTTAAATATTTTCAATTTAATATAAATAGTACTTTTTTTGTTATTTAATAAGCTATAATGGCTGCAAGATGTTTGGAACAAAATGTGTATAGATATTTTATTTTAGAGATAAGACAAAAGCCTTTTGAAAGTACTACACGCTCTCTGAGGGAAGCAGAGGGATGATGTTCCTGAGATGCCATTCTTTCTCTGTTCTTTGTACACATGATGTACATACCCATGTACATACATGGATACACGGGACATAATATCACCTGAATAATTATAGACTTGGTTTACAGCATCCATATAGTGAATATATAGTGAATATACTTATTCAGAAACTGTGGTATTATACTGATGTATAAAAATAATTTAAATTGCATCCTCAGTTCAGAGGACAGAAAGGAAAGCAGGATTACAAGTGAAGAAGTGGAGTTCTAACTGGTTTTAAATTCAGAGGGACCTGGACAGGCTTGAGAGGTCGGCTCGTGCAAACCTCATGAGGTTCAACCAGGCCAAATGCAAGGTCCTGCACCTGGGGCGGGGCAATCCCAAGCACAAATACAGGCTGGGCAGAGAATGGATTGAGAGCAACCCTGAGGAGAGGGACTTGGGGGTGTTGGTGGATGAGAAGCTCAACATGAGCTGGCAATGTGCGCTCACAGCCCGGAAAGCCAACCACATCCTGGGCTACATCAAAAGATGCCAGCAGATTGAGGGAGGTGATTTTGCCCCTCTACTCTGCTCTGGTGAGACCCCACCTGGAGTCCTGCCTCCAGCTTTGGAGTCCTCAGCACAAGAAGGACATGGACCTCTTAGAGTGGGTCCAGTGGAGAGCCATGAAGATGATCAGAGGGCTGGAGCACCTCACTTATGAGGACAAGCTGAGAGTGTTGGGGTTGTCCAGCAGGGAGAAGAGAAGGCTCCAGGGAGACCTTATAGCAGTCTTCCAGTATCTGAAGGAAGCCTACAGGAAAGCTGGAGAGGGACTTTTTGCAAGGGCATGTAGTGACAGGACAAGGGGTAGTGGCTTTGAACTGGAAGAGGGTAGATTTAGAATAGAGATTAGGAAGAAATTCTTTACTGTGAGGGTGGTGAGGCACTGGAACAGGCTGCCCAGGGAAGTTGTGGATGCCCCGTCTCTGGAAGTGTTCAAGGCCAGGTAGGATGAGGCTTTGAGCAACCTGGTCTAGTGGGAGGTGTCCCTGCCCATGGCAGGGGGATTGGAACTCGATGATCTTTAAGGTCCCTTCCAACCTAAACCATTCTATGATTCTGTATTGACTTGAGATTGAAAACTCTTTTAAAAAATGTGAATCCCTATTCTGCACTGCAAGCTCCTCAGAAGGGAGACCATGTCAGTATGAGTTATTTAGCAACAAACACAATGGGGCCAGATGCCGAGGGCAGCTTCTGGGCAGTTTCTGTGCACTACTGCAATACACAGGTTCAGTCATACGAGTTATGATGTGACTTCAGTTTGATTTTGGTGGTCAATATAATACCAAATGCAGCATTGCCCTTTAATAAAAGACATGTTTTGTTGCTTCTGATGGATGTTTCGACTAACATTACAGTCTCTTTAATTCTAATAATCTTTCATTATTTATCTACCTGCCTATATGCGTGTTGCAGGTACTGCAAAGACCAACTTTCCAATAGCTTTTAATGAAGTAAGATGTTTTATGAAATAATTCCAGAAGCATACTGTTTTTTCTTTACATATATTTTTTTACGAATCTGCTTTTCACTTTTTCATGCATTTTAAGGTGAGAGACTGATTGGCCTCCAGTGCTTCTGAAGTCAAACAAATAACAGTGTCCCCTTCACTCCTGAATCTACGCATCTGTATTGTGAGTTTGGTTCTCTGTCTCCAACCCTACATCAGAATAGAAACTTGCAGTGGATTATGTCCAGAAGCTTCAAAATACTGACAAGAGGTTGGCACAGCACAGGAAAGTACATCATCTTCAACCATGCCCAAAGCTAGTCAGGCAAGTTATCAGCTAAGCTGGATTTATAAATTAACCTGTCTTCAGACAAAATGGTTAAGCCAATGTATTAGATTAAGAAGAAGGAAGTTAGTTATACATTGCAAATGATGTTTCAACCGTTGTGAATATCAAAAAAAAAACCAACAGTAATATAAACCATTTATTTTGCACTTATATAACCTTTGCTTACTGTCTGAATTGAACAGATTTTCTTCCTCCTATTGTATCAGAACTTTTTATAATATTTTCTTTAATTAGTAACCTAGGAATAACCAGACCACTGTACAGGCAGCTTTGTTCTTTCCATGCAGCAACCCAGGTATTAGTAACCTGCAGTGAAGCAGCACACAGGTCCTGCCACTGACCAGTCTAACATTCTTGTACTAAGACCATTTCCTCCCTTGTCTCAGCAACAGGTATGCCTCTCCTCTGGTTTCATTTCCCTGCTCCAAGGCCGTTTGTCTTCATACCTAAATATCTCCGAAACAGCAGCTCCAAAATCACTGTCACAGGCTGAAGCTAGTGAAGATATGGATTCATAATGATTTTGCTAATCCCACCAGGAATACAAGATGTTCATCTTTCATTAATATGAACCATCAGTCTCTAGTGTTATTATTTTTGGTCATGCCTGAGTAAAAACTGTGCAAAAGTTACTGAGTGTCACCTTCCTTTTGTCTGACTTTGACTTTGAAATAAAAGTTAGGCCAAGCTGTGTTCATTTAGAATTTCTCTCTGTGCCAGGAGGCCATTGCCTTCACATTCCTCCAGTACCCCTGCCTCCTGCTCAGAGCTATGTTGCTGGGCTTCTTTGTTAGTCTCTCTGGTGAAAGTGAGATAGGAGCAAGGGACAGTGCATTCCTTACAAAGAGATACTCTTTCACCAGCAACAAAATCAAAACCTATTCTGGACAAATACCAGAAGCCTTTTGTACACAACTGCAGCTACTGCTTTGGAGACCCATACGCTACGAGGCCAAGGCCAAGCAGTCTTGGATCTTGCAAGAGGGCATGGGAGATGCTGCATCTGAGGTGTTTCTGAAAACCAAAGAGAGAAGGCATCAATCAGAAATAAAACTAGTAAAACAAACAAACAAAAAGGCAGTAAAAGGAGGTTAAGGTGGTCATCATGGATGCCCCATCCCTGGAAGTGTTCAAGGCTAGGCTGGATGGGGATTTGAGCAACCTACTCTAGTGGAAGGTGTCCCTGGCTATGGCAGAGAGGCTGGAACTACATGATCTTTAAGGTCCCTTCCAACTCTAATCATTCTATGATTCTATGATGATCATCCCCACCTCTAGAGGAATAACTTGTGAGACTGGTCACTGCATATGAATCTTGCCACCTGAGCAAAGATCTCTTTGATCTGTACTGCTCCTGGCTTGCTCCTGCTTTCTCAAGTCTATTTGATGTCTATTATCCTTCCTTCAAGTCTTTCTTTCTAGACATTGAAGATAGTCTAAGTAAACTCAATAAGAGAAAAAAAAGTCTGCTTATCCTCTTTTTCTCTAAGAGGTACAGTGGCAGACAGTGAGGAAGCTTGAGATGGTTCATAGTAAGTGAATCTAAACAAATACCCACAGACATGTTAGCTCTTCACAGGTCTTCCACTCATGCCCATATTGACCAATCATTTTCACTTGAGGCTCTTAGGGCAAGATTAATTATGCCTCCTGAATTAACTCTTCCTCAGGAGATAATAATGGACAAGAAAGCATAACTTTGCGGTTTGAGAGAGATGGGGAGGGCTATGTGCCTCTAACACTTTCTTGACTTTCCACCACGATACTTTAAGACCTCTGAAGATCTTCACTGATCAGCACCTGATGTGTTTTCTGATATCATCTCCCAGCTGCTGCCACCATGGGGTTGCGCCAGTGAATTTTCTATTTTATACCAGAAGTCTGTGATTTGTGGCTGCAGACCTGCCTTACACAGAAAACTCAAGGGAGTGGCATGGTTTGCACACGGGTCTTGGAAAGTTCCTGGGCCATGCAGCCAGGCCCAGGAGCTGAGAAGTTCTTCTGTGCTTGTCTTAGCAGAGAGACAGCAAGAGCATTAATACTGACTTTCAGTGGTGGGACTCATCATTCAGAGGGAGTCATGGCAGTAACTCATGCAGGCAACATTAACTTGCACATAAGCCTAGACCCTACTGCAAACCCTAGAGTCAATGAATTTGGCTTCAACAGGAGATAAAACTCACTAGCTGTTCATTATAAATAAAAGGAAAATTGTACCCCAGATTGGGAGAAAAAGACAGCCAGGAGATACTAACTACTTGAGCAAGTAGCAGGTGAGTGTTACCCTGGCCAAGTACTTACGAATTTGAACATTTTTCTGTTGCTATTGACTCCAAAGGTTTGACAGAGAAGTCAGGCATCATCTCAGAGTGAGCAATTTCATGATTGCAGTGCTCTAATCATTCTCATTTCCACACACTTCATTTTTCTTCCTGACCTTCTACTCCTTGCATCATGTTTAATTTTTCTAGTTTTATTGCAAGGCTGTCTTTCTGATTATGTTCCTAGGTTTGCCCCGCACATCTTCAGCAACTCAGAAATGACAATGTTATCATCACGATTATTATTATCAACAGTTACTAACAATAGCAGTAAGTTGAAATGAATACACTGCAAAAATCAACTATTCTGAGGAAACTGAAAAGTTGCCTTTGACGTGATCCTGCCTAAATCAAATTTTAACATTCAATTTCATATCCAGACAGATGGGTTGATAATATAATGCACAGTGTTGTTAATCAGGCTGCTAACAAGAGATACTACCCATCCTAGCAACTCTTTTTGTTAGAGACAAATTCTTTTGGACTGAAATGGATGCTTAGCAATCTGAAATAATCTTGACAGGAGAAGCCTGTACTCTATAATATTAGCAACAACAGTGATCCTGCTGATATTCAAGTGAGTTTCCCAAAACATATCAAAACATAAAGTATGTGATGAAACGTAGACCTGCATGTCATAAGCATTGCAAAGTGTGTCTGTGCTCCTTACCTGTCAAGTAATTCCCAAAATATAAAATAAGATATATCAGAGGTGAGTGCATTGCCATATGCCACTTGTAAGATCTCTTAAAGTGCAGCAGGTGAGACAGAGTCCTTTCCCTGCTTTGCTGAAGTATTTCAGACACTTCAGCTTGCTGTGCCTTGGGCTCCTCATATTAAAATTGGGTGAATGGTGCCAACGTCATCACACACTGCTTTGATAGAGCTGACGGCATTTCCATTTGCCTTCTCTTGCTGTAAGAGAAATTCTTCCATGTAGGTCTGAATATAACATTTAAACCTGCGTTCCTGGATGCTTGCCAGAAAACAGACAAGTTTTGGAAAGTCTTAGGCTGGCTTCCTTTTTAAGAGTGGAGGTCTGTATTAACTTCGGAATGACAGGGCCTCCAGGTAACTGCTGGGGAAACATGCTTCCTTTAATCAAGAAGGTGAGGCTAGAGCAGAAAAGCTTAATTATTTAAGTCGTTGGGGGTTTTCTCTTCCCACACAGGAGACTTTCACTCAGGGCTAAGTCTGAGACTGCAGTATTAGGAGGTGTGTTCATGGCAATCTCATGTAGATCCAAGCCCTCAAAGGGGCTGTCTTACCCATCCTTTGCCCCTGGCCTGGCACCCTCAGCTCTTCCTCCCTGCCATCATCTGCTCTGGATGTTTTAAAAAATGCAGGGTTTAAGCCATTTAGGAAATCTGAAAACTATATGCAGCCTCCCACACAACTGAGTGTTCTTCACATTGTGGGTAATATAAAATCCTATAAATACATATGCTTAGTTAAGAAAGAAAAACTGCAAAAATATTTAATATAAACTTCTAGAAAAGCTAAACAAAAAATCAAAATGAAACTCCCCCAAATTAAAACCAGGCTGAAGTGAAGCAAAGCAAAAAAAAGTTAAACTGAATAATAAATATTACTAAAAAAGAAAAACTTCACAAGATGTGATTGATTTTATGAAACTGAAAAACTAAAAAGACTACATTAAAAGCGATAAATCTTTTAATTTAAAAAATCCATTAAGACTTCCACATTAGCCTGCCCTTTAACAGTCTAATATAATCACGATGAATTTATGAATAACTCAGTTCTGGGTTTATCATCCCAGACTGTACTATGCTTACTTTTAAAGGCAGTTTAGTTTCTTTCATGTGTTTTTGCCTTATAGTACAACTCTTGAGTAAAGGTTGTGAGCTTTAGCCTACAGGAACATTAATGTTAGCCATGTATGAAAATACCTGCAACATACATTTAATGAAGGTACCCGGTCTGACACCCCATTTCCCTGAGTCCTTTAGCATTCCCACTTAGTAACCTCATCACTCGTCCTGAAGGGAAGGGGCCTTGGGAGCTGGTTTAAGTCTCAAGGACTAGCTCTCCTCAAGCAAAACTTTTCAACAGCCTCCGCACTGAAGCAAATGCTGGAGATGGATTTAGGTCAGTAGGAATTTCTTATCCTCAACTCAGTCACCTTTTCATCATTAGTGACTACCTCCTCCTCCATCTGTGACACAAACAAGCCGAAGAAACCGTATAGCTTTTCCTTTTGTAGTCATATCACACTGCAGAATGATACTGATTCTTCAACCCATCTGTAGCGAGAACAAGCTCATGGGTAACTCCGGATCATATTGGTTTCATTTTCATGCATTTTGCAAATGAGAGATAATGTATTGGTCAGTTTTGTTCAATGAAGAGCACTAATTTAGAGATGCAATTAACAATCACAGAGCATTGCCAGAAATTTTTATCAAGTGAAATATTTTATCACGTTTTGCCATCTACATGAGACACAAAAGTTGTATGTAGAAAGCCATCTAAACATGAAGATAATTTCTGTTGAAATTAAATGCACAGAGCAGCATTGTATTATCATTATTACTGCTTTTATGTGTACCTTACACCACCAGCTTTTCTGCATGTCTCACTCTCACTGGACATCTTACAGGTTCTGAGAAAAAATGAACCTTTGTGTCTATAAGACCTGGCCACTTTATAGAAGAGCTATCCTAGCACATTACCTAAATTGTTCTCAGAATATCAAGATATGAAGAGTACCAACATTTTTTGAGAATACACAAATATCCCTAGCTTTTCTGTAATAAAGGTATTTATTATTACTTCATCATGTCATTCTTTGTTATTTTCTGATCTTTTTTTCTAAGTCCCGTGAAGCTCTTCTTTGCTCCTGCATATTGTGCACCATGGGAAATATTAAAAAACAATTTATTTCCAATGTCTTTGAGTATGAAAACACTACAGGCAGGAAGCAAAGCAGCCTTTCTGAGTGTGGAGCAGATTTATTATTTTGAAATTCAGAAAGGCAGTGGGCACTGACGCAGTGAGGACAGCAACTGACCCTCAACTGAGGGACTTGCTTGTTGCTGATCTGGGGCAAAAGCCCCCTCTCTGAGCACCAAAACAGGGGCAGGCATAAGTCATGTTGAGGACTGTGCCAGGAGGGGTGCAGGACCAAACTTTTTCCTGTGAGATGCTCAGAAAGTTGACTTAAGTGTGTGTATATATATATATATTTATGTGAAAGTAGGCTGCATCAAATATGGATGAAGCAGGTTTGAAATCAGCTGTGGGCTTGGGCTGATGATGATGTCTTGGAAGCCTAAAAGCTTATGCCCCATTTTAAAAAATGACTCAAGAACAGTGTTTCAAAAGTAGTGAGACCACTGCAGTATGAAAAGGGTGCTTTCTGAAGCACTCAAACATGTTAGTTACCTTGTGCAAATGGAAGTCAGTGGGAACTGGACTCTTACCTGGCTTTGCATTATCAGTAGGTGACTGGCTAAATTTTTAGACAGCAAAATATGTTTGAAAAATCTTTCCATGAAAAGAAAACTGAAATTTTAGTTAGCTGCATTAAATGCCAATTTTATTTTGAATTATCATAGAATCATCTAGGTTGGAAGGGACCTTTAAGGTCATTGAGTCCAACCATTAACCTAACACTGCCAAGTCCACTGCTAAAGCATGTCCCTAAGCACCATGTCTACCCGTCTTTTAAATACCTCCAGGGATAGTGATTCAACCACTTCCCTGGGCAGCCTGTTCCAATGTTTGACAACACTTTCAGGAAAGAAATTTTTCCTAATACCCATCCTAAACCTCCCCTGGCACAACCTGAGGCCATTTCTTCTTGTGCCCTCACTTGTTACTTGGGAGAAGAGACCAACCCCCACCTTGTTACAACCTCCTTTCGGGTAGTTGTAGAGAGCGATAGGGTCTCCCCTGAGCTTTCTTTTCTCCAAACAACACAACCCCAGTTCCCTCAGCTGCTCCTCATAAGACTTGTGTTCTAGAGCCCTTACCACTTTGTTGCCCTTCTCTGAACACACGCCAAAACCTCAATGTCGTTCTTGTAGCAACGGGCCCAAAATTGAACACAATATTATACAGCTCTGTTTACACAATGATCCAAGGCGCATTCTGCTGCTGTTCTGTAAGGTGCTTACAGAGGTAACAGAAAAAACACAAAAATCTTCATACAAAATGTAAAGGAGAGAAAAGCTCCAAGAGCACAAAATGACTGTTAGGTGGATGCCACTAATTCTGTCTTATTAACTCCTGTATTCCCAACGTGTAATGGTCAGTGGTTTAGGATTTCTCCTTCAAGCTAGACCAAACTACTGTAGGTTTTTTGGGTCATTTTTGTTTAGAATAAACTGTGGGGTTTTTTTAAATTATTAACATGCAAATTATATTTTTGAAAGCCCGAACATTTGTTTTGAAATCCCATTTGAAGTTACATGACAAGTTTTCTCATTGAACAACTGCTCTTATTTACCTTTTCTGATGAGTCCATGTGCACTCTTCTTAATAATGAGGTAGGGAACAGTGTAGCAGCTGGGGCTTTTGTTTATTTTTGCTGGGACTATTATTGTTGTTTGAGGCATTTTATAATCTTCTGTAGATCAAATTATCTTCTGTTATGACCAAAAAATTGACACAACAAAATTGAGATATTTTGGTCTGTAAAGAACATGCATATTTTTCATTTGCAAGAAATAACTTCTTCTATCCAGTGGTCAAAATGGAAATTCAGAACTGCCAGGAGCAACTTTGAGTGGTACACACTTTCAGCCTTTCTTGGCTTCTTATCAAGGCTCCTCTATAGCTTTCACATGCAGTAATTTCTCAATAATCTAAACATAATATTTTTTATCAATCTTCTTTCAAGGATACTCCAAAAATAGCCAATTGACCCAACTCTCTGAAGGTCTGTAGAGAAGTTTGAGAACTACTTATTCTGAAGCCATTATTCTGCCCTTATTCTATGTATTTCCCCTACATAGAAAGTTTAGATCTAAATCTGAAATGTCAGAATACTGGCCCACTTCAACCACTATTGCATTAGTAATATGGATATTTTATGTGTTACCGCAATAACGATGATATCAGTATGGTATGAAACATAAAAGAACATACAAAAATAATGTTAAAAATTCTGAAAAATAAAAAAAAAACTCTCCAAAGCAAACTTCTGAAAAATGTAGAAGGAAAAATGTTTTAATGTTGGCATCTTTTGGAATGTTTTAGTAAGGAAAGGTTCTGAAATAAGATACTAAAAGAATATGCATATTTTATATGCACAACAAATAACTTTTTACTTAATCCAAAAGCAAACTTCAGATTGTTGAAAATGTCCCGGAAAAGGGAAACTCTAGATGTGATCCATTTAACATCCCGTGTCCCAATTTGTCTCTCTGACTCACTGCTGGGCATGTTGAGCTCAGTACCAAAAGCTGAGTGGCAGCAGGGACATGCACGACTGGCTTTGGCCGCCCCAGCCAGCTGCAAGGCAGCAAAGCACCCATGCTGAGTGGCGTGTAGGCATGGCATGCTGTGAAGCTGCTTACCCAGCACGACCACGAGCCCTCGTCGCGGCAGGTGCTGAGTAACCCCAGAGGTGCTGAGCCCTCCCTTTCCAGTCTGAGTTCGCTCCTGGAAGATGCCCAGCACCGTGGTGGGCTTGGCAGGCTCAGGAGCACACCAGTCGTGTTGCACTTCCAGGGATGAAGCGTGCACCCTCCTCCCAGGTCCACTGGCAGAGTAGAAGCTCACTTTTATCTTTTTCTTGCCCATTACAGGGCGTTTCGGGTGTCCCAGGGATGCAAGGAGGGACTTACAATGCCTCTGCTGCAGAACAGAGGGACCTATTGCTGAGCAAAGTGGGGAATCCTCTTCGATTTCTCCGTCCCTCACATATTTGTGCTCTTGCCAGCCAAAATGAGGCCAGAAGTGATCTGTGCAGCACATCCTTCCCTTCCTGTTGTTTTGAACAGCTCTCCGGTTTTGCTGGCACGGAGCACGGGTACATCTCCCTCTCCACTGTGTCAGCGAGAGCACAACCCATAGGAAGGGAAAGGTATGGCATAAGGAGGCTTTGCAGTTGGTGAAAGCAGAAAGTCTCCTTCCTCTTCTTCAGATATTCTTGTGGCCTAATGAATAAAACACTACTTTTTTTCCCCAAAATTAATATGTTACCTCTTTAATGACAAGCCATTCTGCTCTGAGTGCTGCACTTCTGTGAACAACACGCATGGAATCGACTTCTTCATGCCTGGGAGTAAACGAATGGATGTATATTTTAATTCAAAATAATTGTTTCTTAAAGTCCATATTCTTTACAGCGAAATGCATTAAGCTCTTCTATTATAGTTGGTGCAAGGAGAAAACTGGTAATTGCATTCAAAGCAATGATAAGTTACCATTTTAATGATTCCTTATGTTGTGAGTAATTTATAAATCACTCGGTATCTTCTCAGCAAAGCTTGCCTTCTGTTTTTAAAACGTACCCTTTCGTATCCAACAAAGGGTTTCAGTGCAATAAGAATTAAGGTGTGTCTCTCAGCTTTTACCTGCAAGCAATAATGATGTTGTCAAGCGTTTCAGGTGAGACCAGCCCAGGATTTTGGGGTGGGGAAAGACACTCTGTTATACAGCATCTTCAGTGCTTCCCTCAGAGGGAGGCAGAGACACCGTGAAGGGCTGAGTATAAGGACATCTACCGAGTGTCTATTTAAATAGACACCTGAGTTGGGGGGGGGGGGGGGAAAAGGAACAGGCTTGTAACCATAACTCAGTTGGACTTGTACCCGAGAAGTCAGATGCCATGGATTGGCTCCCTCACCGAACGGCTGCTTTTCTGTTCCTTTTATTGGTAAGTCAGATTTTAAAACAATATTTGTAAACTCTGTGATTAGGACAGTTGAGTCTTCCTCAGCAGACCATTACATTCTACAGTGTCAACTACCCCCCAGAAAAATCCTGTGCAATTTAGCATAAAAAATAAAGCCGTGCTTATTTTAAGCTGCACTTCTGAAGGTTCTATACAAATAATTTAGTTTTTCATTAAATGCCGAAAAATGTTTCTGCTGATTATGATGTTCTGCAATCTGTTGACGTTCAATATGTGACTTTCTTTGTTTAATGCATGACTTTTCAGGTGAATGTTGTCTGTGGCTACTATTTAAGTAGTCACAGCTATTAATAAAAATCTTATCATTATAAAACTCCTAATAACTTAAGGGGATATTATTTGGTTCTATGTCTTTTTTTTTTTTTATCAATTGAGGAAATACGAAGAGCAAATCTCTTTTCCTAAACTGATTAGCAAGAGCTCTTCAGAGCTGGCCAGTTCCTATGGCTATATTTTGGAGAAAAACATGACATTTATTGCAGACCTTAGCTGAGTGAAAATCAAGGCTTGGCCTATTATTTCAAATTACAAAGAATTCCTGTCTTGTAGTGCATTAGTGCCTGAGCTGCCATATGCTGAGCAAGTGAACGCATGATGAAAGTGTTGCTCTTTGGGTTTGTTTTTCTCCCTGTAAGAGGGAAGTTGTGGCTGTAGTTGTACAATGTGTTCATCAAGGCACGGAGATTACTCAGGACTTAAAAGAATTATGGAGGACCTTCTACTCCTGCAATCTGATTTTTGTGTGGATTATTTTTACTCATCTCTGCTGCTTGTCTAGAACTAGATAGAGGTTTAAGGTCCTGAAGACTGAAAAGAGTAGGATTTCTTTTACAGCTGTTTGCTTCTATGACTTTCATTTTACACAAGGTATTAGTAAGAGTAAATGTTTGTAAACTTCTTGTTACTGATCTCTCTAGAAATGTTATAGTCAGGGCAAAAGCATTTGTTGTTACAGAATATGAAATCCTAAAACTTAATTTGAAAAGATAATCCATTAATTTTAGGTGACAGCTCTGCAGTCAGTAAAGCAGAACTAACCAACACAGGGCAGCTGCCAAGCAAACAAAAACAAAACTTGGCAAAAGCAAGTTACGGTTCGGATGAGTTTCTGCTTGTTTAACACAGCGCAGAGGTCTCTGAGATTGGCACGTTGCACACCACACTAACACTTCTGGATTTTCATGTAGCGTTCGTGATTATTCATTTTACTTGGTCACCTGGTGATGCATACTCCTGATGTGTCGAAGTGCAAAAAAAGTTGACTGTAGCGTATCTAAGATCTCTCCATTCAAAAGAGATTTTATTGCTTTACTTCTCTCGGCAACTCTGGAGCCATTTTCATTCTTTCAGTATATTATTATTATTACAATTGTGACTGATGGAAGGATATGTGTCGGGTCAGGAAAAAGGAGCAATTGTGAAAACTTCCATTGTGTTTTGATGACTATCAAATATTTGAACTTTTACTATCCAGAGGAAACAACTGGTTTTCTTACTATGTGTTCTTCTGTGTCCTGTACAGCTTAATAGCATCTTTCAGAGCTTTATAGAAAACTGACAGACAAACTGTGCAGATTAAATAAATTATAAAGCATGTAGCCAATTTTAGTGTATTCTGAGAAAGTCTTGATTTTCAGCTTGATTATCTTTCAGGAAAATCACCTGTCTGAATGGTGTGTCTGGTTAGCATATTGCTAATAAGTTGTATCAAATGCAATTGCTATGGAGTTACACATATTTTAGTACACTACTACACTTTCAAAAAAAACACAACCCTACCAGCCCTGAAACTAATAATTTTCTATATGCATTTCACCATTGGTGGGACTGATTCTGCAACCCTTGCTCACGTGACTTCAAAGGCGTTATTCTCCTGAGTAAGGGAGTTCTGCTTGTGATACTTGCACAGACACGTTTTATGGAAATAACCTGTTTGATCAGGTATGACTCTTCTCCTGCCAGCTATCATGTGACAGCTAATAATTTTAAATTCACCACATCTCTTATATGCACTTTTGGCTGGCTACATTTTCCCATGTGTTATCTATGCTTTTTTTTTTTTTTTTCCCCACTGTTAGGCTATGGTTACACCTCTTACTTATAACTTGGTTGTACATAAAAATATTAAGGGGCCAAATCCTCTCCTTGCATACACATCCGAAATATCTGCCAGGCTGTAGCCAGGAACCTGCAGGCTCTTCTGCCAACGAATTTTGTTGTAGAAATAGAAACTAAAGCAATTCTGCATCCAGGAATTATCACCTAAGATTAGGTTCTTAAGTCTGCAGTTTTACAATCCTAAGCAAAAATGGCCCCCAAGCAAATGTGTGTTTGCAGCTTGACCACTCTAAGCCATATTAGAATTCAGGTTTTATTGAGGAGATTTATTAAGGACACTTAGCATGACTAATTTGAAAAACTCAAATTTGAATCATAATGGCTTACACCCTGTATTGAAATTGTTCATATTTTCTCTTCATATTTCTAATAGTTGAACTCAGTTACTGTATGGAAATTCATTCTATCTGTATGACTTAGCAGAACAGAAACAATCTCAGTGAAAACTTTCCCAAAGTGGTCAGTTCTTTGAATAAACATATTTTAAAATAAATAAAACTTTGGAATATATTCTTCTGACTGGCATGAGCATTGTCATACTTCTGCTGAAATAGCAATGGATTCTCCATCCTTGGTGCGATACAAAATATTGACATCAGTTGCTAACACAGGAAGCAATAGAAACACCTGACTTCCACAGAATTAGAAAACAAAATGCCAGAAAAATCATCCTGAAAAACTTCCCCTTGAAATTGGAAGAAGCACATTCATTAGTGGCCTACGAGAATGAAAAGTATAGACAAAAACACACTCATGTAAAAGTGATCAAATAGCTTCTTTTTAAAGTATGAGGTTTTGTCTTATGTTTCAACTCTGCCTCTAATTATTTCATTTGCAGTTATTTATCATTTTTTAAAGAGATGCAGAATGAATAAAGGGAAGGCTTTGTTATTTCCACCCTTTACTAGTCAGAGCTTTGGCTGAGTAAGAAAGACGTAAAAGTCCCAAAACGCTGACACAACCAGAGCTACCATGGCACCCTGATGACTAATATAATATGTGTGAATTCTGAGTACTCCTCCCATCCAGGCCAATAACAATACCGCTGTTGACTTCAAAGAGAGAGAAGCAGATCCAATATGAATAATGCTGGGAAGATGTTAAAGGCGTGTTCAGTCATTTAGATTTGAGTAGGTGGAGGAGGGAGGATTCCATAATTGCATATAATATTGCTTGGCAGTCAATTAATGATTAGTTAATTCTTGTTTGTAAATTGCTTTGAAGGTGCAAAGAACTATACACGGCCTATGGGCCTAATTCTGTTTCCAGTCACATCAGAATAAATCCAGAATAACTCCAGTGTGACTCTGAGGTGTCATTTTGGACATAAGGTTCAGGCTCTGTATCATTACAATAAAAGACAAGATTTCAGACTTGCCACTGTGCAAATGACAGTCACTATAAACATGTTTCCTGCCTGCACCTCTCCCAACCCAAACCAGAATCAGCTTGTGCAATGAGCTTCTAGCTTCTCTGCAGTTTCCATTTTTTCAGAGACTAACAGGACAGCAAATTCTGATCAGCTTGCTATCCCAAGGTCCTCAGGATACAGCCCACACTTTCCATTGGCTCCAATTGCTTTAATTATCGTTAATTGCTGAATCTATGGAAAGTACTGTACTCGGATACTAGTTTAGAAGGGAAATTTGTTCACTACCTAGAAATGTGCTGGAGTTAGCTGCTAGGAGACAGTAAATCTCCACTGGAAACAGCACTAGAAAAAAAGGGGTTGCATCGCAGAGAGAAATTAGAAACAGACAGCCGGGGTGGGGGGAGATTTCTAACTGCCGGTGATAGCGGAGAACTAGAAAACACTAGTTGAGGAGGCAGAGGAACCTTCATCCCTGGATCAGGTTGGATAGATGTCACTCCACAGCTGCAGAGGTTTAGCTGGTGAACTATACAACTTTGTCTGGCGTCTGCCTGCCTTCCTTCCTATAACACGGCAGTAACTGAGAGAGACATACCAAAGTGGTCAAGTTCATCAGGTCAGTCTTTTCAAATAATATCACAAACTGTACTAAGGAGTATGGCTTCAAAATCATCAAGACTTCTTTCAAGATCTTCAAGATAGCAACATGTAGCAGAAGGCGTTCTTCCCTGGTTAGCATGGGACAAGTGTAGAAATACGGGGCCTAAATTTATAATCCCCAGGATTACTGAACAAATTCCTGACATTCCCATTATTGGTGCTCAAAAAAAAAGGATGAAACTCCAGTGTAAAACGCATATACCTCACTACTGGGAAACAGAACTCCCTATAGGCTGAAATCAAGTGCTTTGTGAATATTCATGTCCTTAGCGAACAGCATTATTTACAGGCATAATTCTTATTTCAGCGACACTCAACGCATTTTTTCAGTTAGGCCTAATGAGCATGAGAGTGATGTGGCTGGATATGAGATATTAGTTTCACTGTTAAATAACAGAATAGGCCACAGGATGCAGACAGTAGACAAGATTCACTAACATTGCACCAGAACGTGTATACTCATACTTTTCTGGGTCAAGACAATTGCTTGCATGCCAGAAGGCATTTCAGCCTAAGGGTGGAGAGGATTTCACTGTACTCACCAAAGGAGCCTTTGCTCTGCTGGTGGGATCCACTGATAAGAGACACTGAATCAGTGCTATTTCTGGTGGATTTCATTACTCAGCTTCTCTGGTGAGGGTGTATTCTGCCCGTTCTACTCTACCATGTTTCACCAAGCTCCAAGGGGGATTATAAAAGGACAAGCCTGAGCTCCCACTGGACTGAAAAAAAACCCACCACAGTTTAAATGGAGTCTGATATTGTCCTTTCTCTGAGATGAGTAATGGCTGCACATGAATTTGAATCCCTTCTGCAGCTGAAGATTTAAATAGTAACCAAGACGTAAACTCTGTTTAAAGATGTATTGATGCTTTTAGCAAAACATGAACATATTGTAATGATTTTCCTGCAGAGTATTTTTCTTAACCATTTATGTCAATAGCTTGCTCAAAGAAACAAGAAAAAAAAATCCTGACTCCATGAATAGTCTGATAAATTTCAAGGTATATGCACACCAAATGGGCATACTCACAGTCTAAATTCCCTCATTCAGAAGCAGATTAGGGCAGCCATTATGTGTCGAGGTCGCAGGGAATGTTCTGGGAAAGATCAGATCATTGGAGCCATCACTTTGTAAATGACAGATGGTGGACCTCTCATGGCATATAGGTAAATGGGGAAAAGGGGGAAGAGAAAGGAAGGAGGGTGAAGCTGCTGTTCATTAATCTGTTGCATGTAAGAGGTTGTTTTAACATGAAGTAAGTGGATAAAAGTCTGTGCCCTTCTTCCAGCCTGACAGAACAATGCAATAAATTTGAAGTGAGGAAAGTCCCATGAGGTAAAGTTACCATAGAGAAAAAGCTTGTCACAGATTTTGTCCAAGTATAAGTGACATAAAACCCACCAGATAAAACATGTCAGACAAAAAGAAGGTACTGAACAGTACCGGGTAATGATAAGGAAAGTGGAAAATTGATAACTACAGCTATCAACCACATTTGGTGAGAAAAGAGAAACTCTGCAACACTTTTTGAGTCACCTGGTTATTTTATTTCTCCCAATGATGAATGAAACAACCATCCATTCCTGAAAATCCCATATTCTTCACCCTTTATCATCTGAAGAGGGCAGAGGCAGGTCCTAAACCCAAAAAAGGTTCTCTGAAGAGGTAGATTCACCAAGTGAGCTTCATTTTCACACCTTACGTAGGAACAAGGTTAATTAAAGTGTGCCTTCTTTTAAGTTGTGCTAATCAAAAAAAAATGAGGATTCTCTATTATTTTAATTTTAATTTTAAAGTAATTACATTTTGCATCTGATCCTGCCACCTTTATTTATTCAGGACTTTGGTTGCATAGTTAGACCTCAAATCAAAGCTCACTGCACTCTAAGGACATCTGCGTCATGACTGCAGTTGGCTTCCCATTTTACATTGAATCTTTTCAACCTCAGTGGGAAGTTTCAAGAAAACGTTTTCATTCTTTTTGGTTAAACTACATAGTTAAGTACTCCAGATCTACTGTGGACTTTCTAAATCGGAAAAAAATAAAGAATAAAGAACAAATTCTTTAGAATAAATAAATACTCCTTTCCTAGTTTCCTCAACTTACTTTTTAATAACAACCCTTGCAACCAATTCTCTCTTCAGCTACAGTGTTGCAACCTAAATATCTTTGTGAAAACTGTATTTTGACGTAGGTATAACTTGAAATTTGCTATGGCACATCCATTCAAACTCAAAGTTCTGCCTTGAAAGACAGAATTAATTTTTAAGGTGTTAACTGTCAAGGAATCCAAGTGATGGATATAGAAACATTAATGAATTGCACAAAGTAATTTATGGAAATCCTGTAGCTAGATAGGTTATTGCAACAGACTTGAGAAAAAGTACTGCTCCAGTCCTGCAGTACAGCCATGTATGGCCATTGGGTTTTGCTACTGCATTTTATATGCCAATCTTCTTATTGTTCTTGCAGGTACTCTTGGATTTCAGCACAGGATTTCATGTAGAGGTAATATGTATTTCCTTAGAAACTGATTTTCTGACCAAACAAAATGCAACCAAGGCAAAAAGGAAATGGAAAATACTGAACTAAGACATTTCTGAACTTTCAGATTGAAAACATATTTAAATATTATACAGTTGCAGGTAATAACCTGCTCACCCTCTCAAGAGAAGTTCTCCTGAACCTAAATAAGTATCTCATACACAGGAATAATTTTAAAGTAAACATATACAGTCTTAGAGGTTGGGACTCGCATGCATATAAAAAAGCGTATGATCTATAAAAGTCCCTTTACTCCTTATTGTTGGAAATTCTAAATGTCTGTATTAATTTAAAATGGATTGAAGTTACTGGTCATATGATACTGGAACTCTCTGTCAAAGGTAAAAGAATGGGATGAAAATGGAATGGCAAGATGGAAAACCTTCAGAAGGCAAAAACGTGAATGGATCAAATTTGCTGCAGCTTGTAGAGAAGGAGAAGATAATTCTAAGAGGAATCCCATTGCCAAAGTAAGTAGAAAGAAAAAAAATGTTCACTGACAAAGAAGTTTTTCTAAAGACAGGCTGACAAAAGCAGGGGGATTTAAAAGTATATTTACTTAGACTAGTCAAAGCAAGGGATGTAGACTAAAAGAAAGATGATGCAATATTTCCAGCTCTGCTGAGACGCTCTCATAAAGTGAACCCATGTGGCTGCTGAGAAGTGACCAAAGGCTTCCTAGAACATTGCCATCGGTCCGCTTCCTGGACAGCTCCAACCATTGTCTCTTTGTGTGCAGCATCTGTGTACTAGATCGCCATAATTTTATTTTCTCTCTCACCCTGAGAAACCCCTGAGCAGAAGTTCAAGGATAGCGCACGACTCCTGTGGGCAACAGAGCAAAGAAGATGTCTTCCTATCGTCTCCCTATGACCGTTATCCTTACTGGGTTCCAGCCACAGTGTGACAGTCTTGGAAGTTTCTCTCTCTCCACTTCCCTGCCAGAAGATTTAAGAGATATAGAAAACCTGTCCAGCACTTAAGAAGAGATGGATCTCTAGGCTGCCTGTTTTGTAGAAGATCCTTCCATTGCTTCTGTCAATTGAACTTTGTGATATGTGGTTGAGAAACTGAAATTGTACAGAATATTTTACAGGAACTAATAATAGGAAAAAAAGTCCTGCAGGTGTCCTCAGTAAGCTGGCATAAATTATTATTATCTATTATTGTAGATTCGATCTGATTGTGAAGAAAAACATCCAATCACATACAGCATCTCTGGAGTTGGAATCGATCGTGCCCCCTATGGAATATTTGTTGTTAACCCAAGAACAGGAGAAATTAATATAACATCAATAGTCGACAGGGAAGTAACCCCAGTATTTGTCGTAAGTACTCCCCTTTTTCTTTGACCTTTATAACGATGGATCCAGGGTGGGGCAGGGAGAGCAAAAAGAGACAAATACCTTTGTTTCAGATTGTTACTTTGCTTACCTCACTTTTGGTTTTAAAATGAGTAAATCTCTCTACCTAGATACGTTGCTTTGCTAAACACTCAGTGACGGGTGTAGATTTGGAACCACCACTTGAACTTCGAGTCAGAGTTCTGGATATAAACGATAACCCTCCTATATTTGCACAAACTGTATTTACAGGATCTATTGAGGAAAGCAGTATGGACAGTAAGTAACTGTGTTATGCCTATTACAGTACAGTAAATGAAGCTCACAGAATACAGTTAATATAAACCTGGGGTGCTCGTTCTACTTTTTCTTAGGCAGTGACATATATTGGCCAGGGCTACTGCAGAGGAAGGAGTGGCAGATGGTTCTCCAAGTGCTATTATAGCTGGGGCCTGAGCTCATTGCCTAAAATTAAACAGCAATTCTTCCTTCCCCTTTCCTCCCACACATGAACACTGAATTTTCCAGTTTCTAGTCATACCATCATGCAAATTCTTTCAGATGTGAAAATTTAAAATAAATCAGTTCATTCCTTCTCATTAAAAAAAATAACATTACACCTACACTTATTTCCTTTGAGGGTATATAAAATATGTTTTCTCCAATTTTTTTCTATTTCAAATATTTGTATTTGTAGCCTGGGTATTGCAGTTGCAGTAGAATATAAACCCTTACTTAAACCACTAAAATGGTTCTTTTTACCAAAATCCACATTAGACATGCAAATAGCACTGATGCAATGGTGCCTAACACTCATTTCTACTTTCTAGAAATTCTCATTTAAGACTGTGGAGATTTCTTACATGAATATCTACAAGTTCAGTACTTAATGTTTTTACATAATCCCTGTGGTGACTTAAAGAAGATCAGTGAAAATCTGCATTACTCTATCTGACCTTAATTTTAAATGCATTTTAAAGTCATTAACCTTCAGTCAGAGTCAGTGCTACAAAAGTAAACTTTTGTTTTTCTTTGTAAATGGCAATGAATATATAGCATTCTATCATTTTTACACACCAAGATTCAGCATTGTCTTGATGAGTTGTCTGCAGAAACAAAACAGGGTTTTTTTTGTCTTTTTAATTATTATTTTTTTATTTTTAGACACACTAGTGATGAAAATAATTGCAACAGATGCAGATGAACCTAATCACTTGAATTCTAAAATTGCCTTCAAGATAGAGAGTCAAGAACCTGCAGGTCCACCCATGTTCATTATGAATAAATATACTGGAGAACTCCATCTTGCCAATTATCTTGACAGAGAGGTAACATTTCCCTTTCCAAAGTTAAATAACGATGTTGTGGTGTATATCGGGGGGGGGGAAGAAAGGTTGTGGCTTTTACAAAAATTAGAGGAGCAATGCATTTTTTTCTATATGTTACAATGAAATGTCTAAGGCAAATTCCTGCATTAGGAAATAGTAGCAAGATGAGAGTATTTATAACATTTAAGATGTACAGGTGGTCCTTTTAACACACTTATTTCTCTTTCTGTGACAGCAACATAGTAGCTACACTCTTGTTGTGAAGGCATCAGACCGGGATGGAGCTGCAGATGGAATATCATCCCTTTGTAGCTGTAACGTTAAAGTTATTGATGTCAATGACAACTTCCCAACTCTTGCTCAAAGCTCTGTAAGTTTTTAATACCAAAAGCAACGTCACTGTTTTAAAACCCTGTTCAAAAACTCTTACTAACCCGTAGAATGCTTTCACATTTGAATGATCCACTGGATTAACAGGGTTGTTTCCTTCAAGCGTGCTCAAAATCCAATCTGCTGCTTGCGTAACAATTCTGATAACTTGTACACAGATTATTTTTGTATTCAGAGAAGTCAATCCTGACACTGAATTCTCTGTATTCAGAGAAATCCAGCCATTCAAGCGTCTAGGCCCATGCAATACGGCCAGATTACATATATTAACCCAATCTTCATATGATCTTTTCTTACAGAAAACACAAATCCATTTCCTCTAAGCTGCCTCTGCAAACACTTGAGGTGACACGGCTCTTCAGATCTGCAACCAGAATCTGAGGGTGGTGAGACACCAGAGCAGGTTGCCCAGAGAATCTGTGGTTTCCCCATCCCTGGAAGTGTTCAAGGCCAGGCTGGATGGGGCTTTGAGCAACCTGATCTAGTGGGAGGTGTCCCTGCCCATGGCAGGGGGGTTGGAACTAGATGATCTTTAAGGTCCCTTCCAACTCTAATGACTCTATGATTCTATGATAACCACAATTTACCCAGAACACAAGATTTTTATTAAATTGGCATGGACTCTGGGCAGGACATCCTTCAAAAGAATCTCTGCAGTCAGCTGTGTTTTCCTTACATTTTAAATTTTAGTGTTTGGTAATAGGTATTTATCTGTCATTGCAGTTTTCAGCAAGTATTTCAGAAAATTCACTCAGTTCAGAACTGCTACGAATACAAGCTCTGGATGCTGATGAAGAGTTTACAGACAATTGGTTAGCAGAGTTTTTCTTTATATCCGGTAATGAAGATAACTGTTTTGAAATTGTTACAGATCGAGCTACAAATCAAGGAATCCTTAGAGTAATTAAGGTATGGATAAATATTGTGATCCAACTGTTAAAATAATCGTCTTAAAATAGTTTTAATTAATTGTTAACAAAATTAAACAAGCAGTAAAAACACTGTCACTCAACCATTTAAAATAAAAAAGATTTAGATAAAATTAACGGAACTTCTATTCATTATCTGGTTCTCTGTGGTTTATCTTTTAGGAACTGAATTATGAATATATCCAAACTCATTCACTGATTATTGGTGTCAGGAACGTAGCTGCCTTCCACCACTCTGTTGCGCATGACTTCCAAATTTCTGGAACACCCCTCACAATAGAAGTAAAAAATGTGATTGAACCGCCCAGATTTCAGCCATCTTCAGTTGTGTTTTCTGTATCAGAAAGCACAAGAGTGAATTATGTTGTGGGAACATACACAGCCATCGATGAGGACACTGGAGCTATTGCATCAAATGTTGTGTAAGCTCTGCTCTGCTTAACTCCCTGGATGGAATAATTCTTTCAATTGAGATTTCAATGGGATAGGGAATAGGTATTTTAAAGGGTGGTTTAAAAAACAACTTTAAAAATGTTAATGGATTAGCAATAGAATAATAGCAGGAGAATAGTATATTCTTCAGCCCGTTTTTATGCTACGATTTCTTTTGTTTCCTGACCTTCTTTCCTCAGATTTGTGCACAAAACAAAGAAAATATCATTTTTTTATAACAGCCTGTAACTTAAATAAATCAGAACAGATTTTTTTTCTAACCCAAACTAAGAATATTTTATCTTGAAATGCTTGCTACAAATAGGGAATTTAGTATCTCTAAAAAAGCAAGCAGAAAAAAAACATAATGGGCAATATTATACAATTAGAATAGAAGACGTCACTACTGACTCATTCGATAGTAAAAAATAAAAAATAAATTTACATTTATTTCTGTTGAAACTAATGATGATTAATGGGACCATAATGTCCTTTTTAATATATGCAGAAATAAACACATCCAATTTACTAAGGTTTGAAAAGTTTTCATAAAATAAGGAAATATGTTAGCAAATACAATTGTAGAATGTTAGAGGAAGAGCTGTGGATTTAACTATTGATATCAACAAGGGCTCTAGTAAAGGTTTAATCGGTCCAGAAAGATTTTACTTTTAGCCTATGATACCACTTTCAAAATATAACGGACTTCTACGGATTTACTTTATTCCCAATTATTTTTCTGGTCTTTTGAAGTCTACAGGGATTTTCCTTGAGCAGGGTGAAATGCAATAGGACCTACTGTGGCCTAAAGAAAAATACTCCGAAGTGACACATATTATTTGCAAAAATGGCTATCTAATACATATATTCATAACATAATGCTGAGCATTTTTACTTCACCAAATACAGATATAGTATAGGACGTGATCCAGGTGCCTGGTTCAGAATCAATCCAAACACTGGTGAAATCACACTGAACAAAGCTATCAACCGGGAATCAGGCTATGTAATCAATGAGCAGTACAGTGCAGAGGTTCTGGCCATCACCAGAGGTAAGAAGAGAGATTAAGTTTTCCGAAACAAAACTCTGTTTGCTCCAGCTTTCTCTCCATGGTTTTTTTTTCCTCTTTCTAGTTTTCCCACCTGAACTGCACTATTTATAGTACCAATATTCCCTCCTGACCACAAATATCTTCTTTTTACAGGGGTTCCTCGGTATACTGCTACTGGCACCATTGTGCTTTCAATACAAGACATGAATTACAATTGTCCAACTATTAATACTGAATTAAGGAAAGTATGTATGCATTCCCCATCAGTGATTATCACAGCAAAGGGTATGGATGGCGATTCGTATGCTTTCCCCTTTACATTCAGCATACACGGTGAACCTCAAACTACATGGATTATCAGATCAATAAATGGTAAATTAACCTACATTTTATAACAGAATAAACCATAGTAATAAGCTCTTATCTAAGATAACAGATTAGGATAACCTTTTAATAACAAACTAAACAATTATTAGAATCTATTCTAATCTCACTTAAATGTGATTTTATGCTCATAAGAATCCAAGAAGTTGCTCTGGATTTACATATATATATATGTAAATCATATTAGAACTAGAATCAG
This sequence comes from Ibidorhyncha struthersii, assembly GCA_013398815.1. Lineage (NCBI taxonomy): Eukaryota > Metazoa > Chordata > Aves > Charadriiformes > Charadriidae > Ibidorhyncha > Ibidorhyncha struthersii. The sequence continues at coordinate 269,444 of VZSZ01004481.1, read as the reverse complement.
AATTGTTACATGTTTTTTATCAAAAGTAAATCATCAAAACTGTACTTTACTTGAGTGTAGCTATGATAAGCACTTCTATTGGTCTAAACTTAATGAGGTAATTCAAAGGAGTAATTTGAGACATTTTATTTCTATATTACCTAAAAAATTCTAAGCATATGGCAAAACTCCCAAATTTATTTATTAGAGTATAAAGTTATTAGTTGGCAGAGCTTTACTTTTATGAGACTCATATGAAAATGGCAAATAAAGATGACAGGTTTTGCTTTTATTGTACGAATTGTATTTACTTGCATTTCTAAGAAAAACATTTTAGTCAGTGCCCAGTGGGGCTTTTCCAGTTTCCTCCAGTAGGACACAACAAACTAATGAATTAATCAAATCTCATACATTACTAAATGACAGAATTTGAATAACTTACTGTACGCAGAGAAGACTGTATTAAATGTTAAATATCACAGTTACAACTATTCTTGTGTCTCCTATTTGTCCTAAACAGATGCAAACGTGTAACTTTAACCATTTTTAAACTACTGAAAAAAACTTTTGAAAAACACATGTAAATTCCTTGTGATAGACTAAAAAAACTGGTAGAACTTGCAATTTTTATGTTCACCATTGTGTGAATAAAAATCAGGAAAAGCAGCAGTAGATATAAAAAATTTATTTGCCCTTTTTATATTTCTCAGGTTAAAAAGTGATGACTAGATTGATCTGGCTCAGGTTTTCCAAAAGAAAGAACGAGCATAGATGAACATCATAAGTTTCAGCTTTGAATAAGTACTGTAGACACATAAGTAATTGAAGATCTTAGAATGGGAAAACTTAGTCTTCATTCTGTTCTATGAACATTACTCACAAAAATTATAGATTTGTACAGTGTTTATAGTCAATATCCTTTAATCTAAATATTTTTCTCTTTTTTTTCCTCCAAAAGCTTCCTCTGCAGAACTAGTGAGTCAGAACATTGACTTTTACATTTATAGGATCTATGTCAGCGTAAGAGATAACCAAGGCCGATACTGCCCTAAACCACATATAATTCCTGTGCAAGCTTGTCAATGTGATAGTCGTAATTACTGCACCAGTGGGGCCACGAAAGTGATTATCATCGGTGGTGGTGGTGGTGGTGGTGGTGGCGGCAGTGCTGGTGGTGGTGCCGGTGCCGGTGGTGGCGGTGCTGGTGGTGGTGGCGGTGGTGGCGGTGGTGGCGATGGTAGCGATGGTGGTGAAGAAGGCAAGGAAGGTGAAGGACCTGAGGACTACACAGATGGGCAGGTTTACACGAGTGGATACAGTGACGGTGGTGAAGGATATACTTCAGTCACTGATGAAGATTACGGAAATGGAAGTGGAGGCAGAACTTTCCTATCTTCTACCACACTTAGTGGCGCTGCCATTGGCCTAATGTTTCTCGGTGGATTAATATTTGTTTGTAAGTATAAAATTAAGAAAATGATTCTATTAATTTTCCAAGTGTAATTTTTTAATTCTTCTACAACAAGGTGACTTTCCTGGTTGGTTGGTAACCTGTTGGCTCCCACGGGCCATTTGACAGAGAAAAAATTGTCTTTTAAATTATAGTAATTTCTATACATTTTATATTCTACATATTTAATTCAGAAATAACTACTTCCTTCCTAAGACTTAGGTTTTTTTTTTTTCCTAAGTTGTTATCCTGTTCTCAGACAAATGGGCAAAAACGTTTAGCAGAAAATTTAGAAGATTTTGGCCAAGAGCTGCCGCTGTCACTTACACTTTGCAATTCATACTTCCATTACGGTAGTAAAAGAAATGGAAAAGTATCAGCTCCAAGTTGGGTATGAAAAGATATAAAGAGCAAGCTTCCTTTGAATTCAAAGCCAGATTTCAGTAGTAGAACAGTAAATGTAATCATCTTAAATTTTGAACCTTCTGGCTATTGCAGCCAGTCATTAAATCTACTAAAAACAAGTCGCATTTGTGATAACAGGATCAAAACAGATCATTCATTCATATGTCCTAGTATTTTTGAAGAAATACGAGTTTCAGGGATAAGAATGACTCAAATCAGACTTTATGCAAGCAATTACTTCTCAGACCACCACCATCTTTCTTTCATGGCCTGGGCAGCAAGCACTCAACATCTAAAATTTTTCAATGGAGAAATACTGACTACAAAACCAGAGGAAATGGATTTTTCCCCTCATTTTTGGGGGAGGGGATTTGTTTGGGTTTTTGATCTTTGATTAGTACAAATCAGCAAACACAAAATTTTGAAGCTGCAAAAGGCTGTTTTGTTTGTAGTTCCCAGGTGGTTAATGTACAGCACAGACTCTTTTTCTGCCTTTGGAAATCTATCCTAGTTGTGGTCTGGAGTAAATATGTCCTTAGTCATGCTGTGTGAGGTAGCACTTTGGACACCGTGCAGCTCTTGTCCCTTTTCTCTTCAGTTCACTTAGATGTTAAACTGAGAGTTTTTGATACCCTGCTTAGTCTGGTGGGGGCAACTGTCTCCCTCCGCTCCCTAGGTAACAAGGTTACTAACTTCACCATCTAGGTTAAGGACCTAAAGACAGCCAGAATTAATATTGTGGTGCCTTTGTAAAATGAGAAAAGTTTTCAATGTTGGAATTTAAAACATCCAGCAACTTCTAACACAGTTCTTGAAACAACTAAGCATAATACAGCGCACTGGGAAACCTGATTCACTCTATGTAATCATTTGTTAAAACTGGGGTTTGGGGTTTGCTTCTATTGTTTTTTTTCAAATCAAGCATTATGTATATGTGATGTGAAAAATGCAACTGGAGCCTTAGCCAAAGATCACTGTAGCCAGATGGATATCTCTCCACTGATTCTCATGCGTCTGTCTATTATTACTAATGTGTACTTCTTTTCAATTACAATATCTGAAGAGACAAATGTATGCTTATATATCAGTATCACTGAATGCTATATGTAGCAAGACTGGTTCAGTTTGTTTAATTTTCATATGTATGCAACTTATATTCATTCAGCTGAGGTAGATCAAAGTCTGTTCCCAGGTGTATAGACATAAATTTGGAGTAACAGCCCTACTCCACCCCCACTTTGCTCTGTTATAACTAAAAGTAAAAATTATTCTGAATTTCCAAACACACACATTTCCAAAAGCAGCTAATGATTCTGAAAGCCAGACTTTCAGGCTGCTTGGTTTGAAACACTTTGAAAGACATATTTTCAAAAGTTCTTGAGCACCTGCCCGCTGGGAAAACCAGCTATTCCTGTGAGGAAGAGATGTCCTAAATCCCTGTTTCCTGTTTCTCTCCTGTTAAGTGATTCCAATTTTGATGTCAATGAGTGACTGTTGTGGCTGCGGACCTGGTGCTGCAGGTGGAGTTGGAACTGGATTTGAACCTGTACCTGAATGCACGGAAGGGGCAATTCATCCATGGGGAATAGAAGGTGCACAGCCTGAAGACAGGGTCAGTAGATCCCATGTTTCTAAAAGCCACAGTAGCTCATATTTACAGAAAAGACTGCATTTGACTAGAAGCATGAAAGTGATTGTAAGCTGCGTCATCTTCTAAAAGAAGCCTGGCACTGTCAACAATTGCCAGGCAGATATGAAAGGTGATTCTTAATTAACATTTGCAGATGGAGTTTGTGTGTTTTAGGTTGTGTACAGTTAGCTTGGCCCAACAGTTTGGTGTTACCATCCCTTCAGCTGAAACACAATAACTAGCAAGATTTTTCAGTGCAAAGTAGGACAAGGTAACACAAACTTTCTTCACTTATCACCTGTTACGTTGACAATGAAAAAACACTTGAATGGAATCTTTTTTTTTTTTTTTTAATGGGGATGGTAATTAATAGCTATCGTTAACAGTTTAGACTGCTAATTCCTTAACATGATTCACAATGTCTTGGTCTTCATATCGGAATTTCAATGTCATCATTCAAGGAGTCAAAATGTTATTTTCCAGGATGTCTCACACATTCTTGCTCCAACAACAGCTGCAGGAGGCGACTTTGGTGAACCCTCTGGTAAGCAGATCCTAAAATTTTCTATGTGCACTGTCATAAAGCTATTTTTCAGACTTTCCTTCCAATCTTACATCTGCAGATAGTGAAACTGATGCTATTAGGACTTCCAGTATGAATAAAGGATCTGAGGTGTGAGCTTTTGAACAGATTAATTTCTGTAAAGTACATTTATTTTGAAATATCTGCCAAGGCTTCCAAATAGCAGGCAATTTTTCTTTATCATTCTCAGCTAGTGAATGGAGGATGTTTTCAAGACACCAGTTTTACTAGAAATCAATCTTGAGGGCAGAATAAGGAAATTCTCTTTCATAACTCAGTGGTGAAAAGTTCGGTTGTACCTAGTTTCCAGGCTCTGCTTCCCGCAAGGGAGAGTAGGACCCATCAAGTAGTCAGTCAATTACTGACCATTTGTGCACTAGCCTAGACAGAAAGCTGGTACATAGCACAATAAATTTATGCTTCTGAGATAAGGTTCTCCCAGGAACTTGATGGCCATAGAGAGCAAGTCAAGCTGTGAAGTGCCTCTTTCTCTTTTTCCCCATTCTTCACTTCACAACAGGAAGGAAGGATGCTGGCACAGATCTGTTTGCACTAGCTTCTGACAGGAAGAAATGTCATTCTGCAAGACAGCTTCTCTGATGATTATTGATTATTCAAAAATGTTCTTATCCTTAAGGTAAAATCAAAAGAGAACATTTTGGGGCATATACGTGAATTCAGTTCATTCTCAGGGAAGTTTTGCTGCCATGACAATTGAAAAGTTTAAGACTCATCTATGTGATTTACTTTATTTCCACTGTTCAGGACCATTATGGTGAAAGCCTTTGGTTCAAATTCTATAAACTGAGGCTAATGAGATTAAATGAAAAGAACAATATAATTTAGCCTATGTTTCTTAATGTAATCATAGTTAAGACTACTGTATGCAACTGGTTTATTACATGACATGCTGATATTTAAGACCCCTCATTCCGTGTTATCATATATGAAAAAATCTGGAGAAGATAAAATCCTGTAAGTGTGACTATAATTTCTCGTAAAGGTCACTTTCATTCTGCATTATGAACGCTCCCAAATACCCCCTAACAATCTAACAACTAGAAAATGTGAAAGCAGTTACAAAGCTAGTTCTTTTAGAAATGAGTTTAAGGCAAAACAATTTTAACCCTGATGTGATCATACATATACATTTATGTATTTGCATAAATATGCATAAGCATTCTCTTATTTTTGAATGCAAATCCCATGACAGCATTTATGTACACCAGACAGAGGAATCTCTCCAGTCAATTACACAAGTAGATCATTGATTTTCGAAAGAACATACGCACACACGCACACGCTGCCTGGCCTCAGGAATGAAATCAAAGTCTTACATGTCTGCTAACATGCACTCAATTTTTATTGCAGTTTCAATGTTTGGCACCTGTGCGTGGATCTGTGACTGAAATTAGTCTAAAATACCTTTAGAAACTCAGTACTGTCATTGTACTAGTGGTAAAAACAACCGGCAAGTTCTGTGTAAATTTTCGCAAAGCACAGGAAGAATAACTTTTTCTGTTTTCAGACATATATACAAACACATACGGAGGAGGAGGAGTAGTAGCTTCTGGTGTTGAAGAAACTACAGGGGTTGGCTATGGCACTGGTACTGGTTACGGAACAGCTGGAGGAATTTCTGGAACAGGGGAAGTAAAAGGGTCAATTGGAGGAACGATAAAAGAGTATCGAGAAGGAGGGGTGAACATGGCCTTCCTAGACAACTACTTCTCTGAGGTAATTACCTGATCATCTTTGCATTATATCTGTGAGCCTACTGTTAGATTCTCCTCCCTAGGTTACACGGTGGAAATACAACACAACTCCACTCAAACTGAAACTTCCATGAGATAAGACTGGTGTGAGAGTAAAGCTGACCATATTAGTAGGAAAAACTATGACACTAGTAGGACTGCTTTTGAGCCGCTGCCGTAGTAGATTTGATTGCTCAATAGCCTGTTTGTAAAACTGATGGACACACCACAGGTATGGGGAGCAAGCAATTAAATTATTTCAGCTTCATAACTGACCACCAAATTTATATACTTGCCACCTTTATCAGTTTATAAATAGATAACTACGTGAAATTGTTCACACCTACTTCCTATACAGCTTAATTAAGTGACTTTAACCCTTTAAGAACTGTGAACACCAGTTCACTTTCTTCCTTATTTTTATTGCTATTTCTATTCCCTAAACGACTTATGAACTGCAAGTGACACAAATATGCAGTTTTGTAATTGACAACATATTAATTAGCCTTTACATATGGGATTAAAAAATGCTATGAGTTTACACGATTAATGGATTAATGGGACATATTTTCATAATTAGCATGAACTGTGAGGCATAAATCTTAGAACTGCATATGTCACCAAAATATCGATTAATATATAAGGACTGCTGTATTTCGAAGTCTAAACAAGATTTATTGGAGGAGAGGACAGAGCAGTCCTGAAGTCCTAAGCATGGACTTCTCCCAGACTGCAATCTCCCTGCCTGGGCTTGGAGCACTGCAGATCAATTGTCTGCCAGCCACAGGCCTCCACAGAGTACTCTCCTACTGACCATCTCAATCTCCAAACCCTCTGCCTCTCCCTCCTGGGCCTCCCCTTCTGTCCTTCCCTGCTTCCTCCAGCTTCACCCCTCGCTCACTTTAAATTCTCCTCTTTACTGCCTGATCCCTCTGCACTGACCACCCCACCACCGCCAACCCCATCTCAAATCAGTGTTCTCCACCCTGCTCAAAATGGATTCCCCTCTGGGCTCACCAAGCCTTCCCCATGGTGGCCAACCCTCCATCCCATCTCCTCTGTCCTGGCCTCTCCACTGCTCCCCTTGCCATCCTGCTTCACTCTTCCTTCAGTTTTGTTCGGATATTGCTGCCCAAAGAGTACATTTGTTCCCCAACCCCTTTTGCTCTCTCCCTTCACCCCACAGTCAGACACACTGACAACAGACCAAATCTGAGATGTTAAGTGTTGGCAGAAACAAGAATAAAACATCAGTAATGTTTGCATAAAACATTACAAAAATGTTGATGATATAATTTGTCCTGCTGATGTCCTGTTTTTCAAGTCAGCTGGGTGTTACCATGGATAGGGAAAACTTAGTGTTGTTTGAGTCTTCATGGTTAAAAACCTAATGAAAAGTCACTCTGTTCTTCCTTACTTTTCTGTTTCGTGTGTGTTTTTGCAAACTACAGAAAGCATTTGTGTATGCAGATGAAGATGAAGGTCGGCCAGCAAATGACTGTCTATTAATATATGATCATGAAGGAGTCGGTACTCCTGTTGGCTCTGTGGGTTGCTGCAGCTTTATTGGAGAAGACACAGATGAAACGTATTTGGATACATTAGGACCAAAATTTAAGACCCTGGCAGAGATCTGCCTGGGCAAAGAGATCGAACCTTTCCCTGATGCCAACCCAACCTGGCCGTGCGTTAACATCCCCTTTCCCAACCCTGAAAGTGATCTAAACCTCCCGCCACCTGGAACCACCATCATTGTCAATGGATGTGCACCTATGCCTCCCCCGGTTGGCACCACAACGGTTGTTACTGAAAACACCTACACATCTGGGTCATCTATACAGCCCCCAAGGCCGATGCCAGATCCTTTGCTCCACGGCAACATGACGGTGACTGAGACCTACACCTCCGGCTCCCCCTCTCTTTGTGTTGACCCTCTGCGTGCATCCAACGTTGTTGTAACAGAAAGGGTTGTCGGTCCTGCATCTGCCTCTGATTTGCGCGGCATGCTAGATATCCCCGATCTCACAGATGGGTCCAACGTTATCGTCACAGAAAGATTAATCGCGCCTAACTCCCGGCTCCCGACCTCTTTGAGCATTCCCGATTTGGTAGATGGGTCAAATGTGGTGGTGACAGAAAGGGTGTTCAGGCCTGCCTCTGGCATGCCAGGCAGCTTAATAAATATTCCCTCGGAGTTATCGAACGCCCACAACGTGGTGGTCACCGAGAGGGTAGTGTCAGGGTCTGGGATGAGCAGCCTGGGGGGGACAAGCCTAGGGGGGACAAATCTGGGAGGTCTGAGCAGCGCAGGTCAGATGCTCAGCGCTGACTGTCACCTTGGCCAGGCAATGGGGACAGCGTCCCCCGGCACCTCCCGGAGGAGAGTGACAAAGTACAGCACCGTGCAGTACTCCAATCAGTAAGGCCTCTGCCAGCACCCCTTCCTGCCGAAATGCCATTTGCACCAACACTCGTTAGCTGCCACCCACCAAGAATATTGTTATTATTTATAACTAGGAAATAGCGCTAAAGTTTCAGGGATTCCTACTTGTGTGAGGATCTCTGAAGGGTGCCCCGTTTCAAGGTCAAACGCAGGACTTTTTGTCAGTGAAGGGAAAGTTGAAGTTAGCTTTAAATTTCTTTCTTTCTCTCCACCTAGCACTGCAAGTATACAAACAGATACGAATGTTTTTGGAGAGAGAGCTGGTTAAGGAGCGGAGCAGTGAGAGGGGAATCCTTGTGTGCATACAGTATCAGCATGAATTAATGTCATATAAAAAAGTGTTAAAACACTGTACTGCTGAGTGACCCCCCACAATAAGTAGATTTGGGTTAACAGGCCCTCACTGACATGACAGGAAAAGAATGTAATTAATAATTAGTCAACTCAAGACTAAATAAGCACTTTCAAATGCATCACTTTACTTTGCATGTAATTCAAGGAGCGCTACAAAATGGCACTTTCAATCGTTTCTCCCATCAGCAGCAATAGTTATAAATAATAATCATATAAACAGAATACTTTTTCATCGCCTTCTGAAGTTCTCAGTAAAGCCAACACTCTGCCATGGTCTGCCATGTTGTTACCCTCACGGTGAGGAGCGTGACCAGCAGTTCGCTGCAGCCGGTGCTGCTGCATTGACACTGTTACCCAGGATGATGTTGGCTTCAGCTTTCCTCCATTACCATGACAGCTTTACTTAAATCTGAAAGGACTTCAGTGACAACCAGCAGCTCTTAGTCAGATTTTTGTGCCAAACTATGGCTACCTTTTAAGTCTCCAGTGACAGGTTATGTTAAGAGGGCTATAATACACTGTGCCAGTTCTCTTTTCTAATACTGCCAAGAAAACAGAGTCTTAGAAGCTTTGAGATGGGGGGAGGCAATAGCAAGCATTGTATCACTGACACTGGTAGCTGAAGTCCTTCATGAAAAGAAAGAAACACTTGGGAGCAATATAAATTTGCTAATAAGCAATGTGGAGAATTGTTATTTCATATGTCAATGTATTTTGCATTGATATTTTGAAAGTCTGAGTGTGTTAATTGAAAAAGTCTTTATGATTCTATAAACTTAATTAAATCTGGCTTTTATTTTCCCACAAAACCAGCTCTACTGGACTCTGTTATTCTAATAATACCTTAACATGGCTTAGAATATGATCTGAAGGAGCAAAATACTGAAATATGGTATCTATCTCATTTTAGTTCTGTATCATATGTATAGTAACCATAGCGTAGGCAACATCCCTTCAGTGTAAATACAATAGAGTTATACAGAGTGACTAGCTTTTTTTGCTAGACCACCAACTCAGTAGTTTTCCCTCAAATTTTGCTTCTTCAGCTTTGATGGATAGGTTAGTGAAACGTTTAAGAGTTGTCTGTCAACCTCCCATTCTATAAAACGGAGAAGAAACTTTCAGTTGTGTATCCAGATTAACTCATCTCAGAAGAACTGGATGATAGGTTTCTGAGTCTGATATCAGGAAAAGGCTTTTGAAAAGATGCTTTTGGAAACACGAGTAGATCCGCTGGCAAAGACAACCTGCAGTGCCCTCTGAGTCAATGCCACAGCCATTAACACCAGTAACCCCCAGGATTCATGACCAAATCCAAGGCTACCTCGAGAAAGGGTCCCTTCCGTGGCTTCTAGTTTTTTTCTGAAGCGACTGAGCATGTTAGATGCTCTCCCTGTAATATCTGCAGTACTGCTATTTTTACTTCATCCTGTAGCCTTGATTATCTTTAGTATCATTAAAATCACACTGACTTCTGTGGGATAACTCTCGCCTATACGTTATGTACCAACTGTAAGTATGGTTTCTGGAACCATTCATTAAAGAAGGAAAATAGGTACTAATATATAAAGCTGTATCCGTTTATATCTGGAGAATTTGTGCCGAAATTCACTAAAATGCTGACAAACTCCCTGTCATTTTGCTAACCACCTATTTACATAGAAAAGCAAATATTTGAAATATGTATGACTCTCCGGACATTTAGAAAGCCTATGCAATACAGCCAAAGCCAATTAGAGATATTTTTTAATGTAAAAAAATAATGAAGTCTTGTGTAAATATTTCCATAATCACCTTATGCAAATCAGAAATATTTTTCCTAACTGTGCGTCACAGTAATATCTCGTCTTCAGAAGCACATGTGGACTTCTTTGTGACCCTCTTGAACAGGAATGCTCTGTGAAGTATGTGTGTCTGAACTAACTATGGTGTCTTGCATGTTTAGAAATAGAAAGGGGAAGAATTAATAGAAAAGATGTTTTTTCAAAGTACAGCTTTTGGTTATGTAGTGGATGTCTACCTCTAGTACTGTCTTTTGCCAACTTTTTAAAGATAAGTAGCGTATTATTTAATACAATTTCTTGAAAGATTTCTAGCATTTTTTAATATCGGTGTCTCACATCAAACAGCAATAACAACATTATCCGTCAGCACTTTTCTAGTGCATTTCTGAATATTAATTTCTATTGCTGTCTAATTTTTACAAACTTTCTTAGAATTGTTTTCTTAGTGAGATGTGGACACTTTTAGGTTACTGCAAATTGTGGAAGAAAAATGTATCTGAAGGTGCGAACAAATACTTGGTTCATTAAAAATTCTGTGCAAATTCTTTTTCTAGCTTTATTCTTAAAAAATAGCATATAGTTTAATCCTAACTAACAGACATTAGTTTTGTTTCTTTTGCTTCTGTTGTAATTTAGAAGCCCGCTTGCGGTCTACTTTTAATCATGTTGTTTAATAGTGAAGAATGAATGGTTTTCAGGAAAGAAAGGCAACTCTGAGTAGTGATATTAATCCTGCTCTAAACCATTCAAGCAAAAAACTCTTATTAAAGTGTCAGCAACGTGCAACACTGAGTCTATGGCTTTCTTTTTTTACTTGGGTTTTGTAGAGCAGGATCCTATAATTTTACACAGGCTCCCTGACATCCTGGCAGCATGAAAAGTGTATTGCCGTGGAAGAAAACAGAGCCTCAAGCTGAGGGTCTCATTAGATTTCTATTTTGGGAACACTGTCTGAATTTGAACTGCAGGTTTCAATTCTTTTTACTCGGTCCTAATTCTGTGGTAATAAATAAGATATTTAAACTGTTGTGAGCAGCACCTACTGCTTGTAATATGAAAGGACCATAAAATCTAAGCAAAAAATAAGTCTACTGTTTTGCTTGAATTAACGTAACTGCATAACTCAAATGCTCCTCACTATTGAGTAAATACCAAATGCATCATTTTCATTCTATTTAAAATATAATTAATGTTGCAGTGTTATTGTGTTTTCATAAATAAAAATATTAGAGATTTGTTTGTAATAATTTCTGAATGGCACTGAAAAAATACAATAAACGATCATTTGGAACATCATGTTTTAAGTAGAGTGGCTCAGGATATTATTTTTTTCCATTTATCATTGGGAAATGTAGTTTCCTTAAAACTGCTGCTTTGTGTGGGAAAATTCTAGTTTTAATTTTCTTTCAGAAAAAAAAGAAAAAGAAACAAAAGGTCTTGATTTAGAAAGTCAGGGCATCCAGGATGAAACTACTTCCTGTATCAAACTGACCAAGATACTTTGGGTTATGTTGTCAAGGAGAAACTTGTATCAGATCTCACAAGAATTATAGTACAATTTCCTCGAGCCATCATTCTCTGCATTGTTCTCTCTCTTTAGAGGGCCTTTTCTGTGATACACATCTGTCCTGCAACTCTCAGCACTTCAGAGGAGCTATAGATTAACACTGGAGTACAAGCCACAGAGAAGAAAGAGAGCAAAAGACACGTGAATCACAGTATTTGGGCAGCACAGGCAACATTCAGTGCATACAGGTCAAGCTAAATTGAGGCAAGCAAAAACACTTCGGTTCTAAAAGTAAAAAGAGTACATTTTGACATTTATCAATCACATTTCTTTCTCATGTTCCAGGCCAGTATTCATGATTATAATGATTTTTTGTACAGAGATTTTTCAAAAGGGTTTATTTGAACGCAGTAAAATATTGCTTTTAAAAAGAAAAGAATATATTTACTTCTAAGTCTAATGTATGATTTTATTATGCCTTAACATTTTGACATCTTTTTTCTCAGTATTTCATACAGCATGATTTTTGGCACTCACACATATCTCAGATAATGATTTAAATATCTTTTCAGGACGTTAAGTTAGAAAAAATCATCGTCTATCTTCCAATTTACAGCAATGATATTGCCATCAGTCTGATGACACTGCTAACTCCAGTGCAACAAAGATAACTTATCATTTCTCTTCTGCATATTTAGCCCCTGCTTAAGTGGAAATAAAGCAAAATTCTGTTAAGCAAAACCATTTGTTATGCCCAAGCAACTTTTGTTGAAATCTACGGGAGCGCATGTACAAGTCAAAAATGGATCAAAAGACATAAAGTTCTTTCATATTCCAAGCACAATGAAATTTTACAAAAAGGAGAACAATGACAAAATTACAATTGTCGACATTTTGGATGCGCTTTGGTTTAATGGCAAATCTGTCAAATTTTCCTGTTGCGACCAGTAGTTAAGCAGCATCTTGTAATTCAGGAGACAGCACAATAAGGTATGAAGTGGAATAGCCATGAAGCCAGTTTAGGAAACAAAAGATGCTTAACTGACATCCCTTATGTACCCTGACCTTTGATATTCATCATACACTCCTGGGCCTCTCTATAAATTTAATTAGCTCAGTTGTTCAGCCCTTTTATTTTTCCTACTTTTTTTTTAGGAAAGCTCTAAAAAATACCATAAAATGCATATATTACTAACAGGCTTTTTTCCAGCTCATTCATTAAATATTTGATTCAAGGCAGTCAAAATCTAGGTAAAATAAATAGTAATCTTGTACCTGCAGGCTTTGATCTTACAGTGATCCAGTATCAAAGATCCGGGCGAGGGTCGGTCCGTGTGCCGGTCAGTGCAGGCTCAGGTTGTCAGGGAGGAGAATCATCTTGTGACACCAGACCGGGACTCAGGAGGCAAAGATGTCCCCAGGATTCCTTATGATACCTCGGTAAGTTGTTTAGTTTTTCTGAATTTTCAATAAATTGTCTTTGAAAAGGGGAATGACAACTTAATCTCTTCCCCTTAGGAATATGATTATAAATTCATCAGCTTTTGTAAGATGTTAAGGTGTTTTGGTAATATATCTAAATACACTGCCAGCAATGTGCCTGTAGCATGAATACAGAGGACACTTCTTGAGCCTCTGATGCTGAATGTCTATTCAAATGAATGCTATTTGACTGTAAAATCCACTCTAGATCAATTATTCGTATATAAATAGCAAAATACAGCTACTGGAAATGCAACATTTATTAATAGCAGGAAAGTAATGCTTTTCTCATGTCGTTTCTGGGTATGTAAATCTGACTTTTATCTCCTCGATGTCCTTAGTTAATACGTTACTGAATAATAATGACCATGGTAGGCTGTAGGTGCACCATCAAGAGGCTTAGAAAGGGACTAGAGAAATTCATGTGTAACAGGTCTATCAATACAAACCAAACAGCCTCATCTGGGTGAGTACCAGGGGATGGGCTGCAAACAACGGCCAGGCTTGCACACCCTCACGCACTTCGAAATGCCATCTCCCATTGCCATTGTCAGAGACAGAATGGAAAGCAATACACCCATTTTTCTTTTAAGTCTTATCAGTTATGCTCCACTGTCATGTGGGGGGTGCTTTCAATTTTGTTATGCCCAAATTCAGAGTCTAATCCGAAAATTCAGCAGGAGTATTGCCAGTGATTGCAAACAGCCTTCTTTTACACCTTTGAAAAGTTGCCTAGTCTCAGTTCTAGGAGTTTGTATGGGATTTACATTTTTCACAGAGGAATCATCTGAAAGCATGTGAAATAGGCAAGTCTTAAAGGAAACTTGTCAAACTTAACACTGATGTTAACCAATATGGTTTGCACTTTCTCCCATTCATAGCTGTGTAACCATTAGGGAAAAAATGAATGCAGCCCTTGGGTTATTTGGGATTTTTTTTGCCTTTTGCCATCAAAATCAGAACATATTTTGATTCAACAGAATATCAGTGGTCTCGAGGTGGTGGGATATACATCCTGTAACCATCCCACACAAAAACATGTGTGTCCACGGCCCGCTCTGACAGAAGTCTCACCAGAGCCAGCTCTTATTTTGTGCTGTCACCACTTGTGATTCAGAGTAACTCTGTAATTGTTTTTATGGATATAATTTTATATTTCAAAAAGAAAATATTATTAGGGTGTGTGAAAACTACTTTGGTATCAGCCTTAACATTTCATTTCTGTAAGAAAAGCCTAGGTAGAATGGCTGTATTTTTAATAGTTGCATAAGCCCACTGGGGAATAAAAGCAACAGGTCCAACGCGTGACAGACTTGCAGCACTTTAGAGTACTTCATATGTGTGCATTTCAGTGTAATATATCACAAGTTGTGCCATACCATACACCATGAATGTCGCAGACAGAATCGTCAGCAAAAGTTTCATCTCAAAAGTTCAACTGGCTTCATTATACACACCGTGAATTTAGAGCTTGCAGGACAAAGTTAGCTGATATCATGAAATATCTGAATACGACATGCCCTGATTTTCCTCATACTGAGGTACCAAAAAATGTTAAATGTGTCGAGAGCAGACCTTTCTCCCCCACAAAGCAAACTGTTGCTGATCTTCTTAACTTTACATTCAGTTGAGCTCTCTGTTGAAATCAGCTGTGACTACATTGACTCACTTGATATTTTAAGCTCTTGAAACTATAGCTTGTTACTTCCTCATTTATCCTTAAAATAATTTCCTTCATTAAAATTAGCTAAGATTAAAGTATTTTCACTTGTGACGGGCCTGTGACACTAATATTTGATGACAGTCTTCACAGCATTACTTGTTTCCTCTTTTGTCATCAGTAAGTACTTCTAAAGAGGGTCGGCCACGTGAAACCCCTACAGTATGAACGTAACGAAGTGAAGAGTGAATCTAGGATTCACTGTAAAGCCCACAAGCAATATTCAAGAGAACAGGGGCTGAGGTGCAAAGTTCACGTAAAACTAGGCAATATGGCAAATTCTTGGCAATATATATTCTTGTCTTGATTTGTAGGTGAAAAGAGAAAGAGAAGGTGAGAAAGAGAAAAAGAGAAAGAGAGCATCCAGACCTTTTCCTTGGTGAGAGTGGTGTGAGGGGACGAGAGGGGAAAAGAGAGGAGAAAAAAAAAAGAAGTCAAATTCTGGGAAGTGCTTTAGACCTCAGCACCATCCACTCAAGTCATTACAAAAAAAAATCAAGTGCACACAAAGTTATAGGGTCAGATTCTACATCCCCAATAACAAATGAACAGCACCTGCCTACACCAGCAACCCCTCTCAGGTCACCAGGAGACGCTGAACAGGAAAGCCCAGTGGTTTGAAGGACTGGACCTCACAGTCCCAGCTAACTTTTTTGTTTTATTCAGTCGAATTGCATTTTGTGAAACTGGGAACAGAAGGGACTCAACACAGGATCAACTCTACTGTTATCTTTCCTGACAAATGGTCATCCTAACCCTAAGATCTTCCAGTAATGAGGATTCAAGAGCCGCCAAGCTGATACAAGGCCTTTAATTACTACTGGAAAGTTCAACTGATAGCTTACTTCAATCTTCCTTTTTGCAGTTTCTCATCCTCTGTAAACGCAGAGAGCACATAAGCCCTTTTTAATGTACCTTTTAAATACCACAGAATCATAGAATGTTTTGGGTTGGAAGGCCCCTTCAAAGATTATCTACTCCAGCCCCTGGGCTTGTGATTCATCCTGCCTTAGTGAAGTTTCTTGGACTCCGGGAGGACATGGGAACCAAGATTTCCTTTTATCTTTGGATCAACTGGTTTATCTTTACTAGCTTGAATCATGTTACTCCTCCTGAGTGCCCTTCTCACTTTATAAATCAAAGACTTAGAAAATTTAAGAATACGTATATAGACTGTGTCCTGAGTTTTTTTGAGTTAACTTGGAATTATTTTTATTAATATATTGTTATATATTATTAACTTCTTACAATATTTGCTTGGCCAAATATGCATTCTCATTTATCTTGCGTAAAACTTTTAGAGAACACTAGTAATTTTTTAGTGTAAACACAACTAATTGCACTGTATTCCGAAATCAAACATTGCTTTTGATAGTTTAGCTATGCAAAGTACCTCAGTGAAAAGAACAACGCAGCTAACTTCACTGGAATGACTAATACAAAAGCGAATTCATAAAGTACTGCACCAACAGTCCTTCATGAAATCTTAATAATGATAGAACAAGTTTCAATTCCATACATTTTTTCAGCCTTGGGTATTTTGTATCACTTTAATAGATTTCTCTCTCATAAATATTTTACTTTTTTATGATGAACACCACCATAGATACATGTGAGGTAATTTCCATGTGTGAGGTGAGAGCAGTTATCTTTGACAAGGCTTTTCAGGCGGTCTTAGATGACTCTTTGCAGCTGGCATGAGCTGAGTTATTTTCGGACTTTTTCTTCCTGGGGGCTGTGAGTTGACTTGTGGACTCACGTAACGAATTCAGGGTAGGCATTATAAGAGTATCAGCTCCAAATGGGTTAGTCTGTAACCTTACTGCAGGGCAGATGGATTACTAGCACAATTAAAAGCACAGCCAGAGGTCAAAGTCTCCTCTCTGCTAAACCATTATTAACATAATTTAATGAGAGGTTTTTGCACTTGGATGGTATTGTGGTGACTCTCAACTAAGAATATGAGTTAAACATAGTGAAAACATACCCTAACACATCAGCCAGCTGCTACGCTGATCAATATGACAGACACACACTCTCCAACAAGCTAGCCAGCGCTTGTGAAGAGGATGTTTTTCAACAAGGTACTCTGGGGTGAAACGACCAAGGCTGAGGCTTTAGTTAACATTCAGATGTGTATGTTGCACACCAGTGTAACTTTCAAACAGCCTTTTAAGAAGCAAAGGCCCTTTTAGGAAGGCCTGTTCTGATAGGACTAGGGGTAATGGTTTTAAACTAAAAGAAGGTACATTCAGTCTAGATACAAGGAATAAATTTGTTACGATGAGGGTGGTGAAACAATGGCACAGATTGCCCAGAGAGGTGGTAGATGCCCCATCCCTGGAAGAATTCAAGGTCAGGCTGGACCCTGCTTTGAGCAACCTGATCCGGTTCAAGATGTCCGTGCTTACTGCAGGGAAGTTGGACTAGATTACCTTTAAAGGTCCCTTCCAACACAAGCCATTCTATGATCCTCTGATTCCATGATTCTATGACTCCATGATTCCATGATTCTATGATTCCATGATTCTACGATTCTATCAAAATTTGAACTTTTTGTTATCACACCCAGTCCATTGATAACTAGCAACCACAGTACAGAATCTCCTTTATGAGCTGACTGAAATCTGCCCCAAAAAACAGCTGAGTTCTTGTCCCTGCATTTCCAACTGAAAGTCACCCCAAACCCCACCAATCTGAGGGGGTTCACTGTTCTTCTAATTTCCAGCCTAAACTTCACCTCACTTGGTATCTGATTTTGTGCCTGTTTTGTTCTTCACTTTTCAGATGGAGACCTCTTCTTTTGCTAAGCCAACCCCTTCTAGGGTTACCTGCTGACTTAGCATCGAAGCATAGACAATAATTTTAAGTGTATTAGCTTATGTACCTCAATTGTCACAGGAAAAAAAAATCACAAAATAATACT
This sequence comes from Ibidorhyncha struthersii, assembly GCA_013398815.1. Taxonomy (NCBI): domain Eukaryota; kingdom Metazoa; phylum Chordata; class Aves; order Charadriiformes; family Charadriidae; genus Ibidorhyncha; species Ibidorhyncha struthersii. The sequence goes on along the minus strand of VZSZ01004481.1, from coordinate 251,427 downwards.
CTTTTTCTCCTGAGACAGGGACTGACACATTCCTGTATCTACGGTCCCCACAAAACTTACTCTGTACTGCACCACTGCAGCTGATGCTGGACTTGACAAATTACAGTAAGAACAGCAGAGATTGCTTCCATAGCCCAAGCTGCAACTTTTCAAAATAATCTTCCTGTTGAATACAGTTCAGTTGTCCAGCATTGATGAAGATTCAGGGACCAAAAAAAGGCTAATAATTCTACTTATGCCAAACGCAAGTACAAGTTGGGAGAGGAGTGGCTGGAGAGCAGCCCTGCAGGAAGGGATCTGGGGGTGCTGGTTGGCAGCAGGCTCAATGTGAGTCAGCAGTGTGCCCGGGCAGCCAAGAGGGCAAACCACATCCTGGGGTGCATCAAACACAGCATAGCCAGCCGGTCAAAAGAGGTGATTGTCTCGCTGTATCCAGCCTTGGTGCAACCTCACCCTGAGTACTGTGTGCAGTTCTGGGGCCCGCAATCGAAGAAGGACGTGAAGGTCCTTGAATGTGTCCAGAGCAGGAGGGCAACAAAGCTGGTGAAAGGGCTGGAAGGAATGTCCTATGAGGAGCAG
>VZSZ01004481.1:153738-241049 GCA_013398815.1 Ibidorhyncha struthersii | reverse complement strand
GATTAATTGCTTATTATCTGTTTCCTGCTGGGAGAAAAGGGCAAAACTTAATAGTGTGTGTCTTTAATGTGAATGATTATGGGTAAATTTTTCAGAAGCTGTTATGGCTAAACAGTAAATATTAATAAATAGAGGTCAGCTGCCCTCTTCCCTATGTCTTTGCTGTTCTTATGGGGAAGGTTATGTCAGTTAAGTTTTAGTACTGCTAAAGTGGCATGGAATTAATGATTATCATAACTTCCATTGCAGATCTGTTTGAGTTATGGAAATGGACTCTATGTGAAGGTAGGAAATAATGGAAAACTGCTTTTCTTTATCAGTGTCTGAAGAATGGTTCTCTGAGCAAGGAGCAAGTGACAAAGGCGTTCTTTACGTCAGTTGATAAATATCTTGTTTTACCATTTTCTGAAACATGAAAGTTGAGTAATGAATAATGAAATGAAAGATGAAGTGTAAGTGAATAGATTCCTACATCCATCAAACTGAATGGCATTCAACTTTGAGAAACTTCCTCTAAAATATTACATTTGTAGATACCTTTTTTTTAACTCTCTGTAGATGAAATCAGCTGCTATTTTCTGGAAGGTGTTAATTGTTGCAACATTTCCAGATGTTAATCTGGAAGCCAACAGACACAGTAGGGACTAAGCTGGACAGAAGGATGAAGGGTTTCATGCAGCATGAGAATGAGGGGTGGTTGAGCAAGGATAGCAGAGACATTGGATGTGTTGATTAGAGACCTCCTGCTTCATGTATTCTGTTTCAGAGAGAAGGTTGAGTACGAGGCAGTGTTGGTGGGATGGCTAACGAGGTAATAAGGCAGAAATAGTGGTTTAAAACAGCCTTAGTGCCAAACCTCTTCCCACATCTAATGACAAGCACTTAGATCTTCCAGAACGGGTGTATTTTCACCAACCCAACATGGTGTATACACTGGTGTATTTTCACCAACCAGTACATGGGGTCTTCCTCATGTATTTAAAGTCTGTCTTACCTAATTCTGTCTTGATGAAAAGACTAGTGTAGTTTTCCTCTTCAAACAACTTGAGGAATATGTAGCTCTTAGTTCGTGGTTTGGAAGGGTAATGCTGCTCCGTGATTTCAAAGTTACTAGCTACTGAAAGAGCAAAGGCTATTCAGAAGTCTGGGCTACAGCAACAAGGAATCATACATCTGAAATGGCTAAATATAATGCTGACATTCAACCTTGCTTTTTTACAGGTTTATGATCGGAATGGCAGGAGTGGCGTGTTGTCTCACCCCAACAGCTTAGTCAGACAGAAGCGAGAATGGACAGTCCCTCCGGCTTTCATACGGGAAGAGGAGGACAATTCCTATAAGAATCCAATTGCTAGAGTAAGCCCGGAAAAGAGATAAATACAGAATACACATAAAAATGGAGATGAAAATGTAAAATAAGGGCACGGCTGCCCTAAACACATGCACAAATATTTCTTTAATTTTAAAGGACTATTGAATGTCAGTTTAAGATTGGCACATTTCCTTCTCTTTCCTTCCTTCTGCAGATGAGTTGCTCTTGCAGCCTGATTTGGCTTAGTCTCTCATCTTTTCCCAGCCACCAGTTTCCATAAAACTTTTGGGAATGCAATATCTTCATTTTTTTTTTCACTCCACCAGCCCTACACAGCTGTGGTTGAACTTGGCAAGTGGGTCCTAAAACTGCTGGTGGTGATTGGGCAGAAGGGTGTACATGGAACATGATTGTGCATGCCTAATATTTTAGAAAACGGAGCTTAAAAATAACCAAGGTGTTCTCCCTTGTGCCAAAGCGATACGCGTTTGGTTCAGCATCAGTGTTGAAACATGAATTCACCACACCTGTCACTTCAGCATATAAAGTAACTGCAGATGGTAGCAGGCTGTCACCCTGTGCTTCAGCTGCCCCTTGATGGTGATGCTGGCACAATGCACACCTGCTTTTCCAGATGTTTCAGATATTTGCTGACAGCAGAGGAAGGCTATGATCTCTAGTCTATGCAGCCTCTTCTCTCCAGCCTGTTCCTCCCCAGGTCTGACCTTTTTTCTTCCATCCTATTGCTTCCTCAGTCCTAGTCACACTCACTAGCTTAGGTCTGATCTCCCTTAAAAAGTTGTCATATCTTATTTCCAGGCTTTGCTGTTCAACTTGTTCTTTTTTTTTCCCCTTGGTCTTTCTTCACATTTTATTTGTCCCCATCTGTTTTATCAGCCAATTTCCTCCTTCTTCCCCCACTCCAGCTTTTCCAGCTTATCACAGTGGTTTTCCAGCCTTTCTTTGCACTTGTATCCTATCCCACTCTCGTTGTCCAAGCAGTCCCAATTTTCTTCTCCCACAGGCCTCTCCACTCCACAGTTCCCAACTGTTGCACTGCCCATCGTGTTACTCATCTCCCTGCACCAAATCCTCAGACAGAACATGCAGCTCTTCCTGCATTCATCTCAACATCTCCACACTCAAAGGAGTGCAGGAAAATGTTTACTATTATTTTTGCTTGTTCATTACAAAAATATTTTCTTTGCATTTTTAAATGTAGTTTTATTTACCGAATGCTATTTAATCTGTTGTATTCCTGCTAGATACATTCTGATCTTGAAGATACTGGGGTAGTGGTAACTTATACTATATCTGGCCAAGGAGTAACAGAACCCCCTTATGGATTATTTGTTATCAATGGAAAGACTGGAGACCTGAACATAACAGGAAGAGTTGACAGAGAAAAGACTCCAATGCTGCTTGTAAGTTGAACGGTAACTTTTACCTTATAGGTGCCCCCTATCCATTTTTTATTTATTTTGTTCAAATGTGTTTGCTTCAATTAGTTTTAATTCAGTTTCTGTATATTTGTGTATTATATTTGTGCTTATATTTATAAGCATATTATATGCACTTATATAATGCTTACATTTTGTTACACATTATATATGTACATACATTATCTATATTTCTATTTTCCATATGCATTTTTATATATATTACAGTCACTTGTTGTGTTTGCTTATTGTTTCTGTCTCTATTATTTCAGCTCAGAGGTCATGCACTAGATAAGACTGGAGCAAAACTGGAAGAGCCAATAGACCTCCCAATTAAAATTGTGGATATAAATGACAATTTTCCAGTGTTTTCACATGAAGTTTTTGTTGGTTCAATTGAGGAATTAAGCGAAACAGGTAACATTATCTTTAAAATTGTTTTTTTCATTTATCTTTTCCCAACACATGCAAGGGGCACAAGTGAACGTACTCTCTGCAGTGGCATATCTGCAGTAACAAGGATGCATTCTCTTCCTTGCTTAGGCCAGGTTATCCACATATGAATGCAAATTTTTATTCAGGGCTAAGTTGTGTGGTGTGATGGAAGGAAAGCGGCCACATAAAGGCAACAGAGAATAATACTTCCTTTTATGGAATGTATCGGCCATCTGCTTCAGTGAGGTATTGAGTTCCCTCAGCTCTCTTTCAAGTCAGTAGCAGCCGCATGGTAATTGCTTCTTTGCCTGAATTCCAGCTGATGTTCAGACTTGGACACTGGACACTGACATACACCCTTTCCCAGAGGACAAAATCCCGTGCCATGGGTTATAAGGGGTTACACCATGGGGACCACCATGTATTTTGAGTGAAGCTGTTGGGAAATGCAGCTTGTTGTTCAAAACCAACTTCTTTCTTCTCTATATGGTACCTACAGTTTTCTGACAGAATTTTTGTGAGAATTCAACCTGTTGTGTAATCCTGGTGCATTGGTTTCTATGAGTTACATATGTGCTGATACAGTCTTTTTGTTTGCTAGAGGATATACTTTTAACATGCATTACGTGGATTTTAGGAATGCTTCTTCAGGTCTGTTCATTAAATAAATAAAGGCAAGAGCATGAGAAAATTATGCAGTGCATCTGACAACGGCCTCTTAATCTGTGACACTGCAGTAAAAATACTTGGCAATGCATAGCAGTGTAAACATACAATATTTTTGTTTGCTTTTTTCCAGGTACAATTGTAATGAGGATAAATGCAACAGATGCAGATGAGCCAAATAACCTAAATTCCAAAATTGCTTTCAGGATCATTTCCCAAAGCCCTAGCGCTGCATTCAGTATGAATAAGGATACCGGCGAGGTTCGAGTAGCAAAAATAAACCTTGACAGAGAGGTAAGAGAACTCTCCCATTTTTAATCTGTTAACAGCAGTCTTCTGATTCCTGTTGTGTCACCTTCAGCTCCTCCTGGCAGTTTGAAGAGCTGGCCCTCTTGCCTTCCTTCACCTCCCTTAGGATTAAAGCCTTGTCTGGCTGATGCATGTTTTTCAGGGTTTCGGGGGAAGGTATGATGGGATCAAGGTTGTATTACCCCTGTCACCTTTCTAGCACAGCACCAGCTGTTGCTTTGCGGCCCTCCCATGCAGCCAGGGCAGCAGTTACATGAAGCGAGGGGTCGTTTCTCTGTGCTGGAGAGCATATGGCAAAGACACCAGAGATCACCATCTGCAAAGCTGCTGACTGCATCTAGATTTTTGTAGCCTGCTATGCAAATCACGATGCAAAGAGTTAGGATGGGTGCTGCTGTGAAATGGCATTGAAAGCCACGTATTACCAGCGACTTCACCTGTGCTTGCATTAATTTTCACTGGCCAGCAGATGGTGATCTGGATGTTAGCTCTGCAGCTGAGAGCAACATCTCTGCCTCTAGCCCTGTCCTGGCATGCAGGTGTCACTGGTCCTGGCTCTCTTTATGTCCACTGAAGCTTTTTCATTTGCCGTGTAAGTACAGTCTAACTCTTTGTGGGGAAGATGCAAAAGTCCCAAATCTTTTTCAAAGCCTCAGTTCTACTCCAGCAGAGCCTATCAAGGTAGTTGCATGTGAGATTTACTACTAGCTAGAGAGAAGAGGAGTTATCTTTGACCACGAGAGGGATTACCAAAATGTACTAGAGACAATAGAGCGAAGGCATAAATTTTTTCCTGGTTTAAACACTCTTTTCTTATCATGGCAGACACAAAGTAGCTATTCCTTGGTGGTGGAAGCAAAAGACCGTGGTGGTGAATTAGGTGGGAATGCTGCAACATGTTCTTTAGAAATCAAGATTTTGGATGTCAATGACAATCTGCCTGTGGTTGAAAGTCATGCAGTAAGTACATTTATCACAACATTTGGCATGTTCCTACACCTGCCAGTATCCTTTTGCTTAATACGAGGTTGTGCAAACCTTCTGGCACCAGTGAAATTAAATGAATCATGACATCTTTTTAAAGAAGGTGTTTTTCGATTCCAGTTTGAAGGAAGCATTGAAGAAAACAGAGCAAATGTGGAAATTCTGCGAATAAAAGTGTTTGACAAAGATGAAGAGTTTTCTGATAACTGGCTGGCAAACTTTTCATTTGTTTCTGGTAATGAAGGCAACTTTTTTCGTATAGTAACAGATACCCAAACAAATGAAGGAATTTTGACTCTTGTGAAGGTTAGTATATTCTTTAGAGAGTCTTCTTTAAATATTAGAATAATTTCTTTCCTTTAAATTGACATACAAATTATTTATATTCAGTCAGTATGTAAACTGGAAATTTACATGGTGGACACTCCTCTTTTGGCATATTCGTTGTTGGTATATTCAATAATTCAATGCAAAATAATAATTTTGTCCAGGTTTGCCATTTATATTCTGTGTGATCTCAAACATATCTAGTGAGGCAGAAGTCCCCAAACTTTCCTTGACTTTGGGCAACAATGCTAACACGTATGCTGTAAACTTTCCCATATTTTTGCTCTCCTTGCTGGTCTCAGTTTAAATTTCTTTAGTTCCCATGGCCACAGATGACGTTGCAGGCAACACCTATTCCATGAGCCATGGGCTACAGACTGTCTTATGAATTTCCATAAGTTGAAATTACGAAAATATTTTCCATAATTTGAAATGCATATTTTATGAATTTTACTCCCCTTTAGCCCACAATAACTGAAGATGCACAGTGCCCTAAGTACCTTTTCTCTTTTTTTTCTGCTCTGGTTTCCTTATCTGAAAACTAATAATTGTAAAAAAAATTGATAAGCGTTATTAACTAAATGAATTAGTTTTAGCAAAAAATAAAATTGGAAGAGCCAAGTAATATTGAGCACTGATTCACTGAAAGTCAAGACAGAATATATGGGTAGGACTCATTACTACCTAGCTTAAATTAGTTTAAATTCAATAATATAAAGGCATACCTATGGTGCCATCCATTAAAAATAAGAAGAGTAATCTTCCTTATGTGCTTTGAGAGAGTTGAAGCATTATGTATTGAGAGTAACATGTTAACCAACACTTCTTTGCACAGTAGCATCCTCATTATTTAAATAAGGATGCTACAGTATTATTTAAATAGTATTATTTAAATATTAAATGTATGAATGTTGTCTAGATATCATATTCTGTCAAATTCTGAGTGATTTTTTTTTTTATTGCTCTAGGAACTGGATTATGAAAAAATGCAAAGCCTAAACTTGGGCATTGTTGTTACAAACAAAGCAGAGTTCCACGAGTCGATTAAACACAGTTATAAAGCACAAACAATTCCAATCAAAATTAATGTGATTAATGTGCGGGAAGGCCCTGTATTCCCCGGTGGCACAAAAATTATTGAAGCAAGTGAGAAACTGCAGATAAAACAGGTTATTGGACAGTATCAAGCCTATGATGAAGACACTGGAAAAGTAGCAGAGCGCATTAAGTAAGAATCTTTTTATAACCATCATAAGTGAGTATGTCAGAAATCACATCTTACTGTAAAAATGTGTATACTGAACTGAAATAATTTCAGAGGCAATCATTTTCTACTACGCACAATTCAAACCTAAAACAACATCATCATCGTCAATATTCTATTATGCAGAAAATAGCTGACTTGCAAATCCTACTTGTTCAGTTATATATGGCGAGACCTGAGTGTTTGTGCTGAAATTGTCCATGCTTGCACACTATTTGTCATGCCTGTCTACTTTTGAGAGTAGATTTACTCGTCTGACTTCATTGTCTGCAGAAACATGAGGAAAAAATATACAGAAACATCTAGCAATTGGGCAGAAAGGGTGTAAAGTAGATAAGTCTGCATGTGCATGTGTGTGTTTAGCTTTTGAACCATAGCTCTTCAGCTAAAATGTTGTTGATCCACCACCATGGCTTTTACAAATGGTGCAGACCAGCAGAGGTGCGTACCCAATGGTGGACCCCTCTCCCCCATGCCTGGTAGAACAGTCTGTCCCAGGTGACTGCTGCTCAGCCTTTGCTGGGAGCAGGGATGGAGGGGAAGAGGACGACGACTGGCAGCAGAGCTCCCTCTCCTGCTCCAGTCTGGTTCCCTGAATCTTCTTTGTGTAACGCTCCACACCTAAGTCCTGGCTCTAGAGGGAAAAGCACGTTTCCACAATCAGGGTAGGTTTATAATACTAGGTTTATAGTTGAAACCAGTTGCAGTGGCAGGAGCATCAGACCTCAGCTCTAGGGATTTGTTCTCCGCTTTAAACAAAGTGTAAACATACTGTCAAGCTGCTTTTTCCGCTGATGGTTGTTTTCCTCATTATAAATGTGTGCATCTTTATATGCAATTTTAATCAGATACGTGAAAGGAAGAGATACAGCAGACTGGATCACAATAGACTCAGTCACAGGTGAAATTCGACTTGCCAAAAATCTCGATTACGAATCGTCTCATGTAGTAAACGGTACCTACACTATCACCATGTTGGGTGTAACTACTGGTAAGTTGAGACGGTTTTAGTTTTTGCACTAAATGGTTTATTTAGGGTTTAGTTTGCCTTTCTGCAACTATAGTTGGTAAAACTTCCATATCTTTAACTGCCTAAAAGTTTGGTGTCTAGTGCAGTTTCCCATAGGCTGTGTATTTGAAGGAGAGACATGGGCAACTAACTGAAATAAGATGAACCTCGGAATGGGTTCCCAAGGCACCCGTTTCTCTTCTTTGACTAGATGGAGGTGAACTTTTTTATAAAGGTTTTGCAAAGACCGAGTCTGATATGAGCATCCCTTGTCAAGGTGGAAATTGCCAGTATTTCAATATGCCGATGGACAGACTTCAGAGTCCTAAGTTTTCTTGAACGCTAAACAAGAAAGACTCCCTGAACTTCTTGTGTATCTAATTAGAATTCTGCTTTTACAATCTTCATGTTATGTAACCATACACGGGAAATACTTTTTTTTTTTTAAGTTAAAATAGTAAAACAGCTTGCCTTCAGAAGAACTTGGTCAGTATGTTTATTAACATTAGGAATGAAATACTGCTCCCATAAGCTCCAGGGAGAGCTCTTTCAACTGATTTCAGCAATGTGTGTGTTCTGGAAAATACTAAGTTTTTTTATTTTAAGATGAAATTTTTGCACTTTTCAAATCAATTTAATTTTTCATATTTTAAAATCTTAGATTTTCCTAAGAAAACGGTCACCGGCACAGTCGTTATTCAAGTTAAAGATGAGAATGATAACTGCCCAGTTATTGTGAACCCTGTGCAGACTGTGTGTTCAGATGCAAAATTAGTTGATATTACAGCCTATGATTTGGATGGTTACCCAAACAGTGATCCCTTCAGCTTTACTGTTATTGATGAGCCAGAAGGAACAGCAAAAAAATGGATGATTGCGTCTAGAAATGGTAAGAAACTATATTTTTAATTACTTTCAATTCTGTGGAGTCCTAGCGTAGTTAAGTTGTTCACTTCAGTCAAACCAACAGTTTGGCTGATCCAGACCGAAAAAAAACATGTATATGGAGTCAGGCATGAAGACGCATCACTCATGTTCTGCTCCCTTCTCTCTAGTGGCTATAAAAGCACATGTCTTCTGGAGCCTGTCACCTTCCCTCAGTTGGACCATCTTTGCCTAGCTTGATGACCCATATGAGGTGACCAGGATTCCGTGGGTAATCCTGGGACCAAGCCATTCTCATCTTCCCATGAAAAGCATGCAGTGATGGAGGATACTTTTTGCTAAAACTGAGCTTGGAGATGTGGTTGTGTTACTGGCTTCAGTTGCTCTAACTTACAAATAAATACATAAATCTGTCTGCACAGTGGGCCTTGAAAAGGGGAAATACAGTGTAACCTGTGTAAGATTGTCCAGCGTGGTAGGAACAGAAATAGGTCAGAAATCATAAATAATCTTAATGAGTATTTCAAACTGAAATTCTTACATTTCTGTTCATATAAGCCTGGGAAATGCTTGAAGGAAATGCCTCAGGTAGATTGAAGGCACCAGAAAACACTTTTTTCATCTCAGACTCGTTATTTGGTACTCTGTAATCCTACAGCATAACGCTGCAAAGCAATTAGTAGAGTCATCCTAATGGCCAGGTTTAGGACCAAGAAGGAATCTTCTTAACTTTTCTGACCCTCCATCCAGCTAGACTAGCAGTAATTGTGGGGAACACAACTTTTCCAAATAGGGTGGCATTCTCCAAATGGGAACATCATCTGAGCATCTCTTGCCTAGTTGTGTCCTTGACGTGACTTGGCCAGAGGAGCAGGTGGTATGTTGGGTCTCTGGTCTCTGCCTTTGGCCTATAATAGATTAATCTCCTAAAGACTGAAAGCGTTTTTTTTGTGAATTCAGCCTTTAGCTATCTGGATGACGTGAAGGTTAACGCTGTATAGGTGGTTGGGCTGTCTTCCATGGTAAGTCTCTGCTGGTGTGAAACTCTTCGCAGTTATCTGAGACTGCAAGTGAGTGTGGCTGCTTTGTTAGCAGCATGAATTACTTGATAAAAAGAAGAGCACATACGCTGTAGCAGCAGCTAATTAAACTTAATTCCATTGCATTGGCTGGACTTAACTGGAGGGGGCTTGTTGGGAGGCTGTGAGGGTTTTATTTCCCTTAGTTTACAGGAGTCAACTTTCTCTCCACTCATTTCTTATTTGTTTTTTTCTTTTTCTCTAACCTCTTACTTCTTCAGGCACCAGTATACAGCTGGTACCACAAAACCTGAAGCTGGGCAGAACTGAAGTTCCCATCCTAATAAAGGATTACCAAGGGTTCAGCTGTGCTGAAGCACAGTCTCTGCAACTGACTGTCTGTAAATGTGCGGATGATGGCGTATGCAGAGATAAAGTTACTGGCGATAAGTCAGTGGGTCTGGGACCAGGAGCAGTTGCACTAATCATCTTGGCGTTTTTACTTTTGCTGCGTAAGTAATTGTTTCGGATTATCTCAGAAGCACTGTAAGTATGGTCTGCAAGGTATCAGGAAAGAAACAGTCCGGCTCCCAGATTTTATCATATTGATATATTCTGTGTAAACTCCTAGTCTGTGTGAAGTCATAGCAAATCCCCAGCTAATTTTGGTAACATCAGCATTTCACCCTCAAAGGGTTTCAAGCTGTGCATTTTAAAATTAATTTGTACAACTTTAATATTTGTTTATGGTGCTGTAAATAACAGGTGGGGAAGCAGTAAGGAATCCTTTTGGTGTTTCCTACACCTCCCCATGTGAACCCTCACTCTTCCCACTCAAACTGCAGTGCTCTCTCCACTCTCTTCTCCCTCACTGCAGACCCAGGTCTGGTGCCTTGCTCTGAGCAGCATGTGACATTGTTCTTTGGTAAGACAAAATAGAAGCTTGAAAATAAGAGAATGCTTGTAGTCAGGGCATGGCTATGTGTACCAGTGCTGCATTTAAAATGGCAATAGTTTATTGCTTGTGCTGGTAGCAATCTAGCTACAAAGTTCATGACACTCAAGTATGCTCTGCTCCTGAAACTGGATTGTTTTGAGTTCCCCAGGCAACGCTCTAGACTGGTCACAGGAGTGCTGAGGTGGAATTTACATGACGCCATGTCATTATCTAGTAGTAAAGGAACAGGAGGGGCTAGAAATGCTGAGGTTGTGCAGTGATATTTAGGGCTTGGTTGTGGTATATGAGATCTTCGGTAGAAGTATAGCTATATACATGCGTGATCATCTGCAGGTTTTAGGCCCTAACAGGTTAATTGTCAGTTTAGTCTCTAGGAAACCGTCCTGGTATGTATGTATATGAAGGAAATACCTTGAATGTTTGGGAACGTGTATTCAGTTGTTACCAGCCCTCATACTGATCACTAGCTCACTAAAGATACGTTTTGGTATGAGAGCTAACCAAACTTCAGTACTGGCTGTTAGCATGCTTTGACCCTAATCATCACATAGTTTATGGCAAACTCATGTTTCCCTGTAGTTCTTCCACTATTACTGCTGCTGTGTCCCTGCGGCTCGGGAGCAAAGGGATTTGCTGCGATACCAGACTACAGCGAAGCGATGTTGCGTCAGTGGAACAGCGAAGGGGCAGCTCCTGAGGAGAAGGCATGTATCCCTAATAGCATTTCTCTTTGATTTCTATCCAAGTGTTCAGTTTGGCACTTGGCATCTCTTCCACATTATGGGCTGATGTTTCAGGGCTGTGAAACCGCACATGAACATTAATTAAAATTAACCCTGTGAGGCTCAGTGAAGGATGCATGGAAGATGAATTCCACCAGCAGCTCTAGAAACACCAGCCGTGGTATTTAAATCCCAAAGTAAGGGAGAAGCAATCAAGCAAATGACGATGGTATCTGAGCAGGAGATAGGAGCGTGGGAAAAGTATCGATGCTGTAAAGAGTGAAGCATTTGCATTTGCAAGCCTGGAATGTTCTGCGCCCTTTTGGGAGCATGGTAAAGCAGCGGAAGAATAGATTATAAATCTTAGCTTCTAGTCTAAAGTTTCAGGCTGCATTTTAAATGACTTCCCTGTGCCTTCTTAAACAGTAAATTCTTTTTTTAAAAAAAATTGGGCAGAAAAAAGTGCAAATCTGTAGAGGGAACAGTGAATGCCAAGAGAAGTTTGCCCTTTCTTGCTATGTTACAAAACCCAGTTTTCAAAAAATAAGGGCATGATACTGGCACGCTTTTGTGTAATAACAAAGAAACGGAAGTAAGGTAAAAGACTTTGATTTGGGGCCAGTGCTCACACCAAATTCTTGATAAAAGACAATTAACAGGGAAGCTAGACTGCTAGAAAAGAAGAAAGGGCCAGGCAACAGTCAGTGCACACTCCACCACTTTGTGTCTGGGGAAAGCTGGGCAGAGTCTGTCTTGGAACAGCTGAGCTCCCTTGAGTTTTGCAAGCCTTTTTTTGGTGGGTTTTTTTTTCCTGTTTTCACTCCCAACCCTTTCAGTTTCAAGGAAACAATGATCTATAGAATCATTTCCCTGATCCTCCTTGGGAACACAGTTGTGGAAGCTGCACCCTGTTTCAGGAGGCCCTTTACTCTTTGCAGCAACATGTATAGGTGCGAATTCAAACAAGTCATAAAATGGCACACTCCCAGGGCCCACCCAGCCCTGCTGCTGGTTTGGTGAGTTCCATATGCTAGGCAGCGCAGCTTTCATGTCACATTGTAATTTGTGTTATTTGTGTAGCCAGTGCTAAGCGTCATCCAATCCACTGCACTGGGGAACTCGAGAGGAGCAACCAGCGGAGCAGCAACAGCAGCGACAGCAGCAGCAGGAATGAGTGGGGAGGAAACTGCAGCAGGAGGTGGCAGCTCTGCCTCTCGTGTAGGAGAGTATCACAACACTATTACCAAGGAAAGATGGGAAGAGCAAAGACATCTTCTTTCTGGTGCTGAATATGGAGCCATGGCAGCTGGAGTGGCTGGAGGCATGGCAGGTGCAGAAGGCAAGACGGTGGTGGCTGGAGGAGGAGTCGCAGTGGGAGCGGCAGGAGCCATGAATGAAGAGTTTTTAAGAGACTACTTCAATGATGTAAGCATATGACCCGTGAATAAGAATATTTTGATATTTACACTTAGCACAGTGAAATGCTGTTCGTGTTATTACAAGCACAGATGAGTAGATACATATATATAAGCAGGCCTGATACAGTGGCCAGTGTTGTCTGCATGTGGAGTTGGGGACATTAAGGATGTCCTCACATGTAGGACTTAGAGCATGACAATGTTCGGTCTTGTAGCACTGGGTGCTTACAGGGTTTCCCACAAGGAGACCCTTCTCTTGAAGGAGGTACTTGGGACTGGGATCCAGAATATTCAGCAATAACCAAGGAGCCCCTTGCCCAGTAAGAAGCCATGAGAAACACTATGTGATATAAATCTCAGGGACTTAAGCACATTAAACTGGCCTGTAGGGAGGTACCTATGACTCACCATGAGTCACAGCTACAAACTTTATAATGGAGCAGGTTTTTGAAAGATAAGCCATAGATGTCAAATGGTAGAGGGTGGGTCTGCATTTTCAAAACAGCTGATGAAGTAAGTGGTGCTGGAGTTGTCTCTTTGCCCAAGAGCCTGGCTGTTCATCAGAAGTGTATGAGGCACATGTTGCAATCTCCTTTCTGACTGTTGGGGTTTTTTTTGTGGTCACCTAACCATTGACCAATAGGCTATTCCTACTCATTGCAGCTATTCCTCTTTGCATGATGCACATCATTAGTCCTTAGGCTGGTGAGCTCCTTGTAGTGGAAGTTTAACTTCTGTATGGCAGGGAATGTGCAGATTGTCCATCACCTGTACAAATAAAACATCTTCACACCCTGCAGCTGACTGATGATGAGGTTCTGCAGGGGAGTAGCTGTGCGGCTGTGAATCACCACCTCAGGCCAGGGAAGGATTTGAGCTTAAGACTCTTGAATGTCTCCTGAGTACTCTAGATACTGGTCTTCTGGGTGAACAGATGCAACAGTAGCAATTCTACTTTCTTTACGCTCTTTGTGCTTCCTAATATTAAGACATACTTTAAACATAGCTGCCTGCTGAAGTCCTGCAGGAAGACTTTGTAAACTCATGCTAGAGTAACCTGTACAACTTCAGGGAGGCTAAACTATCTCAGACTACAGGAAAGAAGAAAAAAAAAAAAAACAAAACCAACCCAGACAAGTTACCAAACCACAGTTTCAGATGTGTGCTGATTTTTGTAGAAGCATCTCAGGTAATGTGCCTAGTTCCAGGATCAAATGCAGATAAACTTACAGAGTCAATTTGGGTCTGGATATATACCACATTACACAGATACCTGCACTAATATACACTCCAGACCTTCAAACGTGGCAGAAAAGTGGTTCTGAGCACAAGCCAGAAACCGTATTAGTTAAAGCTGGTTCAGCAGGCCCAGAGGATTTGTCTGTCTTCACTCCTGAAACTGGAGCTGCTGCAAGCATGTACATGGATATTTGTGCTAGCACTGGCAGCAGCTCCATCGCAGATGCTACTTTCAAACTGAGCTGGCCCTGGAAGCCAGAAGCCGTGAGCCCTCCTTGTTGCAAAGTGGCCTGCATAGAGCCTAAAAATTTATATGCTGGGCTATGTTCCCATACTTATCAAGCCGTTTAACTTGGTGATTTGTTTGCTGTTGGTCTCCTTGGGAGTGATCCTGCAGGCTATGCTAGTGAAAAGGGCCATGGCAGGTGATGACGTGTCAGCATGTACTCATTAAACGTATGTTTAAATGTTAGGCGTGGTTTTGGCACTCTCCCACAAACACCTAGTTACAGGTGAAGGTCATTCACTGGACCAAAATAAAAGCAATCTGTTTGTGCGGATGGAGCAGTATCACAGATGGCACAGTTCTTGATAGGAGTAGCAGCAGGTGGTAATAGTACCCAAGGTTTTCAATTTAATTTCAGATTTTTCTTCTCATCAAGTGTACTGTCAAGTTCAGACTAACTTCAAAAAAGCAAAAGGTGCTTTTGGGTACTGTCCTTGGTTGGTTGACAGTTTCTGTGGGTTAAATGTTCTTATTGTAACCTTTTTGACCAAGCATTCCTGATTTTCAGATTTATCAAGTTTAGAGCTGACATTAATGAACTTTTTTTTGCATTTTTGTTTTCTGTCTGTAGAAAGCTGTCTCTTTTGCGGATGAAGATGAAGCCCAAGCTGCGAATGACTGTCTCCTGGTTTATTCCCAGGGAGAGTCAGGCTCTCCCCACGGCTCCATTGGCTGCTGCAGCTTTATTGAGGGTGATCTTGACGACCACTTTCTTGATGATTTAGGAGACAAATTTAAGACTCTAGCAGAAATATGCATAGGCAGACAAATCAACATGAAAGACAGTAGCTCCAGGAATGAATCAGGTTCTGGTCTTAATGACACAAAGTCGCGGTTCTCAGATCAGCAAAATGCTTCCAGCTCGGAACAAGCCTTTGCCTCGAGCAGCCACTTCCAGCCCACGCCACTGGTGCATGCGGGTGGTGGTGGCACAGTAGAAGACACCGTGTCCAAGGAGGTGGTCACAGAAACAACTTTTGCATCTCACTCTGGGCAGCACGACGCCCAGCCCCTTCCCACGGCCCATGCAGAGACCAATTTCACCATGACAGAAATGTCCTACTCTGCGGGGGCTCCTGCCCACTCGGCCGCTGTCTTCCTAGACCCTCAGTTTAAAGAGAATGTAGTGGTAACAGAGAGAGTGCTGGCACCCGCGTCAAGCTTGCAGGGTATGGTGGAAATCCCCGATTTGCCGCACGGAAGTAATGTGGTGGTTACAGAGAGGATGGTGAAGTCAGAGGGCACCAGGCCAGGAGCCCTGGTGGTTCAGGATCTCCCCGACTCCCAGTATGTCGTGGTGAGGGAGCGGGAGAGGGTGCTTGTGCCCGCTGCAGAGCAGGGCTCGCTCAGCTTCCCCACTTCAGCAGAGGGGCACAACGTGGTGGTGAACAAAAGGGTGGTGACAGCCTCGGGGATGCAGAGCAGAGCAGAACAGGTGGCGGGTGCCGGCTCAGGAAGGCAAGAGCACGTGTTGATCACAGACTCCCTGCTTCATCAGGCAGGCTCCAACTTAGAAGGGCCGCCTCCTGCCAGCAGCACGCTGAGCAAGTCTTCCAGGGTCACCAAATACAGCACGGTGCAGTACACTCGCTCGTAGCCTGGCCCCTTGCAGGGGTGACGGTGCCCAGCACCCTTGTGTCTGCCTGTGTCTCGCTTCAGGCTTTTTCTTGAAACCTGAATGTGCTGGAGCTTTCAGAATGACATGGACTTGCTTGCAGTAGTCTGTATAAATAAGGGTTGTTAACAAGAAGCGAGTAAGGAAATCTGCTGTTGTTATTAGGTAACATTGGCAGCAATGCTTTTGAAGTGGAAAGATGTGGGAAAGATATTTTTTTTTCCTTGTTTGCTATTTTTGTAATTGCTTTTTATTATTCAGTTAGTGTAACAATACCACATAACCAGAGCTGCATAGTTATGGAAAAGCAGAAAAAAAAATTAAAATGTAGTAATGGATAGTAGCATATATAGCACAAGTTTGGTTTTCTGAACTGCTGTTTAGTGTTTCTGCTGAAGTCCCCCCTAAGGGGGGTACTTCATGCATTTTCTCATTGCACGTTTGCCACTTTGTGGGCCATGGCAGCTCCTCCTGAGCTGTAGCTGCAGCTCTCTGCACCTTGGTGAATTGATAAGAGATCTCTCCTGCCTGAGAAGCCAAAGCCACCAAAGCCAGTACATCCTCAGGGCAGTGGGGTGTTGATCTGGAAAGATGACACAATTCCAGGTTATCAGCGTTTGTAGCTTAAGCAATCAATACTTGCACATCAGCACAGGGGGTAAAGAGAGCAAGTAGCAAAAAAGCTGAGAACTGCAATTTTTTTGGTGCCTTGATGTAAAAATTCCATTACTTGGTATGGGTCTAGGCTGACATGTACAAGTAAGCATTTGCATTGTATAGATTTTTCACTGGCTCCTAATTGGTCCTTTAATGATGTATGAGAAACAGCCAAAACTTACCTTAACTTTAGAGCCAGAGATCCAGTCAGTGGCTTTGCTAGCAAAGTTTATGGCCCTTAGACAGCTGTAGGATCTGATTTACAAGCGCAGTTAACTAAGTGATTTTAAGTCTGTCTGTGAACTCACAGATACAAGCACAGAAATGCAGCCTGGTGCATGTGAGGTTCTGCTGGCTCCAGTACCAGAGGTCGGGTGGACCGTGTGGTGCTGTCTAATGGCAGCTTTCCGTAGCTCTGACAAGACAAGAGAAAGCTCCCTGTACTTGTGCAGCGCTTAAAAATTTCATGGAGAGAAAAGTAATTTTGTGGTAAAAGAAGACAACAGTACTGCACTGTTTGGTGCCATGTATATATGCATATGTAAATATTTATTTGTATGCAATTGGAAATATTTTAAAGTTAATTTTATAGAGGAAAAGCTGCCATACACTCCTCATGTTTTTTCAGAGTAGGAGGAAGTGTTATAGGTTAGGTGTTGGTACTGTGTTTATCAGCAAGCTGGTCATACGGGAATGCAAAGCCCATGCGCCTGCAGAGCTTTCTGGTTGTCTCCATCCTTCCTGGAGTTTTCCTGCAGCTGCAGTGTTATGTTTTCCACTGATATGTTTTGCCTTTGACTAGACATGCTTTCAGTATATTTGATTTGAGTGATAAGGATGTAAAAGTTGATTCAAAAACATAAAAAGTAGGTACTGTGGCTGTGCTCTTGACAGACGGGCCTTTACATTAAGTGGAGGAGTACTTCCAAGCAAGTCAAACTACTCACTTGTTTGGACCTGTTGTTTTTTTATCTCTTAAACTTCATTTTTAAAGTACACATATTTACTTTTAAGCAAGTATGCAGTTTTACGTGGTGACCACTTTTTCATGCAGTAAGAGGGAGTGAACTTATTTCTGACTTTTTAGTGGAGTATTTCTGTGGGTTTATGCAACCTTAAAATAAAGAACTCTACTGTATTTTTTTAATTCTTCATTCTTCACAACTACCCCGGTGAAAACACTGACTTTCCTACTGCAAATAAAAAGCTGAAAGATATAATGAGGATTGGGATTTCCCAAAGACCCTCAGGGAATATCTGAAATACACAGGTGTAATAAAAGTTGGTGTCCTGCTAACTTAAAGATTCTGAAAAAAATGTGAATTCTACCTGCTGGTTAAGCACATTAAATTTTGTAAGAACTTGATGCAAGACAACAGCATCCCATCCACAGATTTACTAGGCTTTCAGTCATTCTTCTAATCAGTTTACACATCCAGAGCACATTACAAACCACAGGGCATAAAATATTGTCTCAGTTTTATAGTCGTTAAAACTGATACCCAGAAGAGGATGTATGAGTCAGGACTGTGTCACAGAAATCCTGGCTTCCCTGTGCATTGTTTATGTATAACTTTTATCACAGATTTGTTAGTGCTCTAAAGAGTCTATTTGAATGGATTCATTAGGCGTGAATCTCCATTATTGGCTTAGTCTTTTTCCAAGACTTAGATGCTATCGGCATGTGCTACTGCTGGCAGAACATTGATCAGATTAAACATGTAGCTTCTAATGAGATGTGTTCTGTAAATAATGGTGGCTGGTGGGAGGAATGTACAGACCCAAAGTAATGGAAATGCCTGGTTAGCATCCGACCACTAGATAACCCTGACACAGGGACTAGCCCCAGGCACTTATCTTTGTGAGAGATGCCTCATTCTGACTTCAAAAGTAAAAACAAAGTCTGTAATTTTCTTATCTAAAAATAACAGCACAGTCTTGCTGAAATACCAGTGTGACAGGGACTGTATCCATGCTGTTCTTTCATGATTTATGTTTCCTGTGAGTCCTCACTAAGTAATCAGTCTCCACGAGTATGAACCAGTGTGCCACAACAAGGACGCGGCTGTCCCCAGTAGGACAGCAAGTGGAGCACCTGTCCCAAGCACCCACGGGAAAGTATTTCCTTCATCATGCCTTGGCGTATACTTGGAGCCAGGCTAGACTTTGCTAGACAGGACGATCTCTTCCAGGCTCCATTCTTTCCTCGGAATTGGACCATCGCCCACCATCAAAGGCTTAAAGCTTGTTGGGGTTATCGGCAGTAAATCAGTTTTTAAAAAGTTAAATAAATCAGCTGCTCTCCACAGGAGAGTGATGGTAAGTGTTTATGGCCCTGAGGCATCCCAAAAATGCATCATTCCCTCTGCTTGCGCTGTGGTAGCAGAGCTAGTGGCTCTGACTGTCTCCTTTAGTGGCCCCTTCTCCCTCCTGGTGGCCTTTGAGCTTCCCTTGAGCTCAAAAGGCAGCGACGACCATCTGTTCTTCCTGCCTTGTGGGTAGGAAAGCTGCTCTCTGCCTGGCACCAGCTCAGGCTTTCAAATGTGTTCCTCCAGCTGAACCAACTTGGGGGGGGAAGCCCGGTGGGTGGTGGTGCGAAAAATCAGTGTCAAACTCCTTTTGTGTGTGAGGATGTGAGGTTGGGCTGGACAGGGCCCCAAGGGCTCAGAGTGCCAGGCAGGTGCTGTTTGTGAGCCCATCTTGAAGCACAAGAACGAGGAAGGTCAGCCCATAGGTGCCTGAGATCCTGTAGGTGCTTAGTGTATCATGCAAAATTTGTCAGTGCACCCCGAGCTGCAGGGCAGGCCCCTGGGTGGGATCTGGGTTTTTTTGGCACAACAGGTGAAATGGCTCCTGTCCACCTGGGCCTGTTTAGGCTTTGGCCCAGAGGCCATGCAGGGAGGTGGCCAAAAGACCGCAGCTTGCAAGCGTGCATATCCAACCCTGCCCACCCCGACCTTGGCTGGAGCCTGGTGGTGGGGCTGGCACTGGGCCGTGTGTCGTTGCTGGGGGTGATGGCGGGCAGAGCACGGCCAAGGACTCAGGATTGTTGGCCGTTCCTTGAGGGGTATGAATCCACTGATCTCCCAGCCTGGGATGCTCCATGTGGGAAGGAGCACCATGTCTTCTGCCTCCACAGTCCGCACCTGTAGCTGAAGCACACGCTCCCTTACAAAAGGTGCTGTGAATGACAGAGTTTGCACGGATTCAAGGCAGAAGTGCATGGAACAGCAAGCCATTGGGCGTAACCAAATACACAGAAATGGCTCCCAGCTCTGGAAAAAGCTGATAGCTGAGAGTCCTGGTAGGAAGACCCTCTTTCCTAGGCATCCCCTTATGGTGACTGCTGATGATGGGATACCGGACTAGAAGGACTCTTGACGTGATCCAGGAGAGGCTCAATGTCAAGGGAGAAGAGGACCGCAGTCACCTGAGGCAAAAGGACAGCAGATTAGGGAGGTGACTGGATGAGGAGAAATAGGGCATTTTGCTTTCCCTGGAGACACAGCAATCACTGAATAAAAAACTGATGTGGGGCAGGGCCCTGATTGCCAGATAAGCCATGCCCAGTGCCCCAACCCTGTGGTGGGAGCGTCTGCCAAGAAACCGCTGTGCAAATGTGGCGGTTGTGACCCTTGAACCTCACAAAGCAGTTGCAGTCTCCAGCTCCCAGTTCCTCGGGGTGGCCTCACCTCAGGAGCCGGCACTGAAGCACCCTGGCAGCTGCAAATCAAACTCAGGGCCGCCACACCAAGAGGGGCACAAATGGCAATACAGTCTATGCAGAACATTTGCTGAAAGCTTCTCCCGAAAATGGGCTCTTCATTTAACTTCAGGTACTGCCTCACAGAGTGTTGCCATATCCATGGCTCTCTGCTGACTGCCTGCCGCGAAGGACAACTCCCTGGGCAGTACCAAGTGCTGGAGCGTCTCGGGTTTGCAGTCCAAGAGGATACAGACAAAATAAGTTGTACTAGTGGTTGGTACCAGTGGCCCATGCCATCCTCTTCACTGCACCGCATCTTTATTTCCACAGCTGGAAAAAACACCAAAGTAGGCAAATCTGCAGATGAAATTCTGCGGCAGAGCAGGGCTGGGTACCTCTTCGCCTGTTGCGTGGGGTGTCATCCCCATGTTTACAGCTCCTTATTCATGGAGCCACTGAAGCTGTAATGGAAGGGGGCATGAGGGTAGGAGCCATAGCTGAAAACTCTATTTTTATTTAATACTAAGCAATTTTTTTGATGTACCAGATAGGGAGGGAAACTTCCATCATTACCTTGTATTAGCCAGGAAAGCCCATGGAAAGAGGGATTCGCACTGTGCAGATGTTCTGTCTAGTTACTTCATTATTTTCTTTTAGTTACTGAAATATGCGTACAAAGTGATAGCACTGGGTTTAAAATTGCTGTGAAACCCATTTCCTTGACATATATAACAGAAAGTGTTTTCAGCCGAACCAGAAGGTGCTGCGGACACACTGGGGGAAAACCACACGGCAAACAGTTTGTTCTGCACTGAGGGCGGGAGGGTTTACAGCCCTCCTGCCTCAGCTCCAAGCTGGTTTCTGACCTACGATTCAAACGTTTCATCAGAGTACTCCTCTTAGATCTGTTATCTCTAGCAAATAAAACTCAGAGATGAGATACCACCTCCCAGTGATTAAGCAACAAACTGCGTTGATTCCCTGGCTAATGATTATCCAAGATCTTTGGAGCATGGCTAAAGTTTAAGCCCTGGGGGAGTGCAGGAGTGTGAGAGGACAGTGCTGGTACCAACAGATGGGTCTCCCTCAAGCCTGGAATCCAGCCTCCTGAAGCCACCAACTACCCTTCACCTGCTGGGGATGGGGTATCTGAGAGCAGCTGTGGGACACAGGATGGTGGCAGACACTGAACTGCTGGGAGTAGCTCAGTGGCCGTGACGTGGCTCTGGGCAGCACGAGGTCATGGGCTGCAGCAGTGCCCTGGGCTGGGTACCGGGGGCAAGGCTGCGATAGCCTCCCTGGGCAACCTCCAGCCTGGCTTATTGCCTTCGCTGCCTTCTCCTGCCGCCCACACTGGTCAAGCTGGTGCTTTCCTCGCTTCCCTCGATTCCTTTCCCTTGTGAAAAACTCTCTAATGTAAGATTTTACTTTTTTTTTTTTTAATCTGCAAGCATTACCGATTGCTCCTTTCTTGAAAAGAAAAATAAAGCAAAGCTTCCAAGTAGAAGGAATTATGTACTTAGCTTTTAGACAGAGCCAAATCACTTCTAGATGATGCATTGCACCTGATGTTAAAGCACATCTGACCACACAGCTAGTGCTGGCCGGGAGAGACTTGCTCTATGTGCAACGGTGTTCACTGTTTTGTCATTTAGCATCCTGTGATACACCCAACACTTTTGTCCTGCAGCCAGCAAGCTTGACTTTTGCATCAGCAGAAAAGCCAGAAAGCCTCTCACTCTCCTTTTGAATCAGGACCCCAGAGAGGTACTGTCAAAATAATAATCTGTTAAAGAAAAGCCGCTTTGTCATCCATCCTGCCTTTGTTT
Organism: Ibidorhyncha struthersii; assembly: GCA_013398815.1. Classification (NCBI taxonomy): domain Eukaryota; kingdom Metazoa; phylum Chordata; class Aves; order Charadriiformes; family Charadriidae; genus Ibidorhyncha; species Ibidorhyncha struthersii. The sequence goes on along the minus strand of VZSZ01004481.1, from coordinate 218,970 downwards.
TCTTCCTGTAAGCAAGAGGTGAGAGAGATGAAATACAGATCCATACAAATATTTAATTTTCCACAGTCCTGGTAACTTAGAGAGGGGCTGTTCCTCCTCCCCACACTCTGCCTCACTGGAATAAAACATTTTTCCCTAACAGAAACAAACAAAACCATATCCATTCAGAGTTCTGTGTGAGGTTTTTCAGGCATCTCTTAAAACACTTGGTATCAGATAGGTAAAATTGTGGTTGCCTCCTAAATTCCTCAAATACCCTTTTCCAGGTTAAATACCACCCTAATGAGCGGGGATACCAGAATCAGTAGTTGAGCTTACTGCACTTTGGATAACTGGCTGTCAGCTGGGGCAGATGAAGCCCAGACTACAGCTGGTAAACAGCTGGAGCAGATCTCAAGGACATGCCCTGAAAAGGGGTGGAGGATCATTCTCACGCCCCTGTTCTTTGAATTAACGAGCACTTAAATATTTCATACCATATGAAACAAGTCCAAGCAGAGTGACCTTACAGCATCCTCGAAGCTTTTAGTTTGGATGCTCTTATCAAGGGAGGACAGGATGGAACTAAACACAGGTCTTCTCTTACAAGAAAATTTCCCTTGCAACTTGAATAGAGGCAACCACCATATAAATTCTGCTAAATTTTCTGGCTCGCTCTGCTCATGTTACTTCATAAGACTAGTTCAAAGTACTTGCGAGACATTCAGAATCACATTTTTTTGAAACATACAGTTGGAAAAAAAAAAAACACCTTAGCTGCCTTTAAATCCTCACACCTTCCTATTGTGTTCACCTCCTTTAAATCCAAGAAAATCCCTGCAAATTGGTTTAAAATTAAAAGAAGACATAAGCACCTTGCACCTGTTGAGCATAACACAGTGTTAGGAGCTGGGAAAGCAACGACAATAAAATCGGACTCATAAATTAGGCCAGGTCAGTATAGATGTATAGTTAGCTGCTCAGGATTAAGTAAGTCTTTTAAAGGAGATATTTAAGCAAACATTCTGCTAAAAAATCTTGAGCATTCAAGGCCCCCACTAAGCCACCCGTAAGAGCTATTTCACTGTATAATTTATGAAAAATCTCACCATCTCATTGTGATCCCCTTCCTACAAATCCCACTGGTAACTTCTAGTGCAGTCTGGCATCCCACTGTACTGGTTTTGGCTGGGATAGAGTTAATTTTCTTCATAGTAGCTCCTATGGTGCTATGTTTTGGATTTGTGACCAAAACGGTGTTGATGGTAACACAGGGATGCATTAGTTATTGCTGAGCAGTGCTTGCACAGCCTCGAGGCCTTTTCTGCTTCTCACATTGCCCGGCCAGCGGGTAGGCTGGGGGTGGGCAAGAAGCTAGGAGGGGACACAGCTGGGACACTACACACACAGTGCAAAATCCAAAAGGAAGGGCAGAACGTGGTGCTGTCCCAGAGTGTCTTTACTTGGTTTTGAGCTATCTTGTTGAGGTTTTTCACTGAGAAGCAGTATCCTGCCTTATGATAAAACAAAAAGAACAATACTATTGAAGCACATGAATGGAACAGAAACATTCTTTATGGGATCTGGTGCGAGGAGCAAGAAAATAATTTGAGGTAGAAAGCTCCAGAGCAGTGAGGTTCTGCTGTAAACATGATTTTAGGCTCCTGAAAGCTGATTTATTGCATCAGCTGAAGTTTGGGATTAGCAGAAAAGGACAATGTGACACAACATGTGATGGCACGGAAGAAGGAGAGAAGCTGTTATTTTAAAAATTGTTTCTGGAAGAGAATGTGCTGAACGTACTGCTCAGTCTGAGCTTACAAAATTATCTGCTGTGTGTTAGAGAGAAATAATCTGTGAGGAATGTTTGCTGCACTGGAAGGAATTTGTACCACAAATAAATTAGCAGTTAGTACCACCAGGGTTCATTTCAGAGAGAGCCTCCTTTGAAAAGCCCTGCCCCTCAGATAACCCCTCTTTGTTTCTCTCCCACATCTACCTTTTCCTGCTGTGCTCTATAGCCGGATTAAGGGATCAAGAGGAATCGAAATACTCCACTGTGCTGCCTACTTGTCCAGCAGACTCGGTGCTTTTTTGTTTAGCAGAGTTGGAGTTTGACAATATCTGACCTATCTGAGTGCATTGTTTGTTTGCGGAGCATTAGGAAAGCAATCCAGGCTTTCAAAGGGAAGGGAAATCTGCCTTCAGCATTTTTTTTCTTTGTTTACCTTGGTGACAGAATGATTTTTAGTTTTTTATGGCTGGCTCTGTCTGCCACAACAGATAAGCTTCTGAATCACAGCGACAGAGGACCGGCAGGCCTTTTCCCTCGTGTCGCGGAGAAGAGAATTGGTTTATTACCTTTACTACCAACGCATGACCAGCTACTTCCCCAGAGGCACCGAGGCTGTAACGCATTTCTTGAAGCAGAACCATTAAATCTTTCCTTCTGTACAGGAAAGCAGGACGCCCGCTTCCCTCCCCGACGGGGCGGCCGGCAGGCTGCAGCCCCGGCGCCTCCCGCCCCACCACCTGGGAAAAAGGGGATTTTTCCCGGAGGTGGTTAAAAAAATCAGTGGTGGGAGATGGAGACATGCGGGTGCCTGAGGCCACCAGGTGGCAGCCTGCGATCGCGCGTGTCCCCTGCCTCCCGGCGCGCAAAAATACCCAGTGACGTTAGGGATGCTGAGAGGCTCAGCCAAGCCGGGGGTATGGGCCGGGTGACACGGCGGTACCCGAAAACACGGTGTTACAGAGGCCCCTCCAAGGGATGGGCAGCAGAGCCGCTGGCAAAAGCGCCTTCACTCCCAGCAGCGCGATGGGACCGCCAGCGAGGCTTTTCCAGCACCATTGCATCTGAAAGATTTTTGGTTTGGTTAGAAAAAAATAATCTTTATTGGCATTTGTCCTGGTTTGAGGTAAAACAACGAATTTTCTGTTCAGTAACTTTACGTTTTAGCTAAGCCTCTTCTAACTACTGAAATTAACAGCGCGTTGTGCAGAAAACTCTTCGCGCTCAGAGAGATAAGACCTGTGTTTATTGTTGATGCTAAGGAATGGTATGCAGAGAGGCTTTTGCTTGTACTTATTGCTATAACAACCAAGGGCAGTTCACTTTTGTTATTTGCCCTGCTGGGGACGGAAGCAGAAAAGCATAGAGGGGTTGCACCTGTGGGGAGGTAATGTAACCAGCTGTGCTCAGTAAAGCCCATGGGAATAAAGAACAAGGTCCTGGACTGCAACACAGCCTCTTTTTTCTAGTGTTTCATGTAGGTGACAAATCCCTTCCAGAGAACAATGATCTCCCAGCTTTGTCATCGATCTCTTAAATAAGATGTACTCTGGCAAGATACCAGCACTTTCCTGTTCTCAAAGGGCAAATCCCTTAGGAAGCACTTATGGCATTTTTCTTTCGAAGTTTTGACACTTTTTGTAATCAAAAGATACTCAACCTGATTAATAGAACTGCAGCTAACAAAAGGTGCCCTGGGAGAGCAGTAAGTTTCCTTATTGGTCTTATTCATAGAGCAATGCTGGAGCAAAGTCTCTAGCAGCACCTCTCCATCCGCCTTTCCTTCTCTCCTCTTCCTCTCAACTTCGCATGGCTTTAAGCTGAGGCAGCTCTACCAGTGTTCTGGGCTGATACAGGTGATCAGTCAAACTACAGCAGGGGAATAAAAAAAGACATCACTGTGTGATGGTTTCTGCATGACTGTCACCCTAGCTCAAAGGGAACAAGCAATCAGTGACACCTTTAGAAAAAAAGACCTATTATGGAAGTATTATTTTTTAACAGCCAAAATTAAGATGGGAACAGAGCAAAAAATTACACAAAGCAGCACAGGAGGTTCCCTCCCTCAGAAAGCTAACAGTCGTCTTATGTGTTATGCAACACAGTACATTTTTCACCCCTTTTCTCTCTCCTTGCTTTGTAGGTTTTTCACAGAAAGCTGCTTTTCGTGGTCTGCCCTTTCCATTCTACTATGCTGGAAGAGTGATAGGAGGAGACTAGACTTGACCCAGGCTCAAGACTAGACCCTGTTTGCCATGAGGGCGCTATTACGTTTGCTTCTTCAGGGTTCACTTGGTATTTTCCTTAGCATCTAGGCAAGGGCACCACGAGCGAGTCCAGCAATTCCTTTTCCGTCTGAGCAGAGCTGAGCCTGGGGTCAGAGGCAAGTGTAATTCTAATGGGAGTTGCTTTGTTAATCACAGCAGTCGTATAGGGAAATGTACATAATTATGAGGTCAGGGACAAATTAGTCACCCTGTCATAAATGGATATTCTGACAAATAGTGAGGCTGCCGTGGTCCTAGTCATTTAGTTTTCATGGATGCAAGGAATTTAGTTTTTGACAACTCTGGTCAAAGGTGGAGTTTAGACTGCAAATGACTAATCACAAAGACAGTAGGAAGTCTGTAGGAGTGAAAAGAGAATGCTCTCTTTTTCTGAAGGGTATTTTTCATCCTTCCAGAATTACTTCAGATGAAGGGCCCTACCTGATCTTAGGCAAAACTTTTTTTTTTTTTATTTCCAAAAGCAGACTGCCTGCTTGCTTCTCTGCTTTCCACTGTCTCCACGTTGCAAGCTCTCCCTGGCCCCTACTTCTGGAGCAGTCCCTGGGCACTGCCGTGATGAAGTTCAGACTGAAATCCCCAAAACCTGTGTATCAGAGCTGAAGGTCTGAATGGACTCAGATGGGAAGGAAAGAAAGGGAGCAACCTGTATTCCTCATCACCAATATTGTGTGCTATGCCAAAACAAAAGAGCTGCAAGGGCAGCAAACACCTCCTGCACCTTGCTGCTAAGGATGAAGAGAAATCAAACCCCATTCTCCTCTTCGAGTCTGAAGGAGACCCATAACATACATGGGAAAAATCTGTTCTGGGGTAGGAACTGCACAGTGAATGTTTTCCTTGTGTTGATCAGCCGAATTAGCACATGCCAGCAAGGGGAGTCCCATTTTTGGACCCACTACTCTAGTCACTAGCTACCCTGGTGCGGCTGCTGAGCAAACCTATCTTAGCAAACACAGCGTCCTGTTCCAAAAACAAATCACATGCAAAGCTAAGGCAGAGTGGGGGGACAGGAGAATTACACAAGCTCTTCAGAAAAAAAGGACAGTGCATATTCATTCCTTCTAAAATTTGACACCAAAAGAAATCCCCACTGTCTCCTTTGCAAGGTGTTCCATAAAGCGCGGTGTCCATCAAACACAAGGCCTCAAGCAAGCGCATGGGCAGCACATGTCTAATGTCAGCTACAGTTTGAAACACAGAGAGTGCCCCAGAAAATATTATTTCAGCCTTGCTTTTTCTTATGTTACTGCTTCCCTGAGACACTCAAACATAAAAGACATTGAAAATACCAGTCCCCTGGAAAGCAGGTGTATTGAACTGCCCACAGAATTGCTTTTCTATACATTGCTACTTTCTCTTTCTGTGTTTTACTTGCGTGACAGTCTGTGTCCATCACATCCGTCATCTTGAAAGTGTATCCTTTTGTTTACCTCTCTCCCTCCACACATCCTTCCAGTCTGTTGGTATTGCAGCTCTTGTTTCTTACCATCCCTTCATGCCACTCCTCCCTTTTACTTCCATTTTAGCCAGACAGTTCTTCTCCTCCCCTTCCTCGCTTTTATTAAATGCTTGGCTCTCATTCCTTCCTCCCGCTCTGTCCCAGGGATGGGTCCTTGTGCAGCTCTGCCGTTCTTTCTGTCTCCTCTTCCTTGCATGGTTCCCCTCGGACAGCTTTTCTACTTAAAATAATGTAAACTGCTTTCCCACATGAGGACGCCTTTGCTCCTCACACTTCTGCGAATGCACATGCTGTCCATGATAATCTCCTCCTCCCAGCTGACAAATTACATCTCCTTCCCAGATGCCCTTTCTGTCTGCATCGCCGACACCAGCCAGCTGTCCTGTTTCCTCATTTTGCTGTGCCCTTTTCACTGGTTCCCTCTCAAACCCCACTCTACACAATTTCTGCCAGCGGTTCACCCTTAATATTTAATAATTACCTTGGCCACTCCAGTTTGTTTCTTCCTCCGCTTTCTGAAGCTGCTTGACCACTTTTGCTTGAGAGAGTAGAACCACGTTGGCTGGGAAAAGAGAAATAGAAAAGGGTAATTTCTCGATGAAGGAAGTAAATGGGTGACCCCTGAAAGGTCTGAACTCTCTAAACCATTTTCTACACTCATTCCTGCTTTCTCTGAGAATAAACCATTCAGAAGGACTGGAGAAGGACTTTAGATTCTGAGACCCCTCTAGGAGCAGAGACCCTTGGGGTACCACAGTAGGCAGAATCACCCCGAGGCGCAGAGGCTGGGCGTGGAAAGGAAGGGCCAGTGGTTCCCTGGGGGTCCTGACCAGCCCCTGAGGATAACAGATCTATGGAGGGGCGAGGGTGGGGTAGCAGCATGGCAGCTAAAAATCAGTTCTCAAATAAGTAACTGAAATGTATAATTATACAAGATCACTGAATAGACGTTTCTGTTAATCTATGATCCGATAATCTTCTTTCGTTGCCACTTAGCAACAGAATTACAAACTGAGGATGGAAAGCCAGATTGACTTAAAATTCCTCTTTTTGCTGAGCAGAAAGGAGAAAAGGTCCCTCTCTAGGCAGGCACAACAGGTTTTCCAGGTACTGGCTGTGTTGTGCCTTTCAGCACTATTATGCAGACACCTGAATTTCAAGTTGCCCAAAGTCCAGCTCAGCTGGGCAAATAAAATTGTCTATAAGAATTAGAAAACTTTACTCACAGAAACACAGGTTTAATCCAAACAAACACATCCACAGACTGTATTAAGATCATATGTTGTGAACAGGAGGAATGTGGAAGAAGGTAGCGGTGGGCCAAAACTGCTGCACTGGAAAGTACTCCTAACTGGTGGATACAAACAACAGTCATCACACCTTTTGGGGGATCCACAACGTCACAGAGATTCTCAGAGTGGTGCAGTAGGGTGTTATCCTACCCAGAGCCACTGGCCCTCATCATCCTGTCTTTGAGAGGCACTGTGCACCGGACAGGGTGCCAGCCTACCTCAGCCCTCTCCAACCTTCAGCTATTTTAATGAACCTCACAAAAAAACTGTTGGATTTAGGTTCCTACCATCATACTCTTTACGTCTCAGCCTCTTTTTTGCCAACTCCTTCTTACCTTCTTTTCTTTCTTCTTCTTACCTTTTTTTTCTTCTCCTGTGCTTTTTAACTAAAGCAGCCAGACAAGCCATCAGCTTTTGCAACGTTGTCATGAATCTGGGGGCAGAGAGGCATTTAAAAGACATGCTATAAGCTGCCTGACTGCCAGGCTCAGCCGCATCTCGAAGCGGTTGGTAAGACTGCACAACCTGCTTGTCATTCAAACCATCAGCAGATTCTCCCCCATAGCCCAGCTCCAATGCCTTTTTCTTTGCATGTGTTGTGATCCTCAGGGACGAGACTCCAGCACCGACAGCTTCCTTCCACCTTGAGCAACTTATTCCCCGTACTGCGGAAGGGATGGGCTCTCATCCCGGCGGTGCTGCCCAGCAGCAGAGGAGAGAGGGGAGGTATTCCAGCCAAAGGCCAACAGACCCAAGGGTGCTGTTAAAATGAAAGTTTAATTTAATATTTACATTTTAAAAGGATTAACTTTGTTTTGCTGGGTTTGTTTATCTTCAGTCAAGGACATGGCTTTTTTTTTCATTTTTACAGTCATGTTTTGCTCTGAAACTGAGCAGCCAAGACCTGCCTATGCCAGACCCATGAACCCTGTTCAACATAGTCTCTTTGTACCACGACACAGCACTGCTCCAGGCTGCTGGAGCTGTTTATTCCCAGGCCAAACTAATGTCAGTGGCATGGGTCTGGACAAGGGGGTTGCAGAGCTCCATGGCTGCTGGGTGCCCTCCTGCCACCGGCCACAGGACAGGGTCCCCTCGGGAAGGAGCTGACAGGCAGGTGAATGGGAAGAGCAGAATAAGGCACCTTGCTACCTCCACTTTTTGGGTTGTTGGGTGAAAGGAACAGCCAGAGGAGTTCTGGCTTTCAAAAGAGTCCAGAGGGTTGTTTCTCAAAGCAATTACACCTGTGTTGGTAGATGTTACTAGAGTACTTATGGACCTCTGCAGGAAATAAACCCACCATCCACAAGCCGGTTGCGTGCATGCAGCACGCAGCTGTGCATGCCACTTCAGGCAGTGGGGAAAAAAAAAGTCTAATAAGCCATGTATAGCCCAGTGCTTTCGTGCACTGAGTTTTTCCCCGACTTCTGCATGCCAACCCTGGGTTTAAAAAAAAAGACAAATTGCTCAACAGAAAGGAGTGTGACGAGCAATCACACACTTTCCCTGCTATTTACAGCCTTCCTTACATCATGGTACAAAGAAGGAGCAAAATTAGCATGTGTTCATCTTTTTATGTGACTCTGTGCTTTGTGGAGGAACTTCAATAGATTCATCAAGCTGGTACTAATAAAAGATCTACAATTCTGCCTATAGTCAAATATTCGCCAGATAATAGTCGTGGGCTGGAGTTATTTGCTGTTTTTGTCCATTTCAGGCTATGCTTCTTTCATCATTTTTCAAAGACTAAAGCGCTTGCTGAGTATCATCTTTAAAGAAAAAGCTAAAATTCACTTTTTCCCAGTCACCAGGAGCCCAGCAGCTAACAATGTCAAGCTCATGGGAAATCATCAGTACAAAGTAGTACCTAATAGTGTAGAGAATTCTCATACTGAGGACAGAGGAAATCTTTTAGATTGCATGAGGGAAAGCAGAATAAAGAAAATCATCCAGAGTGCATAAGTTTTTTGTCCTTTGTTGGGGGAGAATGCTAATTAGCAAGGGTGGGTAAGGATTTCGATCTGACATTTCAAAGCATTTTGAGGCATCCAAGGACTCGTCTATTTGGCCACACTTGAGAGTTAGTTAATGCAGTATGCAAACGTAAAGCATGGTAACTATTTTGCTAGGTGCAGACAAGTTTCTAGCCTTGGTGCCTTTTCTGGCCTACATGAAAGGGGATTAAAATTCCTTTGAAACACGCTTAGAGGGGAAAATCACATAGATGAAGAAGATTAAATGAATTTAGTTTACCAGTACATATTTCCCTAAGCTGGTTTCCAGTGGCTTCAATATTATGGGCTGAGATGCAGTTTCAGGAAGATGTGGGGTGCTGTGCACTGCATTGTGTAGTAGCGAAGGGACCATAGTGCTGCCATACAAACAGGGAGGGCACTACCTGGCAGATGCTTTTGGGCAAGAGGCCTCGTTCGGCCCCCAGATCAGCTCTGCACGAACGCTGGGGCGATGAGGAGCAGGAGCGGTCCCTGAACTGTGGTCTGAGAACTGCTGTTAGAAGGATCAGTACAACAGTCACAGTTCATACTGTAAGGACTCCAGATTTTCTTGGAGTAATTTAGCCAAGCGACACTGAATATCCTCAGAGATTTTAAAAAAAAACAAGCCCAACCTCAACTTCTGAGGGAAAAAATATCCCAAAAGGTAAAACACAACCTAGGCATGTTTCACTGGTAGGTTCTACAGCATAATCTGCATCTGAATATGAAAGACTTGTGAGCTTATATTGAAGTTAAAACATTGATATATAGCATTTAGTGGACAAACATCCAGCAAGAGTGGACAGCTCTGCTACTAACTTGAATTGCTGCAAGCGAGGAAAATGAGCCTCCATGGAAGGTTGCTTGAGACCTCCACATCCCATGAGAGTGGGCAGTGGGAATAATTTCCCAAGACAGCCCCATGCTCATCTGGCACTGTAGATTGCTCCATTCGCATGGTGGTTTTTTACACATTTAAATTCACTGTGTGGACTCCAGGTTTGTAAAATAAGCTGTTGGAGCCAGGAACTCAAACTTTCTGCCTCTCTGACTTCAGTACAGGTATACGTCTTTTTTCATAACTATAGCAGAGCTCTGACTGGCTGCTGGACACCAGCTGCTGTTTTACCCCTGGACACTACATACTTCATGACACAAAGAGGATCTGCTGGTTAAGGTGGTTGTTGTTCAGCTTGAGTTTGAGCTAAGCACACAACAGGCCTCTGCTTCATTATTGTTATTGATAAAGCATCCTTGGATGCACAACAAGTCCTGAACCATCCTGTGACTGAACAGTTTCTCAGCAATGGTATGTGGTGGGCCCATATACTATGCAGACCAAGAAAGAGACGTTATACATTCCTCAGGATGAATATTCAGAGTCACAGAGCAGGGGTAAAATGCATACCCTAACTGCAAAAAGCAGATTTTATAATAACTGTGATTGTATATCTACAACAGTGGCTCAAAGGCCATACACAGAGCTAAGTTGTAGCCTCAGCCACTATATATTTTATTTTCGTGCTGCAAGAGGTGTTCTGAACCTAGTTCAGAGACAGTGAGCGAAGATACTGCTATTTTTATCCTCAGCAAGTGTTGCATGGAACTATTCGCAAGTTTGCACTCTATAAACCTGAGCATGTACCTGTTACGTGATCAGAATTCAGTCTCCCAACTTGGCTGGCAGTAGGTAAAAGGGGTTATAACCACAGAGGCTTAATCAGAAAAAGATATACACATATTGCCTCTATTCATCCATTTAAAGCGGTGATCTGTGTTTGCAATTTTGTAAAGCAGACAGCACTTCATACAGAATTCATACTGGAGAGTTTGTGCATTTACATATGAGAAAATGTAAACAAGCTAAATTTGCCCTTACAATATAAGAAGTCACGACTGCCAGTTACTCTCCTGCAGACTCACGTAGCCCACAGCATTTCAAAGAGTACATATGATTTTTGTCCCAGGTAGTACAAAACTAGCTCAATTTACCGGCAATGTGGTGAGAAGCACTAGGAATCTCACAGCTACTCATACTTTTTATAGTATGCCTCCACCACATTTCACCACATTTATAGTACGCTCACAGAGTTAGCTTTCACATCTACTACAAGTATAACCAGCAACAACTTTTGGCTCCAGTAAGCTAGTCTAAGAGCAGCAGCTGGTCTACAATAGCTATTAACTCTTTCCTTCTGCTTATGCATCACACTGTTTGCTGGCTCCACAATATAGGAGTGTCCAGTACTTCAACAGTTTTTCTCCTTGAAATGTAGTACACTTTATTCTTGTTCTTAAAAGTTGAGGAAGAGCAAAAAGACAAAAAAAGCAAGTCCAGATATTATTACTGTATTGTACATAAGGGTCATAATCTGCCCTGTTCCTGCCCTTTTGAGATACCTTTTTCTTTCTGTCCCTCAAAAGATACAAGGTTGTTTCCTCTCAGATCCATTTTCATGTGGTACACATTTATTTTTGCCAGACCAGTGACATCGGTAAATGTACTTGGAAGCTGAAGCAAAAGTTCAGTGAAGGCCGTGGTAGATATAGGAACACTGTTTATGAGATGAAACGATTAGTACAGCATTTCCTCTGAGCTTTTGGCAGGAAGCAGGCACTGGGTCGATTGATAAAAAGAAAGGCATAGATGTATGACTGTCACTGCAACTTGGTAGCTTCCCACTCAACGGTACGCCCAGTGGATTTTATCCCAGGGCAGATGGGGATCTTACTCCAAGGTGGGGCAGATGGGCAGGAGGGATATAGGGGCTGGGCAGCCCAGCACACGTGGCAGAGCGTAAAGGCACTCACAGGCACTCCAGCGACAGTTCACATCCGAGCTGCATCCAGATGAGTCCATGTGGTGATCTCCGTATATTGAGCTCCACTAAAGAAAGAACTGAGTCATTTAAATGACATTATAGGATGATTAGCCATTAACCAGTGGCTAATTTGGCCCTGTGCAAATTTGAAGAAGCTCTTGAAGAGACTACCCAGGTGGCCCTGCATGCTGGAAAAACAGGCGTTTCCACACACCTATTTGTATTTGGGTACCAGAATGAAGTGCCTTAGACTCAGCACTTTACAATCTTGAACAGCACGATGCTGAGCAAAGTACATAGCTGCAATAGCTTTAGCAAATATATATATAACCTAGGAAAAGATTATAATTTAACCCTACAGAATCTTTTTAATGGTCATAATAGCTAGGGGAAGATTTTCACTGTCATGGCTGATCTAACTATTCATTTGACATCTGCAGTCCACTGAGAATAAATGGAGAATTTATGGAGATTCCCTTAAAAAAATGCCAGACACTCCCAAAAGAGCCTAGCTAGGACCATATGAAAATGGTGGCCTCTGGTAATGTATTTTGCTATCAGAAATATTTGCCTCACGTTGTAGATTTACTGTGTATCTCTTACTGTAAGAAGGGGACAACAAAAATAAATTTATTACCTAAACCATCTAATCATTTTGTTAGCAAAGAAATTGACCTTTAAAAACATCGATCTCATGGCAAGTTCCAAGCATCTTTCAGCAATAGGAAAGGTTAAGGCATCAGGGCTGGCACCAAGTTATTCAGTTAGCTCTGGGTATACACTGATCTGGGTTTGGGCTTTTTTTGCAATCACTTGTCTAACCTGATGGATTAGTATGTAGACATGAATACATATTAAAGTTGAAGAAGACAAGTTTGGTTTAGAGGGATCACAGGACCTATAGGGGTAGCTAATGAAGTAGTACATCGTAGTGATCAGTGCCCAGTGACCTTGGAGTTTAAACACTTCAGACCAAAAGCCTGCTGAGATGAGCAGGTGCCAGATGAATTCATACGTGACAAATGCCCCAAAGCAACAATCATCTATTTAGATGCTTCTTTTTTCAGACTCTGGGCTATATCCCAGGACGCTCCTTAGGCATAACCTTGAAATGATCAGAAACTGTGATTTTCTACCTGAAGCCCAACCCAACCCATCTGTCTTCTAAATTGTTTGTTAACAGTTTACACTTCCTCCTTTTCAAATTAACTGTATTTGATATAGGATACAAGATAAGGGTGATTTTCTTATTTTTCTCTTTAAGATCAGTAGTGTTTCCTCACTTCCCGTTAAAACAGCCAGTGTTAGTCCTATGAACAAAGAAATTTGAGAACGATCATTAAAACTCTAAATACAAACTTACTCCTCATAGAAAACCAAAGTGGGCAGCAGGCTGGCAAACACGTGCACACCACACACACCTGAAATGCCATTATTTTTTAATGCAACTCTTTACAAATTGAAATTCAAGCTCAAACATGAACCTCCCTAAGCACATTTTTTAATTAGAAAAGTATTATCCCTGGCTTTGCAGAGAGGGAAAATGTTACATAATTAGCAAGTAGTGAAATCAATGGAAAATCTCTCGCCAGCTTCAACAGTTATTGCACTGAGCACTTGCCGATGTGCTAAAGCTCTGCCACAGCATCTCAGTGGCAGACACCTGGAGTAAAAATCAGAGTTCTTGACTCTAGTTCAGAAAATTCAGGCAAACTTCTTCGAGAGGTAAGTCTCAGGTCTTTTCCTATAAATCCCTATGGAATGTTACTCCAGGAAAGTGAAAGAAGGTGTCACATTCAGGTCTGTATACTATAGAAAGGATTTTTTTCAGAGCTCAGGAATTCATTAATTCTTTGGAAAGTGCTAGGGAAATCTATCCGGATTACTGAATGGCTTACCATCTATCAGCCCCTTTCAGTCCAGTGTCACAGGAGAAGCTTACAAGTTTTTATGGTCAAAGTCAGATATTCCAGCCTGTCTGAGCATTTTGTCATGTAGAAGCAGTTGGCTTTCTAAATAAAATCAAAGAGAAGGGACTGGAGCAGAGAATAAAGAGCTTATCTATGTAAAACAAGCATAAGTGTGTGAGACTACATGGAAGTGAGAGAAAAATACTGTAGCGCAGTTGGAAAAATCCTTGACATAAACAAGAGTATTAGTGGGACATGTTTGTACTTGACCTGAACACTGTAATGCTTCCAAGCAGGGAACATGCTTTCATTAAAAATAGGTATTAATTCTAATTCTTTAGAGATGAACTTCAACTGATTCGGAATTCAGATAAGCCTTAAAGCATTTACATATTCGAGGATTATCTAAATTTTTCCATAACTGCGGGTCTCATACTTCTCGGCTTTCATAAGACTGAGGTCATTGTGTACACCAGGGACTTTTTGTCGTTCTCTTCTCCAGCCCCCTGATCACCCTGTATACTGGGTCATCGCCCCTTCTTCTGGGTTTTGTGTGTCCCCTAGCCCCCAAATAGCCTTATGCTATCTCTGTATTAGCTATGTAACCCTGCTGTTTCTTCCACACCAGGATCCCTAAATATCTCTTGCTGAGGAGTTTTCAGTGACTCTGTTTACTGTTTTCTTATAGTAGGGCTTTTATGCTATTGCTCTCCGTTAAGGCTCCGTGTTGTGCTGCTTTCCTTGCGGCATGTATCCTGCTGGCAGTCTCTGGGAGCTGCCTTGTTTCCCGCTCTTCACGGCAGCTTCTCTACTCCTTCAGAAGGCCCACTTACTCCTGAGCGCTCAGCCTCTTGTCATTTTGCGTTCCCATATTTTTTTATATCTGAGATAAGTTATTCAGTTTATAAGCTTCAGACTCCCGTTGCACAGAAAATGTTTAACAAAAATAGACAACAGTCAATTAGCACTTGGATGCTCAGCAGTTATCCATCCCCTTTCTCCTTTTCCCTCCCACAATCACATGTTTTGATTCTCCTCCAAGGGAGAATCATTCTTCCCAGCCAGCAATTCCAAATTCCTGAGCCCTCCCATATATTTTACAGAAAGCATTAGCATATTGTGCTAACAGGTTGAGGCTGACAATGGAAGGAGGAAGATCTACCTAGCATTGGTGTCACTAGGCTATAGTAATTTTAAATTAGGTTCACATGGGATTTTAATAAATTCTGTATAAATTCTAGATGGTCCATGGCCTTCCAGATTGGAGAAATAATAAAGAATATTTTTTTTTTTAACCTTCTCACTGAGTCCGCTTATATCTTAGAACTTACAAAAATAATCTATTTATCTGCAAAATGTGTGAATGGAGATTCACAAACACACAAAGTCTAATTTCCCTTCAAAATGGTGACCCTGCTAATAGTCAAAGGATCCTTATCAAGGCTCTGTATGGGATGGTGAGAGCTGAAAAAGACAGCAAATGAAGGACAAGAAAAGAAACCCTCATCTTCGGGGTTAGAATCTTCCATACTCCTTATTCACTTTAAAAACCAGCTGCCAAAACATCAATGTTATAACAGAGGGAAGTAAAATAGATAATACGGACAGCTGAAATGTACTATCCCTGTAGACCTGAATTTTCAGAAACATCTAACTTGCAGCAAAACCTAGGGAAAATAATTAATTTTTGAAGTAATTTTCCCACAGAAGAACAATTTCACACGCAGGCATTAGCTCCTTGACATTATTTCCTTGCAGAACAGCTGACAGAACAGCAAATGACAGGACAGTCTACTTGTACTAGAACACAGATAATTTCTCTTCTTAACATACAAAGCGATACTGCTTCCAAGAAATACTTACAAACAATGAGAGCAAAATAATGAAGTGTCAATGCACAGATCTAAGAGCAGTATTTACCCTTCCAAGATCTGAATACAACCCCCAAGCACTAGACTGCAGCATGATTTGCTACTGCTGGGCACCTCGCATTGACTTTTATGTGTATGCAAAGCAAGCGTAGAATTCTACCTACGTATCAGCCTGCTTTGCTGTAAGTACAAAGGGCACTTTGATTCCAGTTCGGGAGATTACTGTAATATAGATTTTTTCAAAAACCAACTTTGCCTGAAGAGAACGACTACATAAAGCAGCTTGAAGGCACGAAAACCACTGGAGAATAGCGTCCCTGACTTCTCTCTCAGACCTTCTTCATATTCAAGTTAAGAGGCAAAATTGTTTTTTTGTTAGAATACTATGAAATCAGTAAAAACTAAATGTGCCAGCTCCTGAGAACAGAAGTGTAGACTCAGGGTTGTTTAGGACATGGGGAGAAGGCAATGGCAAACAGGGCTGTTTCTCTCAACCAGCACAGGGTACAGTATGGACAATTTTTATGTGATGCAGCTGGAGATACCCATCTTCACCATGCCTACTCTCCCAGTTGACATCTTCCCCCTTCCAACATAGGTTGGGGATGAGTCCACCCCTGAAAAACCTCTTACCTAAATGTTCATTTCAGAGCATAACAATAACATTTCCAGTATAATAAGAGTTTGGCAACTAGAACATTAGCTAGATGTTAACATAAGCTACCAGTTTATGGTCGTTGCCTTGGCTCCTTCTGGGGTACATGGAGCAAGAGAGGACTCATTTCATTTTTCTGAGACTGTTACCTTCCCAAGGGAACAGATGTCTCTAGGTCTTTTCCCAGTGACAAGAGGAAACCTCAATGTCTACCTGAAGATTAGGCGAGATGAATCCTTAGGAACTTCTGGTGAGAGGCAGATGATGTCAGATCCTATCTAAATTAGGTTTCAAAAAGAAACATTGCTCCTTTTCAACAAGCAGGGGAACTGTCTGGGAATCTGTCTCCCAGCATGGACCATTACCACTGCTTGAGCCAGACAATGAACAGACTCCATCACCCATATACTGAGTCTGCATCTATATGTGGGAACTGGTCTTCAGAAAGCATCGAATACATTGCGAAGAAACATGGAGCAGACACAGAGAAAGCATTAGGGCATTATCATGCACAACCTGAGGTCAAGGTAAAGAAGATCTCCTAGAACTGGTTGGATTTCTGGGCAAACAAAGGTCATTTACATTATTTTGTGGAGGGCTTTCTACGAGTCTAATCTCCCCAGGCAAGGGTCATGTTTGTGTCCATTACTTATTCTCTTTGCTCTAGTGATCCTGCAGTCTTTCCATTGACTGCAATGGCAGCGCTATTCATGGACTGACTCTAGGATTGGACTGTTTACTAAGCAAATAATCAGAATCAGCAGATTTGGAGTCATAAGGGCACCCAATAAGCAGCCTGTTTTGTTGTAGGATTGGGTATAAAATCCCAAATCCTCTCGGCTCCTAGCTGCTGGCTCCAAGGCTCACTAACAGCAAGCAGAATGGCCTTTCACTCTGTGCTCTTTGTTTTCTTAGCTGGACTGGTATTTTTCTCTGAAGCTGCACCACTGGTGAGTCTCCTTTTATTCTAACTCAATCATTACAAGAATTATAAACTAGATTTTCTAGATGACTAGCATCCTCCTCATCCGTGAAATTCTGTAAAAGCTCTGGCTTTGCTGGGGTGTTATTTTACCACCATTTTTTAAGAAGCTTCTTCAGAATTCTTAAAACTTTTCTCTTTTTTTGCCATTTACCCATGTATTTTAGGATATTAATGAATGGTCAGGGATCCAGGCGGTGTGACCTTTTATTTCTGTCTGTTTCTGTCAGTTCATGACTCACATCCCATACCTTCAATACAGAGATAGCTTTACCTTCTTCACCAAACAAGTGCTTTTATAAAGCAGTAAAAGATATTTTTCAACTATCACTAAGTATTTCTTCTGGTATAATGAGCTGAAGAAACAAATATTCTTTGAGCCCTAGGGATGTAATAGGTATTTATTTGTTGGCTCCCTAGGCTAACTTACTCTGCCTACACTTATAATAATTTACTATTTTCTTATTTGTGACCTCATTAAAAAGGTGTACTTTATAACTTTTCCCCAGGGCCATATGCAACTCTAAATATTTATCAAGCAATGTGTGTGTGCATGTGCGTGTGCGTGTGTAGTGAAGTGATCAGTATAAAGCTCTAAGATACTCTGCTTTAAGAAACAGATGTTTGAGAATGAGCTTTGAATACAATTTGGCAAAGAATTTGCTTTTAAGTCAGCATTAGTTCTGCAATAAGAAACCATCCTTTCTTTGAAAGAAGGTTTTTGCAGGGCTGGTGAACAGCTCCTATTCAACCTCTCCTGCTTCCCCCAAGGTCTCCCATGGCTCTGTTGATTCCAAATGCCCTCTCATGGTGAAAGTGCTGGATGCAGTCAGAGGAAGTCCTGCAGCTAACGTAGCTGTTAAAGTCTTTAAAAAGGCCGCAGATGGAAGCTGGCAGGACTTTGCTACTGGGTAAGTTATGTGCTTTTATGAAGCCATTTTCAAGATGCCTTGGGCAAACACTTGTGAAGTAAAGGGAATGGAGCTCTGATAAAAAAATAAGTTTTCTAGTACATCTGTCACACTGTGATTGTTAACGGTATGTGAATTCAGGTCTAAAAGCCAACAGATTCACATGGAACTTAACCATAACTGAAATACATGTTAATTGCAAAAACATGTTGAGGTGCTTATCTTATCTTTGTAAAGGAATAGGTTTAATAAATATTTTTTCTCCTAGCATCAGTATTATCTTTCCTTTCTATAAAAGGAAAAAAAAAAAAAAAGGCCTATTTATCAAAATTTTGTAGGTAATCCACACTAACCTGCTGTCTTCATACGCAATAGATATATAAAGCTTTATTTACAGCAGTCACACACAAAATCCTCTCTGTAAGCTTTGTCTGTACGCATGCAAATAATAAGCCTGTTAGTTTTCTGTGTAACAAACGTGCTGGTTGGTAGAAACTCCTTGACCACAAAGTTTTAAAGAGTTCCATTGTAACACAATGCAGAAGCACAATCTCAGCATTTGTTTGTGGTCATTTCTATAGATCTGCATAGCTTTTGCTAGAATTACAGCCTAATACCTACAAAGCATCGTCAGAACATCACTTAAGGGGCAGGCGATAATACTATTATATTCAGTCTGTGGGAAAAGTATGGGTAACAGTACTAACATTCAAATAGCTGAGGTATTCAGGTCCTTACATGTCATTGTAAAAACTTATTAAATCAAATTTTTAAATAAGTCAAGGGAAATCTCTAGTAACAGCAGAATATTCAAGCACAGAATGACAAGCACAACCATGGACAAGAGCCACCAGAGCATCCAAATGTCTTTTACTAGCATTCTTACAGCATGATTTACATAAAAGCTGCAGAAAGAAACAGAGAAGACTATAAGGAGATACCTTTCTCTCCATCTGAAGGGTTTCTTTTTATAAAACTCAAATAAAAAAAATACTTTTCCCCATTGAAAAGGAACAAGAAAGGTTAGGAGATTGAAGGAGAAACAAACACCTCCACTCCCAAATGCTGAGTGTTAGTCTAGAAATAAATGACACTTGGAATGGATTTATATAATTTAACAATGCAGAAACCCCATAAGAAAATGACATGTATTCAAGGGAAGTGGAGACAAGAATAATGTCTTGTCCTTAGTGAGTATTTCTGCCATTATTAGGAAACTCAGATTGTTTCATGTTTCATCAAGTGCTTTTGAACATGTGATATAAAATAGAATTTACAGAGGAATAAGATGAATGTAACATCAGTGTTAAATGCCCTCAATTTTGGGGCATAACAGTGTTTTCTTGTTTAGTTTGCAACACTGCTCTCAGCAAGCCCAAGGAGACAAAGCCACAGTTCTTCTTAGCCAAGTTCTGCTGACACTTAGGTCAGTGCACCGCTGCAAAAATCAAATCACTTCTTAAACATAAATTGAGAGGATTAACCTTAGGCAGGTGAGAAGCATTTTGCTGGGGGAACGCAGTGGAGGAACATTAAACCACCACTCTTCTTGCAGGTAAAGTTTTTGACCTTTCCCTTTACTTGCATCTTAACCAAGGCTGCTTTCAGCGATAACATTGACTTTAGCTGATGAGACTTGTCTGAACTATTTTTTCACATGTGGTTGCAATTATTTTTGTTTGGGAAAAACAGAGTTTCTTTATGTTAAAAAAGATAAAAATCTGAATGTAAACAAGGAACAGAATCTGTAACTGCTCCTGTCAGATTAATAATATTTTTAAGTTACAGTACTTAGCAGATGCATATGGAAAAGCTAATTTTGTAGAAATTTCTCTAAAAGTTATTTTTGTACCTTTTTTTTGTTTTTACTTTGCTAACACATTTTAGGGAATTAGGCAAACACACCTAGCAACTACTGAATTTGCAGTAATAGTATTTAAAAGGCAGGGAGGAAGTTAGCATAGCAACAGCTGACTTTATTGAGGCTTGTTTCAGAATTAGTCTAGCTAAAAATACCCAGAGATAACTGGAGCCGAGACACATTCTGAGGAAGGCCTTAGGGCACAGAGACCTGGGAAGCATGTGATTTGGGTTCTTTATGATCTCCTTCCATGACTAACTTTGACCTTCTCACTCCTCACATGTTTTTGGAAATCTAGGTCTTATCACATAGTTCAAGAGTTGCATTCACCAAACATAGATCTCATGTGATCTGGATTGCAAATAAATAAATAAAATAATAATAAAAAAACCTACTTCAGCATATTTGAAGTGATTCCCCCCATGCTCTTTTTTTTTTTAAAAAAAAAAAGAAACGCCAAAATAATTCGTGTTCCTGAGATATTGCCTCAGCAGTCTGCATCTGAGGGCAGAGTTTATCTCAGTGCAGTATGTGTCCCAAGAGTTCATTAATGTCATTGCACGGACAGTGTAGATTTAACCTGGTCACAATATACAACAAAGGCCCAGACAGTGAAAAAGAGGATCAGGATTGCAGTCTAGGCTGGAGCCATAGTAACTTAACCAGTGGTTTGCAAATTTTTTGCTGGAAAAGCACAGCTATTTTAATTTAATTGTCCATCTTACAGCAGACGCTAGCAGTCCACATCCTACTAGGAATAAGCAACCATACTATACTATATTTATTCCCCCACTCCAACAGAAATACACGTGCTGTTCAGAAGGAATAACTTGTAGCGTTTTGTTACCAGGGCTGAATGCGGGGCATCCTCTGCCTTGTGCTAATCGCATCCAGGTGCTCCAATAATGCTGAAGGGTTTGCTTGCGAGACCACTTGCACTGAACGGCTATCGCTTAACTAAAATTAAGAAAGTGCCATTAACTCCTGGTAGCGGGCGAGAGTCTTCAAGTGAGCTCTTGTTTCCAGCTTCCCAACTGTTCTGGATGGTTAACATCTGCAACTCTGCGTCAACCAATTATGGAAAGCAACATTCAAGCTACATTCACGCTTTTCTTAAATTAAAACTTATTTGTTTACCTCAACAAATATTTTGAGGCAGACACCATTTTTCCTTCTAATTGGTTCGTGTCTAGACTATCCAACTAATAAGCAGATGTATGTGAACTGCTGACTTGCACTCTACACACTTCTGCAGAATCTCAGCAATTCTGTTTCACGGTTTCAAGGACACTCGCCAGTGAATTCTTTGTCCTTTTACCTATTGCTGTTTATAGGCAATACAGGTTAAGCCAGGAAGTACTAACTAAACCAAAAGAAAACAGATGCGTACATTTCACAAATTGCCTGTGAGCCATGTGTCAGACAGGGCTTGGATTCTCTGCAGGTTTGGTCTACCTTGAATACGGTTGATTGATTTCATTTGTATTGGATCAGTGAGACTTCTGTCAGGCTTCAAAGTGCTAAAGTTGAAATATAAGAAAACCTGAAAATCAGCGTGGGGTTCTCAGTCCTAGTACTTCTTAATTTAAGCAAAAGCTCTGTCATTCAGCCTTTTTTTGATTCACCACCATTAACCTAAGATGACAAATAAGATGAAGGAGGAGGCAGAGGCTGCGAAAGAAAAGCTGCAATAGCACAAGGTCTGTCCAAGGCCAGGCTGGATGGGGCTTTAAGCAACCAGGTCTAGTTGGAGATGTCCTTGCCTATGGCAGGGGGTGTTGGATCTAGATGATCTTTAAGGTCCCTTCCAACTCTACCCACTCTATAATTCTATGATTCTGACTGATTCTGTCTCTGATAAGCAGTATGTCACTGCTTTCTCCCCTCCTTCTCCTCCTCCTCAAGCTTTTCTGTTTTCTGCCTGGACAGCTACTCCTTGCCATAAGACAGGCAAGTTCCACTTGTTCTTCAAGTCAAGGCTTTCTTCATTTTTCCTTCAACTGTATCATGTGGCTATGAAGTGCTATAAATATCATATAAATATTTCCAGCAGAAAAAAAAAAACTGGTTGAAAAAAACTCTGCTTTAAAAAAAAAAAAAAAAAACAAAAAGAAATAAATAAAAGAATAAAAGGAGGGAAAAGAGATAAATTGTGTTTAGGAGCTAAGTATGTAATTATGCTGTCGTACAAAGCTTGCTTGTTTTCAGACAAATAGGATGCAGTGCCAGCTATATTTCCTTCTTGCTTCTGGACTTCCTTCACCCATAGTTTTTTCTTACAACCTGAGTACATAATCCCTCTGAGCTGGGAATTCCTATTGCCCCTTTACATAGCACCCAGTGGAAAAGGTGCCTGGTCTTTAACCAAGGCAATGTTAATTCAAATTAATAAAATCCTGTAATGCTAAATTGCTATTCCAAGACACTACCACTCAGGGTCACATAAAAATGGATCAGTGTATAGATGTAAAACCTATAGCCTCAGTGCTAATAAGAAGAGAAATTATTTTCCACTAAAATCTCCCTTCTCTCTTTAAATATAATCTGAGATTTGGCACCTTGCCTTTCAACATGACAATCCTTTTCCTAAGCCACTAACATTTGGTTCCAGAGGGCACTTGGTACAAGTTAAACATCATATTAAAAGAGGGACCTTAACTATAATCCCTGCTGTAGCAACAGAAATCATCAAAAAAAGACAGCCAGCTTTCATTTGTGACACACATGGATGAGTTGGTAGCATGGACAGGATCTGCAATATGGAAACATACAGTACATAGGAGGAGGAAATTATTTCAAGTGATTAGAAACCATTCAGTGCAGGCTGTGCAGCACCTCTGCTATTAAATATTCCACATTGGCTGTTTCTGCTTAGCATCTAAATGACAGTATAAAATATTTATGTAGCTATTTTCTCATTACAGGAAAACCACAGAGTACGGGGAGATCCATGAGCTCACAACAGAAGAACAGTTTGTAGAAGGAATATACAGGGTTGAGTTTGACACCAGCTCTTACTGGAAGGGACTTGGCCTTTCCCCATTCCATGAATACGCTGATGTAAGTATTTGCAAATATACCTAATAAGCTATACACTGGGTAGTGGCATCAGCTGGAAAAAACGAATACAGTCCTTTAATACTGAAAGAGCAGCATAATTTGGTGAAACGGTTCACTGCCACAAAAGATTGTGTAAATAAAGGCAGTATATAGCCTTTGGCTAAGCCAAAGGAAGGAGCCGACTTTCCTGCAAATACTGCCACAGCCCTTCCAAAGAGGAGCTGTGCCCATTCACCCATTCAGAGCAGAAGGGACCTTTGTTCAAAAAGAGCTACGTTATTCAGAAGCACATAGTGTTTAAAAAACAAACAAGGAAAAAAAAAGACTGCTTTTATCATTGCTGAAGGAATATAGGGATTTGAAAACCCTCATTTTACAGGAAATGAGCTCTTCTTCAGTCAGAGGAATTTCCCTCATATCAGTCACCTGGAAATCCATGAATTCTAGTATGACCTTCGATTACAGGACAAAACGATTCTTTCTGATGTGTTTTTGTTTGTTGTTTTTTCTTTAAATATTGTTCAGTACTGAAATATGTAATAGAAAAAAGGCATAAAAATATAAAGAAATAATCATAGTGGGAAAGGAAAAGTAGGCTGTTTCATCAATACCTGAATTTCATAAGGTCAAGAATATAATCATGTCTCGTGCCTCCCTTTGCTCTCAGCCCTACACTGGTTTATTGTGTGCTGAATTCTATCACATTTTCTTAGCACTTCCAAAAATTTTGTTAGAATTCTTCAGGGTTAGTCTGTCATTATATTTAAGTTTCCCCAAATTAAGTGGTCTGGAATAGCTGCAGGTTGCATTGCAGAATGTTTTAAACCACAACTCTATGAAGCTCTGTGGAAGACTAAAACAAATGACTCAGGCCCAGGTCCCTAAAAGTCTGAGGTGCAGCTTGGGTCATTTAGGTCAAATAAACAATCCTAAAAAAATGTTCCCTAACAATTCGGATGTCTACAAGTTACTGGGGCATGGATCTACAGAAGGTCAAAAGGTACTTAAAAGCAGCTGGTTGAGACTGTTCCAGCTAGGTTGCTGAGGATGCTTTTCTTTGATGTAATAGCCTACAGGACAACAAATTAACCTGGGAAGTGGGCAGGGTTCAATGACTGTGTACAAGGTAACTGAAGCCTACATTCCTCACGTCCCAGCAGCTTATACTTTGGCAGGACCAGGATGTAGGAGGGAACTCTCTAGTTTTCTTGTAGAAAGTATGTCATGGTTAAGAAAATATATCAAATATTAGGCTAAAGAGAGCCAAAGAAAGTGGGGGCTTAGCCCAGGTGACAACACTTTCCTGGTAACTGGGTGCCCCAAGTTCTAGGGACTGATCTAGAGAGCAGCAAATTTGAATTATCTTAGGACAAGGGTCTCTCCCTGTTTTGGCAAGCCTAGCCACTCAGTTCTTAATGCAAGAACTGACCCATCACCAGCTGTGTTAAAAAAGAGTGAGGCACTGAAGTAAAGAAAGCAGCTTTGGGCTTCAGCTGCCTACCTTGCTTGGACACCTTGCACAGAGGTTGTATTTATGTTCACTAGATAGGATTTCACCTCTCCTTCTTTCTTACTGGTTGTTTCGAGATACCTCCCCCTCATCCTCCCATTCCACATCACAAACTAGAAACACACATGCCTGTCTCAGGTGCTAGGTAGCTCCATGGAGCATCACCACAGCTGAGGCTCCTCGTAGACCTGGGTCCAAACCTCACAAATTTCTCAGTTTTCAGTGAGCGTCACAAAGAAACGGGGAGCACTACTCTTCAGAAAGGTAAAATCACTGATTGAACAGAACTGGCAAAATAGTCTGCAGAGAATATGGAGTGTGCTTCCTAATTCTTAATAAGGTAGTTTCAAATGTACGTTGTTCATTGTGATCACAAGTTTTCTCTTTTCCAGGTGGTGTTCACTGCTAATGATTCTGGTCACCGCCACTACACCATTGCCGCTCTCCTCAGTCCTTTCTCTTATTCAACCACTGCTGTTGTCAGTGATCCCCAGGAATAAACATGTACTGTCATTACACAAGCACCCTCCTCAGCTAGAACTATCATAGGCTTTTAGGAGGAAGGTTTTTCTTACTGCTAATGCATAACTTTTTGCTACATTAGTTGGTTTTTTTCCATTTTGTAACCTGGCAAACTTCAGACAAGTCAATAAAATGTTACTTCTTTAAAATAGTTTTGATTCTATTGGTGAAGTTTTATTGTGTTCTAATGTGTCATGATGTTCAAGTGCAAAGGACATCTGGAAGCCATGCATGGCATATGGAAGCAAATTAGCACTCTGTTTGGTTCTATTATCTTCCTCCATTACCTTAAAAAATGCATTGGCTTACAATAAAAACATTATATAGTTGTGCTACCTTAAAAAATTGACTAAACACATGTACTCAAAAATAAGAAAGTCATCCATGCTACTCATAGTTTACACACAGAAGAGACTGTCCCACTATCAACTAGGTGACAGGATAAATACGAAAAATTCTGAATACCTAGCAGCAGAACAANAAAAATATATATATATATATATACAGAGAACTGAAAGAGTTAAAATCTGTGTACCCTTACTTAAAACTTCAGGTAAACCTCAACACTTCGTGGCTTCAAGAAAAAAGTTTGCTGCTCCGTCGATCTTGGAAGTTTTAAAGCAATTTCAATTAGCATTGTTTTTAATGACTTTGATCTTTAACCCAGTTGGCTACTGTATTCAGATGCATTCCAATTAAATGTCTAATAAGTCAAATCTCCAGCCATTATTAAAAAGAGTCCTAAAATAGAAGCACCATCTTAACAGTCTCTTCATATTTTTAGAAACAGGAAAAGGTAAGCTGTAGAGTGACTATGATTCAAATAATGTTGTTGATAAACTGACCGAGGAGTTTGAGGGCTTTAGCAGTGATTTCTGCAGCATGACAGCCTATTGTATTTAAAATATCCTGAAGCAGAGAAATTGTTTTTTTAATGGGATTACAGAAACTACAGAGACTGTTAACTGAAATCATGCCATTCAGAAACCACCAGCACTCATCTGCTACTGACCTTGGAGTTTATCCCTACACCCAGAGCCTGCCGGGATGACTGCATACCAAGAGAATTCACAAGTTACAAAAGCTTGACTTTAATGTATCACTATCTGGTTACTTTTTTCCCTGATTTCTGGACACTACTGTGGTTACACAACTCTTGTAAGCAGTTCAAATAGCTTCAAAACAGCACCCATCTTAAAGCATGCAGATTTCATGGGATCTTGCTATTCCTAGAGCTTGAAAACCGCTAAGTTTGATTTGCAGTGGGGTATGCCTAGTCCTCGAAACTGGACATAAATATGTTCATACAAGCAGAGTCATTAAAAACAAAACAAAACAAAAAACTGATCTGCATGTAGTTATCCTGAGGACAGGATAAACATAGTAACAGAGTGCATGCGCAGGTGTCTAACCAAAGATCAAAAAGACAAAGTTTCATTCCAAGAAATAACATTTCCCCAAAATGAAGCAGATGCCTCTGGTGGGGGCTGACTTGCAGTTGTACAGGGAAAGTCCTGAGTTTGTACTGAATCTAAGGCACAAGTAAAGTGACAGGACTTAAAACAGTTTAACTGTGCTCCAGAAATTGATATGTAGGTATGTAGTTATTGTGCTGGAAACCAAAAGTAACTTCTTTTTCATCCAGGGGAATGCATAAGATAACTAGCTAACCCACACATTATCCACTTACCTTTTATCAGAGGTGGGAGCAAGGCCACCACAGAGAGACATCTCATAATACGTGAACATGGGTGAGTCAATTAAGCCAAGCTATAATCACAGATAATAATAATATAATCTCACTGATACTGAAATTTCTGAGTTGACAGCAAATTTGTATTTCTCTCAACTATGAGATCTATCCAGCACCATTCTTCAACAAAAAGAGACAAATAAAACAGAATAACCATTGTTTCAAGAAACAGATCATAGCAATTGAGCTAGGCAATATTCCTAATATTTCCACAGGCAATGACAGAAGAGACTTATTTTTGCAGACAAGGTTCATGTTTGTATGGGTTACTTATTTTCTCACTGTTTACTAAGTAAATAGTGTGAATTGGCATGTTGAAAGTCATATGGGTTTTCTGATAAGTAGCCTCATTTTAGAGGCCTTGATATAAAAATGACAGATCCCACCAGTTTCTACTTGCTGACACTGAGACTTCCTAGTCATAGGCAAAATGGCATTTCATTCAGTATTTCTTGTTTTCTTAGCTGGCCTGGCATTTTTCTCCGACGCTGCACCACCGGTAAGTGTCTCAGGATTGAGGTCCTTCATACTGATGTAGTCCCAGCTTTTTCTTTTTTTAAAAAAATATTTTAATTAGTGTAAATGAAAAATAGAATATTCCATTTTATTGCAATTATTTTGATTTTATGGTATGTATTGACTATAGTTCTCTCCTCCTGCTCTTTTTCTGGTCCTTCTTTCTCCTTCTCTAGTGATTAGTGAGAGGGCTTTAGGGTTAGAGAAGCAGCACTTGTCATTAGACTCAGCAACTATGTGAAAAACAATGTAACAGCAGAAAGGAAAAAAGTATCATATTCCCTACACAAAAGCCTTGGGCCTCTTGAAAAGTAACTAACAGCCCTTATAACACAATGAATGAGCTCCTGTTGTGAGGGGTTTCATCTCCTGTCCTGAGATCCATGCTGAAGAAATACCTTCTGTAGTTCTCCCCCTTACTGCTCTACCCGCTACGACTCTACCCCATGCAAGCAAGACGGGATCTCAACACTCACTGATGAAAGCAAAGAACAGAGCCAAAGCCAAGATCCCACCACTTCCAGAGGCCTCACTTACTCCAGCAAAGCAAGCTAGAGGCACAGGTACTTCAGCTTGAAATTCTCCTAGAACAGACTTCTCTCTTGCTTCCTCCCTACTCGTTCTTCCAGTCAAGCTCTGATCTTTGGGAAAATGCATACCTGACCAACCTTTGTGAGGAAGCAGACTTTCATTGAGCTCCCAGGGTGCAAAAGCCAGGAAAATAGATGGTGGCACTAGAGCGTCCCTCGTCAAAGTCTCAAAAGAAATGGTAGCGAGGAGCCTGTGCATTCCAGAAAGGGAGCCTGAGGAGTCAGGGTGTACAGGCGGTACAGACACATGCCGGTATGCTGGTCTGACATAGGACAGGGTTCCTGCCGATGGGATGGTTCGGCACGTCACAGACTGTAAGAAGGGATGTAAGAGAGGACTCTTAGTTTTTAATATCTACATCACAATTCATTATGCAACGGTTAAATGGAGATCAATGATTGCTATATTGAGATCATCCCTTATTAGCACCTTCCACAAAGCTCTGTTGTCTCACTTCTTGCCTACAGAATTAGGTAATGGAAGGTCAAAGCCCTGAGTCAACTCTACCTTTGAATAGGTAAAACATCAGGGCATAGCCATTGCTTGTGATGAAAATGTTGGGAGTGAAACTACAGCCATCCCACCTTTGAAGGGAGGTTCTCCTCTCCTATCTGTGCACAGCTGCCAAGGGCTGACAAATCTGATCCAACACGGTGTTAGGAGAGTCCCTATGTGGTGCTCATCAAGCTTACAGCAGAATTAAGATAACTCTTCAGCAACAAGACATCAGAGGCTCTCAAATCCAGAAAGCTGTGCTCAAATTGCCACTTCAAAATCCAGAGGAAGAGTTGCCAGATTTTTAAACATTCCTACTACCTCTGATGATTTAATTATTTCCTGTTGAGGTCACAATTTAGTTACCACTTCATGCTGGAGACGATGTGTAGCGAAGCCATGCCAAAGAGAAAACAGAAATGGATTCTCACACACAACCACAGTGCCTCCCCGAGTGCACATAGCTACCCTCCTCCCAACGTCTTCCTCCCTGATTCCACTGGATCCAGCCCCCAGGGAGCTTGAGGCTATATTTCTTCAGTACACGGTGATCTTGTTGAGGAAAATACGCTGTATTTGGTATATCTAAAGAATAATGTTCCTTACTGCTTTATTACGCACCACTGCTTACCTTTCTTACAACATAAAATTTCTCTTTTCCTACCTGAAGGACTCTGCTGACTCCAAGCATCCTCTTTTTATAAAAATTCTGGATTCAGTCCGAGGAAGTCCAGCTGAAAATGTTCCAGTTAAGTTATATAAAGAAGCTGCAGACGGATCTTGGCAACTGTTAAATTCGAAGTAAGTCATATCAAAATAATGAGTGAAAGAAGGGAAAGGCAATGAGAAGAGGCCAAATAGTTGAAAACAGTTTCATATTCTCTAACAAACATGTCTCTTACTCAGAGGAAACATAATATACTACTGAATGAATTTGCTGCAGACTTTCAACTGTACTACAATTTCAACTACCAAAATGGTTTTATAATGTTTTATAATTACTGTGAGCACAAGAAAGTATGTGAAACTATCCTTTAATTCAATCATCGCTTCTCTTCAATTTCATTACAAAAGATTGTATTACCTTTTAGTACCCACTAATGTACTGCTATATAGGAAGACCCTTTTAATCTGTTTGAAACTAAGACTCTGGTTGAGAATCCTCCCTTTATTGGCTGTTTTCCCTCTTTCTAACTGGATTTTCATTTCATACAACACTACAGCCTTAAAAAGAAAACATGGACCTGTTTTTGAACATATACCACATCATAATTGATAGCCTTCTTTGCATCAAGAAAATGGAATCAGCCAAAAAGAGAAAATCTGGGGATAAAGCTTTCTCACTGCCTCCTCCACAGCAAAGCAATTACATCTTAAACAAACAAAAAAAAATCTCCCAGATATTTAAATGCTGCCATGTCTTTTAAAAAATATAATTGTAGAATTTCCAATGTAGATGACTTATTTTGAAATTGCCTTCAATTTTAGTATATCATAACACTTAAAAAACTCAAACCCCATTTTTACTTGAAGTATAATCTGAAATGAAATTGAAAAAATTCTTAGGGGGTACACAGAATGAGCATTCTTTACTCAACAAGCAACAACCCACTTCCACACTTACCTCCTCAAGATAGTTGCAAAGTCTCACCTGGGACCTTTCCAGGTCTGTTAACAGTCTATCCTACCTAAATAAGTGAGCTAGGGCTCATAAGGGCTAAAGCTGGCATAGTGCAGGAATTTCAATAGTGGGATCCCAGACTCACACGTTTCTAGAAAGTCCATGAGAAACTGTAAGTTAAGTGGCTCTTTGGTGTGGTAGAGCAGTGGGCCGGCGGAAGCAACAGTGCTCCCCTGTGTCGCCTTGAAAAATACAGCTACAGTGAAGGTCGTACGTATTTGTACAAGCTGGGGAAGAACAATCTATTCTCCTTGTCCTACTCGAATTGCCCCTCAAGTGAAAAGATAGCTTCACACATATTCTCTCACTGGGAGTGCATGAAATTTTCCATTAAGAGGGTGTTCAGTTTACTTATCTTCAAATCTGATCTTAGAGGCTTTATATAAAAGATACTCAGCTGAACAGCTAGATGTCAACTGAAGCCTTAAAAATATACTTCACATTTGAAACAAAGAACATAGTAACCTTAAGATGAGGCATGCAAAAGTTGTGATAATACTAAATCAACCTCTCCAGCCTTGTTAATTTGTAAATAATTGAATGTTAGCAAGAGATGCTGAAATAACTGTTCTCAGTTAAAGATATGTTTGATTTTAGCTGAAAAAGCTTATTAGCAAAAGGAACAGTTATCTAACAATGATCAATCTACAACAAAGAAAAAATAGAGACATTTGAATGGATTAAAAAAAAAAGTCTGATGACTGACTACAGACCATCCTGTAAGATACAAGTGGTGTTCTATGACTTCATAGTTCTAAGCTATTTTAAAGCTTAAATTCTAAGAAACACACTGGACAATGACATAAAAAACCCTTCAGTTCTTTGTTTTTCTCTGCATGCAATTTGAATCAACTATGTTCAGGAAAAGACTTGGCAGTTAAAACACAAAATAGTGGTTTGTGACTGCTAAAACCAGGCACTAGCAACACTGTTAGTTGCGGATAACCTACCCAATCAAAAAACTAGTATTATATAACTTATTTCACAGAAATAAGTCTCATCCAAGAGATATGTTTGAGAGACAGCATTCAATATTGGTTCTGGAGCCCCAAACTGGTTGGCGTTCAAAGGTCTACAGTTTCAACTCAGTACTATGGCCTCGGACAGCACTGATAGCATCTTCAAATCAAACAAAACCATCTGTTTGTTGAGGGTGGAAAACCAACCGATCAATACAGACAACAGGGAATTCCACAGGCTACACTGTTGGCTGACCTACCACCATTTCAAACAGCAGCTCTCAACTTTCAGATAGCCAACCGTAAAAAATATTCATACTGATAAAACAACTCAATGCATTTAAATAAGAAAACTATGGAAAAATCAAGAGAGTTGACCCTACTTACTTGCACAGTAAGTGCATCATAGAGCTTCCACATTGCTTACAGCAGTGGTGAAGTTTTCCCTCTGAGTGGGTTCATTTAATTAACTCCAAGACTCTGCCAAGAGTCTATGAACAATAATGCCAGCTTCTGGCTCACCCCCAAACCATGCAGAGTAGTGACATGGCAGGCAGCCATCTGCTGTGGCGATTGTGGAAGTAGCAATTGCCAAGATAAGCTCTGAAGCATCCATAATACAGATGGACGTAAGCCATTCCAGATCAATAGGAGGATTCATCATATTACTTAAGCTACACAACATCACTCAAGTTCAATTGCTAAGAACTGCATTTTTCTCGGGCTTTTAACCAAAATATAATAGTGCATTCTTCTGCCATCACACAGACAAACCAATGTCAACGGAGAGTTCCATGAGCTCACAACTAAAGAACAATTTGTAGCAGGGATATACAAGATTGAGCTTGACACAGCCTCATATTGGAAGAGACTGGGCTTGAATCCCTTCCATCACCATGCTGATGTGAGTATTCGTTTTCTCCTGTACTTTAGTTGCAAAGAATAAAGATACTTTATATGTCTAGGCTTCAATTACTAATTGCACGTTTTGAACTTTCTTTTCACTTTAAAATACTTTCACATTAACACTTTAAATCCACAGTCCCAAAGCTTTATAACAACATACTCATGAGTGAACCTGGTTACTAGCTCCCCCATAACTCTCACTAAGCTCTTACATGCATCACTTACAAAGGTTTTCTGTCCTTCTACCTTTCTACTTAAGCCTGTGATGCTTTCTGCGACTATATCTAGACACCTGAAGGAGAACAACAGGTGGAGTACTCTGTCAAGTCTCTTGGGAATAGGATTTTTCTGCTGTTTGGATCCAGCATTTGTACAGCTGCAGACAAAGTTTATAGTTTAGATTTTTAAAGACAACAGAAGTATGAACTGTGTTCTGGATACTTGGACCTTCAGTTTACAACAGAAAAAAGTACAACAGGCCCTTTCAGTTTGCATGGGACAGATAAACTCGTTAGTTTGGTGGTCCAAACCAGCTACTGAGGTCAGCTGCAGGGTTTGGGACTCCCTGGGGGTCCCCTTCCCCTCCACAGCATCAGCCCTACCATATGGGCTTTCAGTAGCAGCAGAAGTCCTGTATTCATTGTTGGTTAGACTGTGACAGATCAGTGAGCACCACCAGGTATACAGTTTGCAACTGCTGCTCAAACAGCCGTTCCTCATCTCCTTGGAGAAAAGGTGGCCAACGCCTGGATTACATTTTGTTTCTGCCTCCCTGAAATTGATGACATCCTTATTCTAGACAGTAAGGAAGGTTAATGCTGGACAGTCTTGCCTTCTGCGACAGCTGAAATAAGAGGTAAGATGAAAGATCTACAGCATGCAAGTAAAACATTATCTTGATGTATAATCACTTAAGTCTATATTCCAAACTAGAAATGAATTTGATGCAGAGTGTAAGCCTCCTTTCTTAAAAATAAGCCTCAGTAGGGATCATGTTTTGGTCATTTCACTGGTTGTTTCATATGCGTCTTTTTTATTAATGTTGAAAGGAACACATGCTATACATTACAGAATGTTGTTAAACTGTGTCTGTTTCACAAGTTGACACCCATTGCTTCACAACACACAATGATCTGCTACGTACAGGGAGAAATCAAAGCACAGGACATAAGCTGGTGGGCGAGGTGTTAAAAGGGCTGTTGTAAATTACGCATATGTAAGGTCATTATCACATTGTGGCCAAAGGACTAATGCAGACCTTCTCTATAATCCTACTTACATATCTAGGAGAAAGAAACTCAATGTTTCATATTTTGGCCTGATGATAGTTACTGTAGCACTATGTATAATTCTGTTCCTCAAAGTTCAGGAAAAAGATTCAAATACTTGAAAGAATGGTTTGGGGGTTCTGGTTTGTTTTTTTTTTGTTTGTTTGTTTGCTTTTTTTTAAATGAAGTCAGTGGGGTTCAATGTAGATCTTAATAAGGAAAAAAAATCTTGTTGCCCTTTATGAGTACAAACAAGGAAACCCCAATTTGGATAATAAATATATTTGATAAAATTTTAAATAAAATTACAGGTATGCTCCTAACAAAGGATACTTAAGTGGAAAAACTGTGTGTGACAGGCAGTCATAGATCACGCTGATCAAATCACCACAAGAGAAGATATTTCCAAAGTTTTGTAGGAGGTTAGATAAAATTATCACAATGGTTCCCAGCTAGGCTCATATCTAGAGATCACTCCTAATTTTCTTGTATTTGTTTTTTCTTTTTCCAGGTGGTGTTCACAGCTAATGACGCTGGTTATCGGCATTACTCCATTGCTGTTCTCCTCAGTCCCTTTTCTTACTCAACTACAGCAGTCGTTAGTGAGCCAGTGGAATAGAAGCTGAAATTAAGCATGAACATTTAAATGTGTTTCCATAAGTGATAAGAACTTAAGCTTCTGACTGTATCAAGAGCTTTAGATTTCATAGTAAATCACTAACAGTCATTTATTCGTTTTGTTCACTTTAGGAAGAATGTGTGTTGACTTTGTTTTCAAATACTCTTCTGAATAAAAGTATTCTGTATTTCTGTATTGCTCTTCTGAATAAAAGTTTAGGGTTTGAAAAAAACACATTAAGCTTAGAAAAAATGCGTTGAAACTCCATTACTGGGAGTCTGAGAATAAACCAGTGTCTTCCATAAAGTTAATAGACTACATTCCTTCCTGCAAAGGAAGCGAACAAAACACATCTGAAAGGTGTCTCATGAAAAGTAAGCACACAGGAAATGCAATCCACCTCCCACCATCTATACTTTATTACTGAAGCCCACAATACATGATGTCATATGGGACTAACTACCCAGGACCCCACATAATCATCAGATAAACTCACCTCCCAATTCTGATTTTTAAGATATAAAGCAAAAGCGTCTTAAGAGTAACAGCAAGGTAGAAGAGCATTTAAGGATGCTACACATACTTAAAATGCCTTCTTTCCAATACATTATAACTGGTAACACTTTCAAGGAGAGTCCATATCCAGTGTTGTAGAAAAGTATATTCATTAAACATACTTGAAGAAGTTTATTCGTGTATTTTCACAAAATTCTGCGAATACCTTTGTCCTCAGTTGAAGTACTCCCAAAAGTTACTAGCATATAGTTAGTACAAAAGTGTCCAATGGTTCGAGGTAAGATACAAAGAAAAATAAGAAGGATAACTGACATTTCCTGAGAAAACCAGCTCCCTATTTAATGCCAGGAAATACAGATGAATCCTTCTACTTCCCATTCTTGTAATCCATATATAAGGAAGATTACTCCTAAACAGAATAAGCACAGAGAAGAGCTAGTAGGAAATACAACAGAACAGCAACCTATCTTGGAAAAGTACACGAAACTGTTGAGTCATTTAGACTAATAAAACCAAAAGCTGAAAGCATATAAATAGCAATAAAGGGAAAATGGTTTGTTAGCCTAAGGCTCGATTCCATCACAGCCTAATCCAATGTATTTGCTGGCCAGGTTTCCCTTCCTTTCATTGTTACTTCGAGGAACTGAGCACTAGAAAAATGAGCACTTTGTCTATAAACAAAACACAAAGAAGATATGTTCTCCACAGAACCTCAGAATAAACAAACCAACACAATCTTTAGAACATTATATTTCATAAAAGACAATGATAAAAAAGTACAAACATTTTCATGAACAACAAAAAAACAAAATTATGACAGTACACAGGAAATTCCCAGCATTTGTTTCAGTGCATTTTTCATTAAGCCTATCTTACATACCTCTACAAATAAAATAATCTTAAGTACACTTTCTCTTGCCGATACGCAATGGATCCTTGTAATATTTTTAAATAACTGGCTCATTAGTAGCCCACTACACCACAGTCATTAGTAAACATAATTATAGAAAAATAGACTGGCAAGATCCAAGAAAAAGGACATTTTGCACTTGCTTTCAATATACTGTGTATTGCAAAATGGATTTTGTATTGTATACTCTCCTACTTAAACTTGAAATACAACAAATGGGCTTAAAAGTATCTTAGCATATCAGCCAGATTCCACTGTTAATATTTCTGTAATGTTTTTACTTGTTAATTTGCAAGACCTTCAGAATCTTGTAAAATACTACCCTTTTATTCTCCCTCCATGTAAACTCCTTGAAGAGAAGTCATCCTTAATTTGCCTTGTGAGCAATGCAAAAGCCAACGTGATTGGCTTCTCTCTACATTTTACAAGAATCATGAAAATACCAAAAGGAACGCGCACAACTCTTAGTTCTGCATCGCATTTATTTTGCTTGAAGGCACTGTCTATGTTAAAATACACTACAGAGTAGTACTGAGTTCAAGCAGGTAGTATACAAACACTATTTTGATGTAATTTAAGATGGCAACTTTTAAAACTTTGCAACAAAGCCATAAAAGGTATTTAGAGAATAGTGTTGGTTATCAATTCATAATTTAACATTCATCACTTTGGGGCACCAAAATGTAAACTTTTTAAGAACTCAGCTATGTGTCATAATCCATTCACATACTGGCTTAAATCACATTTTTCTAAGACCATACATGATTAACCACTTGGAGCTGTAAAGTTATATTAGTTCAGACACAGCATATGTGTAATATAGGACGTATATATGTATGTATATATACATATATATGCATTAGAATTTTTTAAAATTGCACATTAATTTCACAGAATGCCTAACAAAAGGGCACAAAAGCATGCTTCAGAAAACAGTACAGACCTACAGTACCAAAGAATGTTTCATAATCATAGGTGTTAAATTGTAGGTGAACTTGTACTGAAAACCAGAAACCACTTCAAAATTACATCAGGGATTTAAAAATTTATTCAATGGTTCTTAAAGAATTGTATTAGTCTGTTATGAAAGAAGACTAACTTTATTTTGAAGATATAATTGTTTGTACAGAATATTGATTAACTCCCCTTTATCCATATGCTTCAGAATATTCTATACATTCAGTTATAGAAAAATATATCAGGAGGCGATCAAGCCACTTAAGCATGCTTTTGAAGGATGTTTTGTTCACTTTATGCTCACTTTTTGTTATTTTCATTGCATTACATCATTCCTAAAGCATAATAGCTTAACTGGTAGATTTTAAGGTAATTCCAGTACAGTTTAAAATACCTACTTAAATTAAATCATTGCATTTCTACTAAATATTTGGAATATCTATAACTAAGCTCATAACTTTACTGAAGAATGGCTAAGGGCAAAATTTGCTGCTGGGATGTCAAAGAAACAGAAGACATTTATGGCAAACAAACTCAGATATACAAAGCACCACACCATCTGTGGCAGCAGTTCAGGAAACCAACACACAATAATGAGTTAAAGTTAGTATTCTTTGTCAACACTCTTACAGAACACTCTATGGATAAACAATCTTTATTATATACTGCTTTCCATTCTTCATGGGAGCAGAAGTCAGTCTTTGGTTCCTAAAGAGTTCAGTAACTGTGACGAACAAAACAGTTTAGTAGATCTTGGTCAATATCTTTGCATTAACATAGAAAATAAATGATGCGGTCCTTTTCCTTAGTATTAACAAGGAGTATAAAAAAAAAAAAACATTAGGAAAAGATAATAATGCTTAGCAGTGGGATACTTTTAGGTAGCATAACATTACAAGCAAATAGAAAATAAGAAGATATGTTTTTCATTATAAGTCAAGGAAAGAGGCTAGTTACTCATACATATAACACCACAAAAATAGAGGAACAGACAGGACCAATCCTTAGTGGGACTGCACAACCTCAATCTCATTGAAAGTCATCGACTTGAGGATACTTAGTGCATCATAGAAGCACTCAGCACTCTACCAGAATAGGCCCTTAAATAGCTATATTGATTAATATATTATGAGTGGAATTTTAAAAAGCACTTAGGATTGGCCTGCTTTCAGTTCCGCTTATGCCATCATCATTATCAGCGGAACAGTTTGACCAACACCGTGGTTCTGAAAATCCCACACTGCAAGCATTAGAACTATTAGAACTATGTTTTATTATTTTCTTAAAAATCTAACTTTAATATTCTTCCAATGAAGACACATTTTTGGCTCTTCTGATTTTGGAGGAATAAAAGTGCTGTTTACTAGGATTTTTTTTAAAAAAGAACAATACCAAAATACTGTACGCACCCAGACACATTGTTTTAGGCATTAAAATCCCTGACATTAACACTAGTGGCACACTTGGAAACAGTTAAAGAGTTCCTGTAGATCATAATACGCAACAACTGCAAGATTTTCCATAATACACATGCAATATGCATATAAATAGGATTTAGATGGCAGGCAGGGTATCATAGAATTTTGCTGGCAATAAATAAAATTAAAAAGCTTTCTTCTTAGCAAGTTCTTATATGAAATTGATTCTTCTATATAGATATGCAGAAGGCCTAAAGCTCAAAACTAGTATAACAGTTTACAGTCATAGCTGGCCAACAATTAATATTTCCTTCATTTCACCTAAGGTATAACCTTTTTTTAAGCATACTTACATTTTACACTTGTTCTTT
This sequence comes from Ibidorhyncha struthersii, assembly GCA_013398815.1. Lineage (NCBI taxonomy): Eukaryota > Metazoa > Chordata > Aves > Charadriiformes > Charadriidae > Ibidorhyncha > Ibidorhyncha struthersii. The sequence continues at coordinate 181,099 of VZSZ01004481.1, read as the reverse complement.
CATGCTAATAAAAACATTCCTACAGAATTCAAACGAGAACACAGTCAAATACATACTGAAGCATAAAATATTGAGCAATTTAAAAGCACTGTACACACATTAATTTACATCACGTATTTACAAAACACATTTTAAAAAGAAACAAAAGCATTCATTTAAATACGAGGGGGGGGCGGTTTAGTATAAAAAAAAACTCCTGGAAGAAGAGGCCTCTGCCCCTACTTCCAGAGAAGCTACAAGTCTGTTTTATGCCATTTATTTAGCTGAGTAGTTAAGATAGAGGATATGAAGAATGAAGGCTTGAACAGTAGTCTCATGCTGTAAACATCTGAGTGGTAGCTGCTGGCTTTTCTTTCAGAACAAAATGCATGGTACATACAATCACTTCTCATCTCAAATATGCATCATCAAATGGTCAAAAATCTCTAATTCTAAGCTGCTGTTTGTTGGTTTTGTTTTGTTTTACAGTGTCTGTTAGTAGCTTCCACTGTTAAAAGTTTATTCTGGTAGGGTAGCTTGTTATTCCACTTCCATCAATAGTCTCTAACAGGAGCAAGTTCTGGTATGAGATTAACAGTTATATTTTTATACAATTTACTGACAAGTATTTTAGGAGTATATATTAAATTGTTCAACCCATCAATATACTGACGTTCTCTGGAATACCTCAGAAGTTTATATCTGCAGAGGGAGTTGGAAGAAGAAAACATGAGAAAAATTTGCAAGAAACAATTCAATTGATGTTAGACATGATACTGTAACAGTCATTTCATTTAGAAATATGCTTTAAGTTCTGAAACTACCTCTCAGCCCTTTGAAATTACCAAATTACCTACCTAAGCTTTAAAAGCAAGCCACTTTCACTTTATTAATACACTTAGATTTTATGTTCACATATACAAGTTAACATTAAGACTAAATAACAAAAAAGGCATTTAATACTTGTATGGTCCCAAACCAAACTGATTTTTAAAGAACGTTCAATTTCTGCATGCCCTTTTGCTATAAAACTCAGTATGGAGCTCAGAGAAGAACCTTCACTGTTCATCATTATAAATTTAAATGCCTGAATTGTTTTTCGTTTCCTTCTTGAGACTACTGCATTTGCAAACATCTAAATTTGAGGTGATTAAAACACCAGTTCCCCTCTCCCAGATTACTAATATATACGTTACAGTTTCATATCACATGTTTACTTATGTCTATTGTATGTGTCTACTTTCTGCTTTATTCATAATTTTTAAATTCAGATGTTCCCAGAAAGAGACACCCCCATTGATAACAGAACTGAGCAGTATTTCTAGTTATCTGAAAACACATACCATAAACCCTTTATTTTACTTTTCACATTCTAATTTTTTTGTGTGGCTCATTTGCTGCATTCTAGTTGCTATTGCAATCTGTGGCAGCCAAAACCTCCTGGCCAACTAGTGTTTTGCATCTTTGTAGCCAAAGAAAGGAACCCCACAAGAAAAAGCTCACATCGATGTAAGCAGGAAGTGAAACAACCTGTACCTCAGAAAAGAATGAAATATAATGGAAGAAACCAGTCCTTGAGGAGTTTTAAAGTCTGTTTTCACACAGGAGTCGCTTCCCCTAGTTGTACTGCTTCCTTTTGCAGAATATCCAAATTAACCAACTAATGAAGCCCTGTCAGCACTAATGCCCGGAGTATTAAGAAACAATAACATTCTGCATCAAAGGTTATGATGACAATTTCTTCTGACACACAAACTCAGTCTCTCTCATGGTTAAATAAGAAATATATGAACACCAAATACAATGTGTTTAACAAAATACGAAGTTTAGCACTAAAGAGGGAGTAACACTGATAAGCACCTGCCTGCTTATTTGTATGTCTGGAAGATTTGCATGTGTGTAAGAAAAAAAAATTACATCTTTAGCTCTAGTATTTGAACAGTTCTCTATTTTTCTTACCGTCCTAAGAACTGGACTTCACCTCTGTGATGATGAGGAATGGATTTGTACTTCCCTAAATCTCCCTCTGGTCTTGTTACATTGTATCCAGCATAGTGAACCCTGCAGTATAAAACAAACATTTGTATGAAGAGTATTAAAAAGATGTTTTTACAAGTTAAAGCAAAAGTGAAAAATACACATCAAAATCTTTTGAAGCTCAGACTGCAGTCACTGACATTCTCTCCCTAAAAAATGCCAAACACTCCTAACCTGACAATTAAAAAAGCTGGCAAAAACAATAAAGTGTGAAATAACAGTAATTTCGTATTTAGTATAAGCTGCTTTGTTCTTAAAGCACAACAGCATAAAAATATGACAATAGTAAGGAAAAAGAATAAAAACCTACAAACTCTTCCACAGACATTTTGTTTCAACAGTTCAACTGGAACTGTTACAGTTGTTTACTGTGAGCAGCTGGTGTGAGTGGTGTTGTCCATTGTCCAATTTGTGACTGTCAATACAGTCACAAATTAACCTCTCTCTCAAACACTGCTCCTAAGATATGAAAGTCACTTAAATTCATGCTTACTTTACACGTCTGTGGGATGGTATTTCATAACGTTAGCAGCAAGACGGACATAAATTAAAATCAAAAAGCAACGCACAGAAGACTAGAAGGAATGACAACAGATATGCTTAAAACTGCTATCTGTTGTCATATCCATTATTTGTTACAAGACCTATCTCTCAGAAGCCTGTTAACTGTCGCCAGGCCAATAAAAAAGAACATCATACCTAACCCTTCAAATGGTACGTTCTGATATTTCTAAAGTTAACTCTTTAGAAATGTTAGAACTTGTTCATTTAAAACAAATCTTAAAAAAAAGGTAAAAAATGAAAGAAAAAACATCTAACTGCACTCCAAGGGGTGGATACCACAGAACAATGAAAAAGACATGACCACTGAACAATTCACCTGTTCCAAAGATCATCATCTTCTCCACCCCATCCCCAAAAGGCATTTGGAAACCCATTGATCTTCTTGAATTGTTCCACTGTCAGGCCACTTACACCACCGAAGAACTCATTGTATGGAAGACTGAAAACAAAAGACAAATTCTGTATTATTAGCTGAACTTAGATAGGTAGCCCTCTCTTTGAACAACACCTTTCAAAAAAAAAGGAAGAACCAGCCCAAAGTAGGGACATGAACAAGACACTGAATGTATTCTCTAAGGGAAACTGGTTCACAGATCACTGGCATTAAGTAACATATACAGGAGTTGAATAAAATGTTTGCAGCAGTGTCTGATTTGCATAAAAAGTACTCTTAGACTGTGCCTCGATTAATATCACCACATGAAACAAGAGTCTATTACATATTTCAGAGGACTGATTTAGACCCATAGCTGAAGTGTAAAGTGAGGCACTCAAACTATTGTATTTTGACACTATTCAACTGAAAGAAAACTCTAATCAACTGAAAAAATTACAAATCAGTAATGCATTAATTCAGTAATTTTAATTCATTACTATATTCTACACAACTGTTAAAACTTGAGAGGAACAGTTTAACAGTACATATTCAACCACAGTGAAATACATACTTATTTAAAAAACAATTTTCCAGTTTTTAGAAGCTGAACTTCTGATTCAAAAGGATCGATAGTTTTTTTTGTCATTAAGCATACAGTAATTACTAACACATTATTAAGTAATAAGCAGCTGGCCAACATAAACAGCTACTATAGCTACGTAACGTAACATAACATACTAAGGCCCAGGCAATGTGATTTCCAGCTCTCAAAACACTTTGTCAATCTAAATATATATATATGTATTTAAGTATCTATATTTATTTCCACCAATATTGACTTGCATCCTTAACCCAGAAGCTGCCATAGTAAAGTGTGTTCAAAATAAAAGTCATCAAATGCGTCTCTCAGGAGATGCTTCCAAATCTGGAACCTTCAAGGAGTTAGGACTATCTACAGAAAGATTTACCATTGCTTAGGACACATTCGCCACACTGAAGGACAAACAATTCCAAAATGCAAGAGGAAAGAAAAAGAAATACGCAATCGTGTAATTTCTGATCTCTGTGGAAACACAGGATTCAACCAAATCTTAACAGCTTTTGAGGAATGGTGTTACTATATAGTCCTTTCAGTATTAACTGAAATAACAGGTGTTCTAAACCCCCCCTCCCCAAAAAACACCCTACCCCCAAAAAAATCAACAAAAAAACAGCAACCACCCAAAACCAAACCACCAACCAACAATAAAAACAATTGGGGTATGACAGTTTATGGAACTGTTTGAGTTTTTTATTCATGTGTATATGTGTGTGGTGCACATGCACTTTTTTGTATATATACAGAAATATATATTTATTTTTATATTTTATAAACACGTATTTATATATACATTAGACATTTTAAAAATTTCATAAATGTATGTATAAGCATATAAAGTACTTTATGAATACATATAAAGACAGATGAAATCTCTCATATTTATGTATTTATTTATACATTTTAAAATACATACAAAATCTTTAAAGGTTTGACTGCTAATCGGCCAACAACCTGAAGTCCAAACACAGTCATGTTCCCAATGCATTGCTTTTGATCTGTCAGGTTCACCAGGTTATCAAGTTGATCAACTTCACAAATAAAATTCCAGGATGGCAAATACATACATGTAGCAACCAATAAGGTACAACTTTATGTGAAGTGATTAGAGAGGGTCATGAGATAAAGTGTTAAAAAGCAAGTGAAACTTCATTAATATAAAAAGGCAGAAGAAAAGGAGGTAACAAAATTGCAGGACCCACTACATTCATCAAATTTCAGTAGAGACAACACAAGATACAAAATGGTCTAGCAGGAAGAAACTCTTCTGCTTAAAAAGCAGTACAAAGCAGAAATAAATTGTACATTTATAAGAAAATTAAGACAGACACTTTTTCCTGTGTTATTTTGCTGCAAATAATCTGCTTATCTTTGTTAACAGCCACCCCAAAGGCTTATGCAGCCCAAAAAGATTTCTAATAAAGATAAGTTTTCCCTCCTCAACACACGTAGCCATCTTTTTTTTTTTTTTTAAAGATCAACCTCACTGCAACAAGTTCAACACTGAAAATTATAAATAATACCTTAAATTTAGTGTCTATATTTGATATGTTGCTAATTTGAAGTGTTCCTTTTAATAACTAGATATTCATTTATGTAAATAGCATGGTAGGAGGCTGTTTTACTGGTTTCACCTACCGTATATACTGTCACAAAATTCATTCACACTTTAAGAATGTTTCTGGGTCTTTAAGAAACAACATGAATAAAGCTAATTACTTACATGTACATGTATTTGTCAAGCTTTGCTGCAAAATGGCGTGGCATTTCTCCACATCCGTAATAATTTCGGTCATTTTCAGGTAAGTGATCCACATCATGAAATATTATGCAGTCCCAGACAGCATCCTTCATAGCCTCTTTGAAGCCAACATTAAAGAGCATTGCACGATTAAAAGGTTGTGTACCTATCTTCAAACAGAAAATAAAGGAGACATTGTAAGAATCAAAAAGAAAGAGACAAAATTTCAATACTATGAGAAATACATCCACTACCACTGAAAAAAAAAAGCACTGACAACGATGTCTATTATTCCTCTAGCTGATAGCTCTGGTTAGCATCAACTACATCAACTGTAGTTTGTTATTTAAAAAGTCTAGATGTTCTCTCCTCTTACACAAAACTTAACAGCATTAGCAACTTAGAGCACTAGTAACTCTGAAGTATCAAAATGTGATTGGTCTGAATTAATACAGGATGACTTTATGAATTAAAGAAATATTGACATAAACTAAGAAAAAAACATTAAGTCTTGTTTCTTTTTAAAAGTCAACTACTGAAAAACTTCTGATGCTGTGAAAATGCCTACAACTTGGTTACATATTTATAATTAACCTTATATTAGAACTTACTTCCAGTTTCTTAGAAACTTTATTGAAGTCAGATTCAAATAATTTTTACTTCCAGTTAAATTTAAATCTCCTCATGTCTGTTCTGAACAACCAAGACAACATAAGACCTTTTGATATAGCAAATGCATCCTACATGTCTTGTTTTAAATAACAATTTAGAGGAACTTTTTTTTTCTGCAAACTTGTCACTTTGTCACCTGAAAATATTGCATTACATAAACCATGAAAAACAAATCCTGTAATTTGTTTAGGGATCTAGCCACCTACTACAGCCAACAAAAGTGCAAATTCCTCAAGCTACCCATCCGAACTACTTAATTCCTTGATTGTGGCTTGCAGAAACTTTTTTTTTTTAAAGTGTTTTTTTCCTCCGTATCCATTCCTCTGTTTCTGAAGAGACCCCTAGCCAAGGTACTAGTTGGTAACTTCATATTATTGATGCCTCCTTTATCTTTCAAATATATTAACTGGACAGTACACACTTTAATACTATTGTCTTCAACTGGGTTTCAGTGAGCATGTGCCATAAAATGGCGTTCTGTAAATAATCCTGTCCAATTTTTACATATAAAACCTTTATTTTTTCCTTGAAAACTTAGAAAGACAATAGATTCAATGAGGTCATGTTATCTCTTATAAAATATCAGCCCATATGTAAAGAAAAGCAACATGTCTCTGGCCACTGCTTAAACTAGGGTATTGAGCTGAACCTTCCTTTTCCATTCAAAGGATTAAAACTGTAGAATTTTTAAATTCTGTATTCATCTAAATCTTGACAAGAATATCAAATCCCCATTAAGCAAAGAATCTTGAAGGCTGACTTTTCAAGTAAATGCTGTTACCTGTTCAACAACATAGAAGGCAAATTCCAGCCGCTGCTTCTGCAACATAGGGATCAGATGACGGAAAAAAATTGGAAGATGCTCATGGCGATTCCGAAAAGGAATAAGGATCGCCACCTTCAAAAAATTATATATATTAAGCTATTATATTAGCATTTTTAAATTTTAATGTTTCAATACATATCAAGTCTTCCATGGATTAGACAGGCTTTTCAACTTTTACATTTAAATTGGCTTGGTGTTTTACACTCTCATTCCTGCTAGGAAAGTACGTTGCAATTTTGTTCAAAATATTAAAAAAAGATAAAAAAACTGCGTAAAATATAAATAAGATTTTCCTTTTATGTTCACTTGCTTCTAATTATACTTTAAGTGACAAACCGAGGACAAGTTCGCTGATATACAGTAAAATGTTAAGTAGCAACAGTTAATGAACCTTTAGAAGCTCTTGACAATCCATTTCAAATTTTTCTTCAAGCTTTAGTCTCTTCTTGAGCACAGATATCATCATACATATACTATACCATACTACATATCATATAAAATATATAGCAGTAAAAGACCGAGTGCTTGCAATGGTAAACTATTCTTTTACACCAACAGGAAAAAAAAAAAAGCAGAAAAGCAGCATCTCACCTTCCATCGTGGCTTACAGTCTTTTGGTTTCCAGTGTCCTCCTGGTTTAATGTCTAAGTCTTTCGAAAACAGTTGCTGAATTTCATCAAAACTAATTTCACTCATATTGACATCGATAAGGCCTCCTAAATAGATGAAGAAATTAGTGTTTATTAATTTCAATTAGGACAACAGACCTAACACGAAAAGGTATATCATAGGCAAGCAGCATCAAAAAATTGTATTTACACTACCTACAGATAAAAAAGAAACAATTTATACCAGCTGCTTAATATTCAGTTTTTACTGAATTAATTTCAGTGTTTCCCAATATAAACATTCCTTCAATAAATGCTATAAGCAAAATACTCATTTCAGAGGACACAGAACAAGCATAGTCATTTGAATTTTGTATCTATTCCAGAAAATTAGTCATCTTTGGTTTCAAGTGCCACTGTTAACAATCCCACATCATCGCTACTACGGAACTGATACTCAGGTTCTGTGTGTCCTCCTACCTGCACTTCCACAAAAAAAGAAAATGCATCACCACTACACTCAACAAAATTCCTCAATTTACATTCTAGACAATTACACATGTACAGCCTTCATCCAATAATTCACCACTTTCTGCATCAAATCAATTTATAGCAATCAGCTGGATTTGGGAATTACCACTGTTAAAACTAATTAGCCTAATGGGAAAAGCATTCGCAAATGGCTACTGATTAGAGTGGAATTCAGCAAGATAGTGAAGAAAGACCACAGTATGGCTAGTACTTATTATGAGAAAATATTTACACTTAGTTGATAGCTAAAAACTTGCCTGTCATAAGCTTATGCATATATATAAATTTCAAAACTGGAAATAATGATTAATAGTAAATACTCTACCCTCAAAAACACAAGTAGGAGTCAAGAAAGTTTGGGGAGAAGAATAGTGTAACAATTAACCAGAAGCTCAGTTGTTCTTCAGCAATTACTATACCAGATCATCAAATAAAAATCTTGCAATAACTATCTGACACACACCATAAAATATTTTATTTTTTTTGTCTAAGAATTAAGTCTTTTGATGAGGGCTGGAATTTTAACGTCAATGAAAAAAATCCCTCCCATTTTCTCCCCTGTGCCCATACCCAAAAGATCCTATTTGTACCCAAAAGATCCTATTTGTGTCCAAAAGATTGCTTCATGTTGTAACACTGAATTGGCTAGCTATCGAAATCTTTTGGAAAGACTGAAATTTTTGGAGCATACTGGGAGTAACCATTGTTTTCAGAAGATGGCAGAAGATACTGCAAGAGCTATTTTAGTTTTGGATATGATTAAATGTAGAACGTAACTTAAATAAAAAAAAAAAAAGAAAAGGAAATTATAGGAAAAAAGGATCAGGAACAGCACCATAAGGAGAAGATCTTTTAAGAGCAAATTTAAACAAACTCAGATTTACTTATTTATTTTCGAAAAAAAGGAAACCTGGCAGTTGCTGAAAAAAGACTGTATAAATATACACTAGAACAAGCTAATCCAACAGAGCTTTAAAAGATAAATAAAAAAAATAAGAGAAGCTTAGATGATCATTACGGTTGTATATGAAACTCTTCAATAACCTGAAAATGAAAGCTTATAAAAAGTAGAAATAAGGGCAATCAACAAAGGACCGGTATATAAAGTATAAATACGTAGAAATTAAATTTTAAAAAAGATAAATAAATCACTAAGTTGATTTCAACTACAAAGAGACAGAGAAGCAACAAGAACCTTTCAGTTTATTTATAGAACCTAATAGGAAAATAAAGATAAATAAAGGTCAATTACTACACCAGAAAAGGAAGCAGACAACACATGATGCAAAAGACTCAGGTGCCTTAGTCTTCTGAGAAAAGTTTAGATGCGATCAGATGCTTACAGAGTTTAAACAATAAAATAAAAAAAAAAAAAAAAAAGGAGGAATGGTAAAACAGTATTCACGTAAGGCAGATGCTAACTTGATGGAACATGATGAAATTTCCTCCAGACTGTTTAAAAAGTAGCCATAGCAACCCCTGAAATATTGGTACTATCAAAAGTACACAAGAGATGTGTGAATAGAAATCAGCTGTATTTCCCTGCCATTGGTGGGGGGCAGAAGAAGGCATCTCAGTAAATATCTGAACTTAGTGGTGACTAATTCCTTTACTGTCTAGCATGCTGCAAGACAATATATTTATACAACCTGCAAAAAAAGAAAACTGAGGAAGCAGAAAGCATTTTGAGGAATAAATGTCAATAATAATGTCAACAAATCAGATACATACTGAAATCAGCAGAGTGAAATTAATTAAGAAAAAGTACAGATTGTTACTGAAGAAGAAATGAAGCAAACACATAAAAAAGGAAATATTTGGCTATGCTACAGTATGCAGAAAGATATTTTGATGGTTTATAATGGATTGTCTATTAATATGAGACAATAAACTGTAATGCAATTGCACAAAAATGGCAAACCTCACTCTGGAATCCCTTAACAGCTGTTATATCAGACAGAGAAGGTAATTACTAGTTTGTTTTGTAACCAGGGATTTAGCTGGTTATGATGCTTCAAAAGGAAATCAAATTAGAGAAAGTCTATAGTACAAAAAAAATCAAGAATGAAAAGAGTTCTAGAAACTATGTAGTCTAGAAAGGCTGAAAGTACTGTTTTATCTACAAAAGAAAAGACTGACAAAAACATAAATTTTTTCCAAGACAGAGTAATTTGGTACATAGATGGCAACCAACTTTTTTTCCAAGGATCAAGAATGGCAAGGAGAAATCCAACTAACTTGCAGGAGGGGAAAGGGAAAAAAAAAAAAAAAAAAATGTAAATAGTAAATGCAGGTTGAGTATCAGCTTAAGTATGAGGAAAAGCTTAACTATTCAGTTGATGGAATACTAGAATATACTACTTCTGGAGACAGTGGAACTTTCTCCAGGGATGACTTTTTTGTTGTTTAAATACAAAATATATTTTTCTAATATCTACTTGAAATGGTTTAGGTATATTCAACCCCAGTGTATTGCGGTTATCGAACTAGAAGATCTGGATATTTCTTACAGCTCATTAAGTACCAGTTCTTAGATAAACCATGAAGTGACTTGGGTAGACTGCTAAAAAATTCTTAACATGAGGACTTTATTCGATACGATTAAAAAAAAGGATCTGCTTTCCATTTACCTCTCAAGTCATATAAAAATTATGCTGATTAAATACTCTTTTGTACTGCTTTCTGTCTTGAAGTAGATGTGTCTTGCTTATGAATTAGCACAGCAGTGCTCAAACAGTGGGTTATAACCTGAAAGACTGAATCACACATAAAAGGCACTAGTTGGTCCTATTTTAAGAAAATGTGTAGTTGGGACAAAACATAATTTTACCACGCTCCTTCCACGATACAAATTTGGCAAGTTGATGTAAAGAAGAGTAGTTGACTTCTATAATAACCTTAGACTATTAAGCAGGTCAAAATATATATGATTTGAGAAGCTTCCTTCCCTGGGTATCTCAGGACAACCTACAACATTTCATTGCATAAAATAATCTTCAGAGAAGTTTTATTTAGATTATAATTAAAACCAGAGATGGTTATTAAAAAGGTATACATGAAAACCAAAGGGTGAAACATACATCTCTTTGCTGAACAGTAACTTGTCCAGTGAGCTATTTTCTATTAAAATTATGATTTCTCTATTAAATTCAGCAGGACAGAGTAAGTACAAAGAGACTACTAACAAAAAAGATGGAAAAGACAGCAGTAATAAGGAGACCTATAGAGAAATTCCAGTAGAATTACATATAGCCAATGAGGCTAACAGCAAGAATGGCAGAGTAGAATGCACCCCTACTCTGGCAATTCTAAGCACCTGTCAGTGCAAACAAATCTGCATCAATGATTTAAGATAACATGCTATAAGTAGGCTGACCTACTAAGGTGCCTTAGTACCTTCTAACTCGCCTCGTGCCCCGACTCCTGGACAGTAGGCTAACACACAAGTAGAACAGGTAGCAGAAACCAATACAGTTTTGAACTAATCTAGCAGAATTCAACTGCCAGATCCCTTGAAAGTTACATTAACAATACTAACTAATGCATTTTCCAATCAGCATAATCATCATTCTTGTTTCTCTGTTGATCCAGAGGTGACATTCAAACTTTTCATTTCCCAAAGTAGCTAAAATATTTACTTTTAGAATAATTTAGTTTTATTTGTTGACATGTGCAATATTACAGAAAAGAACATCCACATGATTTTGAAAGTCAAACCCTACTTCTAGAGGGAAAGAGATTGAAATAAGGATATAATCACGCCATGGCTAATTGCTACCTGGCTTAAGACAGTTTTCTACATGATTTAAGTTTATAAGGAACTGCAACCCATTTATACTTTTGGCTATATGTCTATATCTTTACAATATAAGAGACATTGTTTCTTTTCAATGACTCCTAATTCTAAACTGAGATAACAAGCACTGTTACTGCACTCTTCACCGGATAAACTTTTCTGTTAACATTAAAAAAGAAGTTATAATGGAATCTAGATTAGCCTAATAAAATCCACTATTTTTCTTTGAAGAAAAAGTGATCAGCATTCAGTTTGGCTGTCAGCAACACTGCTTGGTATGATATGGGTCTGAACTGCTATATTGAATACTTAATTACTTGCTCATGTTGAATGACAGCCCACAGCTTAAGTCAGATGTTAACCTAAAAGACAAGAGGTCAGAATTCTCAAAGGTGTCACAAATGTCTTCAGAAACTATTTCAAATTTTCTCTTACAAATCAGTAGTTTACTTGTTTGATTTTAAATATAGCAAGTAAAATAAACACATTAGCATAATAGATACTGCCAGATACTAATGAACAGTCACTTCTAGTAACATATTTAACACTTATATACAGACAGTTCTTGATTATTCTTCTCTAGTTGGTACATTCTGACACCAAATGAGACATTGCAATTTAACTAATTAGTTTTGAGAGCTATACTAATGCTACTATTTATCTCTTCACTCAAAAACATTAAGTCTGTCTACAAAACATTTACTAAAAAAGAAGTAATTCCATGACTCAAGTTATGATTTCTTCCAAATGCAGAGCACAAAAAAACATTTATACTTAATTATCCCTTGCTTCCTACAGCAACTCTGATAATCTAACAATTCCTAACATAGAGAAAAAAGCTGAAAATTCAACAGCAGTTGCTAAGAAGGAACTGTTTTAGCCAAGGGACTGCAATTTTTTGAAGGTTAAATATATGAACTATAACTAATAGCAAACAACCAGTGGTGAAGGTCAAGGTAAAGCAGTCACCACCAGGAGTGATTTGCCTCTTCTCTTTTTATGTTCAAAACTGGTCTACCTAACACTTCTTGGTCTTTAAGGATTGCTTTCTCTACAAGCCAGAGGAGAGCAAACAACTCCCAGAACTTTGTCTGAATTTGAAAAATTGCAAGTTTTCAGGAAAGGGGAATTCACATGAAAGTTAACAGCTCTTAACAAGAATTTTTAAGGCTATTCCCAAAGCTATACTTTGTCTACAGAAAGAAGATAAAAGAAGTGATGCCAACAGCCTTTCAGCCACATTATTAAATCAGGTTAAGGACACTGAATTACATCAAGGAACTCTTCCAAACTCAGTTTGTGTAACTGCTTTAAATGTGCAATACCTGCTTATAAGACCTTCTACATACGCTGGGATACTGCTACTTCAGACAGCTGTGGTATCACAGGTTTTACAAAGAACAGCAAACCAAAGCAGCAACAGTGCCAAAATACTCAGCTCAGTTTCTTATTTCTACATGATACTCCTCTGCAACTAAACACTTTCAAACAAAATAATTAGAAGTTTAGATTCTAGGCTTAAAGACAAATAAAGTTAGGGTTACCAAATCAAGTTCTACATAATAGCTTGAGATCTTATACATCTGGGCTTGAAAGTTTAATTTTAAAATTTCCTGAGGATCACAACTTTTCACTTGTTATTACTTCCTCATTATGGTATTACTTCCTCATTATGACAGGGCTTTAGCACTTCTTACCTCCACCTATTCTCACTTCACTACATCATCTTATTCAGTTTCCTATGTATTGAGGTAACTGCGATTAGCTGATGATGATTTGAGAACTAGTTTCTGACTCATGAATCTTTGTATTAGGAATATGCTGACCTGCTGGAAAGCAGCTCTGTGGAAAGGGACCTGGGAGTCCTGGTGGACAACAGGATGACCATGAGCCAGCAATGTGCCCTGGTGGCCAAGAAGGCCAATGGCATCCTGGGGTGCATCAAGAAGAGTGTGGCCAGCAGGTCGAGGGAGGTCATCCTCCCCCTCTACTCTGCCCTGGTGAGGCCGCATCTGGAGTACTGTGTCCAGTTCCAGACTCCCCAGTTCAAGGAGGACAGGGAACTGCTGGAGAGGGTACAGCAAAGGGCTACAAAGATGATTAGGGGACTGGAACGTCTTTCTTATGAGGAAAGGCTGAGGGACTTGGGTCTTTTTAGTTTGAAGAAGAGAAGACTGAGGGGGGGATCTTATCAATACTTATAAATACTTAAAGGGAGGGTGCCAGGAGGATGGGACCAGTCTTTTTTCAGTGGTGCCCAGTATTAGAACAAGAGGTAACACACACAAACATGAACATAGGAAGTTCCATCTAAACGTGAGGAGGAACTTCTTTACTTTGAGGGTGGCAGGACACTGGAACAGGCTGCCCAGAGAGGTGGTGGAGTCTCCAACTCTGGAGACATTCCAGACCTGCCTGGATGCGTTCCTGTGCAACCTGCTCTAGGTGAACCTGCTCTGGCAGGGGGGTTGGACTAGATGATCTCCAGAGGTCCCTTCCAACACCTATCATTCTGTGATTCTGTGAATACCATTTCCAAAAAGGATTTTTTTAACTAATTCTCAAAATACGCAACTCTGAATGGATACTTATATAAAGTTGGAGTATTCCTCCCTATTAATAAAAACATTTAGTATTTAATTTGTAGAAAGTAAAATATTTGTAAATAAAATTTAAAACATATTAGGTGATTAGTAAAGAGGCCAAAAGTTTTAGTAACACAATAGTTACAGGCAAAAATTCTGCTAAGCATTATTGTCTATTCATATATTTTATTCATTATTTTTTGCTATATATTTGGACTCCTTATAATTATATTTCCTATTAAAATAATTGTATTTTGTTTTAAGTACAATCCAATTTACTAGATAAATATTGAGGTCAGTTTAATACTTACTCATGTAAGGCAGCTTCTCTGGACAAGCCTGGTAAGGAGAGTAAGTGAAGTTTTCTGGAAGATACATTGTTGTTTGAGCAACACAGTCACTAGAATTGTTTCCTTCAGGATAATCTTAAAAAGAGGAATTGATTTTTTTAAAAACTTATGTTGTGCATTGAATTTGTAACATATCATCATGCAGGTGAGAGCATTAACTTTGTAAGTAACAAATTCCTAGCAGCATGATTAAAAAAAACATTTTACAGCACTAAAGAAACGATAATTAAATTACGATATCTTTGTTACAGCTATGACAAATATTTCCAACTAACGTAAACTGATAAACAGTAACTATTTGGCCTTCACTCCAGTTACAGAGAAGGATGACTTGGATCTAGGATTTAATAATTAAGCTATGTCATTAAGGTTTGGTATGTTTGGGGTTGGTTTTTTTTTTCCATTAAGCTCTCTTAAAAATGAAATTAAATAAGAAATACTCTTACCTGTGCCATTCAGTGTAGTATTTTTGTTAGTGTACAATCTGATCATGTGTCCTATTGTTTTTACATTTTCTCTCAACATTATACCACGAGCTTGCACCATAAAGAGATACGTGTTTGCTGATAAAACAAAAAGCAATTTTGAATTTAAATTAAAATAACGTACTTCCAAAATACTCTAAGAAGCATTTATAATGTATTCAATATTTGTTACTATGTCTGAATCCATGGTTAGTGAACATTAATCCTTCGAGATGAAGATGCACAACGAGTAAAACCTAACAGCAACGAAACACAATAAAATGGATTCATAACCACAGATCTATATAAAACCCCCAGAATTATAAAATGTCAATACACACTTTATATGACACTTTCATTTCTCTTTAACTTACAAAAAGCAACTGACAGTGCCAAGAAACACTTAAATTTACCAATAAAAAGGTTTTCATATGTAGATACATTTCTCATACGCATTTACATATACATCATAGAAATATAGGACAAAAAATGTCTAGAAAATCTTTTAGTCCCATAGAATAGTCCACCTTTTTACTCATTAGTTAACACAACTTTCAGTCAAAATGTACTGCATTCATTCATCCCCAACAGCTGTTTCATAATACAACTGCTACAAATCACTGCCAATCTCAAAGTATTAATGTTTGATAATTATATGTGAAATATTTATTATAGGCATCAATGGTGAGTAAATCAACATTCTGAGTAATTAAGCAAGTCACTAATACCAACAGTATGAAATATTCCTCTGTCTCAGCCTTGCGCTCAAAGTCCCAAATCTGATCTCAAGACAATTCTTCGTCCTAAACAGAAGAGAGTGAGTTGGAAAAGAAGCTGCATTTACGTCTGAGTAAGCAAATGTCTATCCAGGACTCACAGACCTCAAAAAACAATGTAAAAGGAACGACAAATTCCCTTTGCAGAACAGTTTTTACTCCGGGTAGCAACAAGGATCAAAGAGATCATCTGTCACTTCACCTATGTTAAGCACCCATTTGTCTGGCAGATATTTGGCTCGCTGTAACTAGCAACCATCCTAACCAAAAAATGCTCTGAGACTTTGCAGGAAAGAACCAAACATAACAGGAAAAACTACAGATTAACCTTAATCTGTCCTAAAGAGATTAAAGAAAATTAGAAAATTATCCCAGGAACTCCACTTCATCAGATGACCCAACACCAAGGGCATGACACAAAACTCCAGGTCAGTTGATATTTTCTTACAGCCCAACACAAAGAGACTGCAGAGAACTGTTTATAAAAGACTGGGGCATTTCCAGAGGAAGATACAGTGACTAATTCCACCACATTAGCAAACAATACTATGGACACCCACAGAGATACAAATACCAACATAATTTTTTAAGGAATAATATTTGCAAACCCTACAGTAATGTTTTTGCTTTAAAAAGAATGAGTGGGGGTGGCCTCCTGGCTTTCAAAGAACTCCTTATTAAAACAAGAACTATTATCACTTAAAAGACAGGCTATGAATATGTCAGGTGCTATGCATGGCATGTAATTCTCACTCTTGGCCAACATGACTAGCTGTCAAGAGGACAAAAATTAGGACAAACACACCGGACCTTTGTGAGAGACAAAGCTAGAAAAGACATTTCTTTCAAAAGCAGGTATCATGAAAAGACAATTAAAAAAACAACCACGCAAAGTCTGCTGCCACCTTGGCCTAAGTATTCAAGAGCTGCTTTTGCTGACAGGAAGATCCAGACCTGCCATGTTTTCATCAAGCTATTCTTGTAGTCTACCCCAACCCAACGCCTCCTCTTCCTGGCTGATCTGCTTGTCAACTCACTGTACAGCTCTACCCAAATACATAAACACAATGAAACATCATCTTTCTGTGCACTCTTTGTCCCAGCTACCTGGGTCTCCAGTACAATCATAGTTACAAGGAGTACAGACCTGATCAGTTTACTCCACTGTCATTCAACAGCTGCTTAGGTAGTAGCAGATGCTTGAGTAGCCAATTAATTACTTCAGAAGCTAAAAGCATCAGGCAAAAGTTAAAGATATTAATTTAGTCCTAAAAATAAATCTCATCTACTGGCACAGGTTTGTGGGCAAACACCTGTGAAAAAGAACATAGTTCACAGGTAACATCAAGCAGCAGCAACAGCAACAAAGCACTCAAGATAATCCACAATAACCAGAAGCGTAACAGAGAAATACGTTTCTCCTGCTAGTGTGGTGAGGGAAGAAGACTGAAAGCAGAATACCGAGGGCTGGAGTTTGGTGACTTCCACAGCAATCTTCTTTTCAGCTGTCATTGGTACATTTAATACGGGTCATCTTCCTGAGCTTGGCATGGGTTTCCACAAACCTTGTCATGAATATGACCCTTAACATGATGGGGTGCCCCTCAAGTGTCTGTATAATAATGCACGCAGTATGGGTAATAAACATGATCACTTAAGAGCTTAAGGTGGAAGCAAGGACAGGTAACATGGCAGTAATACAGAAACACTGTCCAAGCATCCAGGGATGCAGTTAGGGAAGCTAAAGTCCAAATGGAAGGGAATTTGGCCAGTGATGTCAAAGACAAGAAGAAGGTTTTCTATAAGTACATCGGTGACAAAAAGAAGATTAGGTCCTGTGCAATCTCAACTATTCTGCAATTTTTTCCACTATTGTCTTTCTGCGTTTGTACCAACCATCACTCTTGTCACAGCGTAATGCAATGCACAAACCAGGAAGGCAAAATTTCAAATTTAACAAAAGAAAACATCTAAAAACGTAACCACCCAGAACTAATTTCACTCATGTTCTTCTTATTTCACTGTACATGGTCCATGGTAAGATAGAAACATATAGAATCCAGACCGTCACACAGTGTACAAGGTAAGCAAATGGGAAGTGCAGTACAGGATATAAAACAACACACCCATATAGGACACCTTGGAATAAATATCGTACTAAATGTTTCACCTAAAGCAACTGCAATGTGAGCATGAGCTCATACCTAATTCAGAGGAAATTTTCACTAGCAATTGATCGAGGTCTATATCAGCAATCATGGACACACAGCTACACATCAGTCATCAAAAGTCCTGGTTTCAGGGCATTATTTAAAACTCATTCTGATAAAACACATTGGGGCATTAAAGGGATCATCCTGTATTTCAGAGATGTTAAAAATATCAGACGGATCATTTTTTGTTTCCAGTTTTTATAGCTCACTAGTTATTAATAGTTTTATGTTTTAAACTGAAAAGAAGACCACTGGGGGGCAGACACATTACTTCTTAAAAATATCTGTAAAAATGGCTCAATGTTTCACCTCAGGTAGCTTCCTGTTATTTAAATATTCACCCAAGGACTATATACACCTTTTTTAAAGAAAAAAGTCCCGTTCACAGCTCTCTCTCCATCAAGCTCCTTCCAGTAGTACACCAAAAATTAAAACACTTCTTCACAACACTGCATTAGTTTATCATCCTTTAGCTTCACAAAAGAAGTACAAAATTCAGTTTTATATAGAAACTTAGTAATTTATCATGCTGTACACATACACCAAACCCTAAACAATGTGCCATGCACTTAGAAGCAACCAACGTAGTAAAATATACAGCAGAACAACTGAATTTAAAACTGGATCAATGACTAACATTCTGAAGAACAGCAGGAAGTTAGAACTGTAATTATTTTAACAAGATAGTCAGAAAAGCATTAGTGAGATTACAAACTATGATTTCTTAAATGCCAAAGAAGAAAATATGAACAGACTTGGAGATCACAAATTTCATTTAAAAATTCAGCTCTTATCATACAAAAAAAGCCAAACCAAAAACCCAAAACACATAAAAAAGCCTTAAATCAAGAACACTTTCAAAGCAATTAGCAAAAGACTTCACCTCCCCATACTTAAAAGGCAAGNAAAAAAAAAAAAAAAAAAAAAAAAAAAAAAAAAAAGAAAATCTCATATAGGAAGTACTTCAAAGAGAATCAAGGACACTGCAAAATTCAAATGCAATAAACACAGCTTTGCAGAAAATACGTCTTGCCAAATGATCATTGCCCCTAACATTACGCATCTGCTAGTCAACACCTGCTTTCACAGGACTTCTGAAAAGCACATTCAACACATTGCACAAACATTGACATGGATTTGAATGGGTTAACAGAAAGTTCTCAACTATTAACTGTAACTGGGGAATCACCTCATGGGGACGTTTCTAGAACGAGTCCCACATGGATGTCTTCTCATCTCAAGGTTATATGATATTATTCTCAGCAATATGAGAGTTATAAATACACTATTGGCAGAGTTCACGCACGGCAAATTAACACAAAAGTGTTAAAGACTAAATTCTACAAACTAATCTGAATATACAGTAAGTAGAGCGCAGATGAAGACTGCTTCTAAAACATCACAGTCGCGATTTTAGGAGGTAGTAGTATTTTCCACAACTACAGGATAGGGACTTTAGTCTGTAAAACAGATTTCATTAAACAGTTTTGCAGTGAAGGACAATACCCAAAGTAATGTAAACTGGTTCCTGGTCACAAACTGAAATCTATGGAGAACATAGATTTCAGTTTGTGACCAGGATAAATCCTATAGAGAACATAGGATTTATTTAGTGCTCAACTTCCATAGGATTTTATTTATTGTTACACATTTGTTGTCAATCAGGTTGTTTCTAAAACATATGCAACAACCAGAAAAAAGAAAAAAATACTATGCCTTGAAACATTTTTTTTACTTGATTTGTTGTTGAATATTTAATACGAGTTTTGCACTATTTCTGATTTAACAATAAATATAAACTTACTTCATGGGTATGGTGATACTGCATCTAGTCTGCATACATATACTTTCTTGTAAAAAGATACAGATCACCTCAACCCACTGAAAATACCAACAACTACAGATGTTTCTGGAGGTTAATAGGGATCATTCATATGGTACAGATGGATGAATCTCTACCAGCTAGAACACAGGGTCTTCAAAATTGTTTTTAGAGGTGGTGTTTTTCAATACTCCAGACAACGTATACTCACTACATCAAAGATGAGTCCTCTAACTGCAAGTCTGAAGGACTCAATAGTTGTCAGTTCACTGTCTACTGGAGCCAGTAAAAGAGGAAATCTCATTCGTCAGATCTCCGTTTATTGGTGAAGAAAAAAAAATATCAAGATTTCTTTCTCTAGCAGTATTTTTAAGCATCATGCATGACACAATGTTCAGTAATTTCTAATACATTTTATACTATTCTATCCTCCAGTCCGGGGCTATTAGTTGGTTATATAGCAAGTTAGAAATAATTCAATAGCCCATTCTGAAACAGTATCCTACAGAAGTTTAAAAAACAGCATTGCTATAACCACTAAAAATGCAACTTAAATATTTATTTCATTTGTTTTTTTTCCTGTACCCAAGGCAGACTCAATTAGGAAAGCAAATATTTTTGCTTCTTTTTTTTTTTTTCTTTAAATTTCTACTACTTCAGCAAAATTCAAATCCAACTTTAAAATATTTAATTAAATTTCATTAAGACATTTGTACAACGAAGACTGTTCTAGACAGGATGACTCTGGACACCAACAATTAAATAGTTTTATAGTGACATTTTAAGCTTAAGTTTCATCAATTCTTCCAGAATTTTGTTTTAACGAGTTCAGTTATTGAGAAAAACAGAAAAATATAGTATCTGTAAATCAAATATTCCCAGGTATCATCATAAATCAAATTTTTTAAAAAAGAATACACACACAATAATGCAAAGGTAAAGAAGGACAACTGCAAATTTAAGAAAGGAAACTGACCATTTGGCATACCTTGCAAAAAGACATCTTTAGTACATGAAAGCCCTGAAACCAATCTCTGCACTGTATTCACACAAATCTAGCACTGGATCCCACATGATGCACAACCATTGCATGCTGCTCTCCATAACATCATTGCATCATTTGAATACAAATGATTACCCAAAACAGTCTAAGAGCTGTAGAAAAACAAGCAGAGATATAGTCACTTGTAGAAACAGTAACGAAAAGCCAGTAGATAAGCTATCTTTCACCACAGACACGTGGAAATGATTAAAGACCAAGCCATGTCAGTGAAGCATCGTAGCTCAGATAAATATTTCCAAGGCATAGAGTTTCTCCTCCTCAGTGGATGAGAACACCACATTCAAATAACTGGCTGGCTTAAGTGAAAACTCATTTCACCCAAGGTCTTATAATTACTTTGTCCTTGTGAACTTAGCTGCACACCATAAGTGCCTGTATTTTTTTCCCTTCTCTGACTAAGAGCAAAGACCACAAAATAGGTACTCCGTGAAACCTTATGCAGGCAAGTTCCCCAACTAATAACTAAGTACACCTAAGCACTTTATGAAAACTCTCAGATAAAGACGCAAAACAACTAATTCAGAAAGAAGCATGCATGAATAGTCAAAGCTTACCTGTTGGTAAAAGTGAAATACAGTGATGAATGACTGAACTGCAATAATTTATTCAGCATCAGGTGCTAGAAATGACTGCTGGGCCAACATCATGGAAAAATCTTTGTACCTCCCAGAATCAGGCACAAAACTTACCCATGAAACTGCCCGACTTCATAATGAGCTCCACCCATTAGTCAGAATGCCAAGGAACTTAAAGGGAAGACACTATTCATCAGAAAGTTGACTAAAATGTTTCTCTTAAAGGGCTTGGTTTAATTCATGAAACTGAAGTGAAAAGCTGCACTGCAAGCATGAAAAAGAACACTGCCTTCAAATTAAGCCTTTAATAACAGGTGAACCTTAATAAAGGAATATAGCTGAAACTACATCCCAAACAACAGCCATGTCTGTAGTAAAGACATTTCCCTGCAGAAATTATGAAAGAAAGGGGCAGACAAGTTTCATTCAAAAAACTTGTAAGAAACCCATGAGAACAATTCCCAAGAAAGGAGAAAAAGAAGGCAACAGCAGGAAAAAAATACAAACATCTACCGCATCCTGCAAAACCCATCCACCTTTTATCAGGCGATATTTCCACATGGCATCAAAGAAGGAGATTAACAAAGGCCTTGTTTTGTTTTAAACAGGCTAGCTGTATTATCCCTATTTCAGTGCAGCCCTTGAACTACTGGCTTGAAGACACAGGCTCTGTTACAAGACCCTCAGAGCCTTCATCTGTGTATCACTGTGGCAAAAACAGTCAACAGTATGCTGCCCTGTACCAGCAATGGCATAACCAGCATATCCACAAGATCAACTATTCTCTATTCAGCAATTTGTGAAACCATATTTGGGGTACTGTGTCCGGTTTGGAGATCCCAGTAAAAGACACACATTAACATACCGGAGGAAGCCCAGAGGAAAGCTTCCATGAGTAGAAGCTGAAAGAAATTAGTTTGTTCAGTCTTAAGTAGAAATGACTAAGGGGAGGATGATTTTTTTTTTTTTCTGTCTTCAACCATGTAGTAGAATCGTACAGAGATGATGAAATGGAACACTTGGAGATACACAAAAGACACAAGGCAATGAACAAAAGGTGCAAGATGGGAAATTAAGATTTTCTCACAGTTGTCATACGCTTTAAAAGGTTTCCCAGAGGGACTGCAGAACCTCCATCCCTGGAGTTATTCAAAACTCAACTGGACGTGGCCCTGAGCAATCCGATCTAGTAAGATCTGCTTTCAGCAGGAGGCTGGATCAGATGACTTCCAGAGGTCCCTGCCAATCTAAATTTTTCTGTGATCAACCAGCAAGTCTTTAGAAATACCACAACTGCCACAGATGCCAGGAACAAAGAGAATTAGCACAAAGGCTGTGCCCACATCTATGGTCTCAGCAGCTGGAAGCACTGGCAACCATTTATCTTGTGGATAGCTATTTCAGCTCTTTCCTCCATTTCTGCACAAGTTCAAAAAGGAGTGATATCACCTTTGCCTATTAGGAAAATTATTTTCTAATAACAGAATAGGAAATAGATTGATATCAAATTGTGAGCTAAAACCAATTGAGATGTTTCCAAGTTCCACCTAGCCTGCAGAGCTGCCCTTTGGTTAGGATTGCCAGAGAAGTAGTAAAGTTTTAGTAAGAGAAGCAGAAGACCAGAAAATAAAAAAAGTAGCTGTTTTTTTCCTCCCCAATCTCATTGTACTGTTCAGGATTTCTAGTTACTGATGTCAAAGACAGACTGCATCTTCCCTGATCACTGCACTGTTCCATAACTAGTTTTTAGGAGAACTACAAAGGTCATGATGTCCAAGCCAGCTAAGTTAGACTGCAATTGACTAAAATATTGAGAGCGCTAAGGTATTCTTCCACCCAATCTGGTAAAGGTTCTCTGCTGGAGTCAGACAGAAAGGAATAACCCAGAGATGAGTAAGAGACCATTTTCTGAGATCAGCTATGTTGTGCAATGTGATTTCATTATGATACTGATAGAAAATAGGAAAAGCAAAGAAAAAAATTCTCTGGCAATACTCAGATTGGCTTGGCAGTAAAGTAAGATCAGCAAACGCTCTCTCTTGGTCACCACTGGCTTGCTACTTTGTCATATTCTCCTCATCTTTGGATCCTTTCCATGACGTAAACTTGAACCTCAGTATGTGTTCTGAATAGCTGTCAGCACCAGACATTGACTATTCAAGTCCCTTTTATTAGTACTGTTATCTACAACACTGAAAAAGAACGTATTGGTGCCAAAGACTCCTGCTTTCAGCTAACTTCTTCCGTCTGTAACCGCAGTATACATGGATATTTCTAACTTCCAGTGAAGTTTCAGAATCACAGACCATCTTCTTTGACTAATTCAGGAGCACCAGATGAAGTACTGTCAGAAAAATGGTCTTTCTGGAGAAGTAGCACCTGCTATCTGCTTCCATCAAATACTTAAGACTATCACATAGAAGTATCATTTAAACATTTAAATGAGATTTTTAAACTTTAAACATTTAAAATGTTTTCTACCATTTTACCTTGCTATCCTATCCCTTAGGCTTTGATTCAAAACATCCACTCAATTAAACAGGGAAAATGAAAACCAGTAAAATTGATTTCTAACTGCTGATTACAAAAGACATCTGTTTCTGTGTTTGAGCTCTTCTGACTATCAAAAGACCACCGGGGTGCTGAGGCAGGGCTGTGGCCACCTCTACCTCATGCCATCTTCTGTTCTTACAGAAGAGGGGAAAGGAGGCACATGAACAACCCCAGCATAGTATATGAGTTCTTCTCAACCATACAAACCCTATATTTTTATATTATGTGGAATATTGTAATGTCTTCGTCTCAAAACACAGAACAGTGTCTGAAAACCTGAAATTTAAATGCTTTTCCTCTCCTTATATTCTGAAATAGATGGGATAACAAAAGTTCCTATTTCCCATAAAACTAACATTCTGTGCAGCCTCTAAAAAAAAAAAAGAAAAAGTGATATACAAGTAATTATTGTGCAAATAAAAACATTTAACTATTAGACAGAAATAACTGAAGATCTTAAAATAAGTAACTAAGATTTATCCATCTAAATACATTGTCAGGATTCCCAATTGACTCAAACTCCATTTGTCACAAAATATGCAATTTCACTAAAAAAATGAAGTAACTATTTTCAAATTAGCGTGAAGGACAGACGGAATGTGATAATGACCTCTTTGAGAATTCTCCCAGTGCTAAGGGCTTACTTGTGCAGACACCTGCTCCCTTTGATAAGCCATGAACTGCTTGCTAGGAAGGAATTCCACTCTATCAGCCCTTAAGAATTCAAATTTTCATTCAGCTTTGACATCTCAGGAAGCTGTTCTGCTACGTAACCCACTTATTTCTCCCCCTCCCACCATCCAATATACTGCTGCTCCATAAAACATTTAGGAGCCTAACTTCTCCCTCTCTTTTCAGTTCCTCCAACCATCAGGAAGAGAAACCAACCAGGGAGCAGCTCCAGTTCCCTACAACACAATTAGAACTTTTCCCCTCTCTGCCACTGCGCCTTGTAGCTTGTTGAGGAAGAAAGTGTTACGATGAACCAAAATGTCTTCACTAAAACATACCTGTACACATAAATTGTGTCAGATCCCAACCATTCATGACTTAACTGCAGAATATATTTCATGAAAAGCTGCTAACAGGTAACATGGCTGCACTTCCATAAGTAATCTTAAACTCTCCTCCTCTCCACGCTCACAATCAGCTTTGACTTAGATATACCTATGTCATCCCACTCAGCAGAAAGGAGCAAGCATACTGAAATATTCTATTCTATTCTATCACAATATGCAAACAGTATGAATATACAGCATAGGATTATTAGCTGGATCATCNGGGGGGTGTTACTGAGTTTTTTGAAAAATCTTCCATTCTTACATTTTCCCCAAGAACACGTGCAGGATGCCTGTTGGTTTCAAGATAATATTTGACTTTCTTTCTCTCCATTCTATACAATAACATTTCCAGGAGCAAACTCCTGGGAAATCAGCATCACATCTGCAAGCTGACAGGCTTAGATTACCAGTGTAAACCTTTCCTATTGCCCTTTTCTTTACCATTTTCTATATTCCCTCCCCCAGCAAGACCAGCACAGCATGGCAGCATTTCGAACTGGATCCAAGAAATGCCACAAAGAATAACTCCAATATTGTAGCGTTTTGATTTATTTAAGCTAGATGAGTTCACAACA
The DNA here is from genome assembly GCA_013398815.1 of Ibidorhyncha struthersii. Taxonomy (NCBI): domain Eukaryota; kingdom Metazoa; phylum Chordata; class Aves; order Charadriiformes; family Charadriidae; genus Ibidorhyncha; species Ibidorhyncha struthersii. The sequence continues at coordinate 155,334 of VZSZ01004481.1, read as the reverse complement.
CAACTGCACACAGTTAGGGCAGTCCTCCATTGAACAGCAGTAGCCAGGAAAAGCTGTCACCTTACAAACCCGTGCAACTACTGAAAATTTTTGTATCATTAATCCACAGCTTGAAAGGTCTAACTGAGGTATTTCACTCCTGGTACAAAGGAAACCAAACAGACACGTAAACCCCGATCGCTGAGCAGCAAGACGAAGTCAGGAAAGAAAAATCTCAGCACTAGAGGCTCTGATTCTGAATAAGGTACTGCATAAGCCTTGTTTAGTAAGAAGAGGATGTACTTCTTAGAAGATACCCATTGAAGAAGAAACATTTAAAATAATGAAGTAAAACTCCAGCTGCATACATTATGTAAGATGTTCGTCGTTTCACTTACTTATAAAGATGTGGAAACTGCACTTTGCTTTCTAAATCATCCACCAACTGCTTGTAATTAAAGTCTATCTGACATTGCACTAGTGTCTCATAGAACTAAGATGTCTAAATGGACCATAGTAGCATCATTCTCTCACTTGTAAGATTAAATTACATCCCTTTCAGCAGGGAAACACTGATAGACAAAACACTCAAGAACTCCAACTCACTATATACTCCCTGATATTATTTTGTATTTATTTGAACTGTAATAATAATTGACAGGTATGTCAATATTGTACGAAGCGCTGTAAGTATGGGAGAAGAAGGAAGAAACCTTGAAAGTGTTTGCAAGCTAAATAGAAGATTGTGAACAAGAGGAAGCCAAACAGCATAAAGACACCAGTCAATGGGAAACAATTCCTGCAGATTCAGTGGTCCAATCAACATAGATGTTTTGTAGTAATGACTGCAGAAAGGAGTTTTAAGCACTGATGACAACCAGCGAGATGGTTTTACAGGTATTTAGGTAGCACTTGATAAGTAAGGAGCAGTGCAGGAGAAGGTGACGATGTTCCCTGGAAAAAAAGGAAAACATTGCCTAGCCAACAGACACCCAACAGAGTAAAACACCACAAAGCACCCCATAGGATATGGCTTGCCTTAGCTCAGCCGTAAGGCTAACCAGTTCTGAAAGGACCATCCAGTGAGAAAAAGCCCAATGGTCTCCCAGAAACAGCCAAAGAGCAAACTAAGGAAAACGGCACAATTTTTTTGACTGACCCACACTTGCACAGGTATATTGTGTAGCTTTTCTTAAAGAAACGGTCTGTCTCTCCTCTGAAGTGGTTCTTTCAGAAGTGGAAGTAAACAAACCTGTGAAGAGAGATCCCACTGACAGAAGTCAATGACAAATATTCAAATTGGTTCTTAATTTCTGTTTGCACGTGCTTTATTAATGCAATTACTAACGAGTTAAAATTGTGACTCCAGCAGGCAGTTTTGCAGTTCTTTCCTGGTTTCTACCATTAACTCATAACACGATGAAACGGTGAGCTGCCTTTTTTGCCTCACTTTTCCGGCCTGGGAAGCAAGAACAGCGTTCACCTACCTCGCGACGGCAGATGAATCTTCTAGAGCATTTGAAGCCGACAGAACAGAGATGTGAGATTAACACACGTTACCGCCGCCCCTTGTCAGCTGCCCCGACCCTCCCTCGGCACCCGAGAGGCCCCTCGCCC
>VZSZ01004481.1:29068-152532 GCA_013398815.1 Ibidorhyncha struthersii | reverse complement strand
CACCCGATCTCCCAACTCTCCGGCAATGGTGCCGTCGTCCCCCGCGTCTTCCACTTCGCAGTCGGGACTGCCCCTCTGCCAAGTGCAGCCACAGGCGTTATCTCTCACTTCAGAGCGCGACGGTTGGAAATGGGAGTCAGGGCGAGTAGACCCAACAGCTCTCCACCGGGCAGATTAGAGAACATTTCCTGAAGAATTGGCTGCCCTTGCCCTTTTAAATTTACTGAGTTCGTATGTGATAATCTCCACACTCCATTAGCAGTTTGCTCACAAGCCCAATGCACGAGAAAGGTATTTTAAAAGTCGGTAATATAAGCTTCACATCGAGTAGCTGTTCTTCCTTGCTTTAGCAACTCACCTTGGCTACCACAAGTTGCTATGTGATCCGGTCAAGTCAGTGATCTCTCCATTCCTCTGCAGAGTGCTATCACTGATGGGAAGGTGTGTGCCAAGGGGCTGGCGGCTGGCCAGGACGTATCTGAGCACACCTGAGATGGCAGCAGGATCCAGTTGCGTAAGAACCCAGGTCTGTATTGTTAACGTGTGTTGAATTCGTTCAGACACAGGGTAAAAAGAATGGAGGTACAGAATTGCTCCTTTCACCCCCCTTCCCCAGATACAATTCCATCTCAGTCACTATACTCGCACTATGGTTGTTATGCAATAGGCATTATTGATAACTTCATTTTATTTCAGTAATAAGACAAATTATTGTGTTCATCCAGCACAGCTCATGGTCAAGTAGAGTTTATCCTTTAGGCTGGGGGGATGACCTTATCACTTCCTTCACTTCAGTCACAGGCAAACAGCTTCCAAACACTCTCCAGGCTTCCATATCAGTATTTTTGTATCATAAATGTAAAAAGCCTATATCAGTTGACATGTAAGCGTCAGAGCTAGAAATACAAAATCATTGGTTCATCAGTGAAGTAGTGATGCAAATAAGTGATAATAATAACAAAATCACAGGTTTACTTAAAAGACCTTTTACTTAAACAGTCAAAAAGAGCTTACTCTATCCTCCAATCTTGCTAGATGTTGAACAGGAATATTTCTATGTACAGTAGAATACAGCACACACAGTAACTGTCTATAGCCACATCATGGAATTTCCTGGTTGTCACTGGTTGTGCAGAGCATAGACATAAGAATTTCCCAGTAAGGGAGAGAGAGAGAAATTCTGTGCCTTCAGCTCTGAAACAGAGATTTGTCAGTAATGTTTTGATGGATGTTATTGCAATGGGTATCAGATAAATGGATAGACTAAGTGATATATTTTGTCACAAAATTGTTTCTGAATTGCCAGTAGTGGCTATGTAACTTGATATATGTCATTTATTGAGCAGAGTGTAAAACTAGCTATAAAAATACAACATTCAACTACTGTATACATATATGGCTTAAATTTGAAGCTTCAGCTGACTGTAAAATATAGGGTCCCTATGGATATGAACTTGGGTTTATGAAGCAAAAATATACTGTATCTTTATGTCTTGTTACTATCTTACATTAAAGTAAAATTTATACGCAATGCAGTGTTATTACTGCTTTATTTTTATATATTAAAGCTATTGATTTACTATATTAACTGTAATAACTGAGTATTAATTGATACATGCTTCTCTGGTATTCCACTTTTATTAGTGGTTTTGATATTATTTTAGATTTTTTTCTGTGCTGTAAAAATAGAGGAGGACATTAGAAAATCAATACAGTGACAACTTGCAGAATCTTACCAGAGAAAAAAGTGTGATCCGTGGTACATGAAATCTTAAGACTGGCCCTAACTTTTGTGTAGTGGAACATTAGGTGGTGCTGTACACATCACTGTCTCAGTGTCACTAAAAGCAAGTGCCATGTCTTCAGCTTAACGGTATTAATTTTGTTTTAATTGCTTAGACTGCTAGGTGCACTTTTGTAAGACTCTAAATGCTATTGTGATAAGCATGAGAAAACCTGTGGAATAATATCTTAGATATATAGAGATATTTGTGGAAGAATATCAAAATGGAATTTCAGAAGATAGATGTGTCATGTTTAATTGAATCTCCAGCAGCAGGACACTGCAGGAGCAGCAGCATGACTCACACACAGTTGTGGTAGACAACTAGGCCCAGGTATCTTGCTCTGAAAAGAATACTTGAAACATCCTCCATCTTCTTTAAATATTACTTTCTTCAGTAAAAAGATCACTGCACAATAAGTAGATCACTTCTCTGAATAAATCATAATATTGCTATTTACTTATTATTGTAAGAAAAGGAAATTTAATTGACTATATATTGCTCTTTGCTGTGTTTCATCCTGCAATGGAATTTATGCAGAAAAGTTCTTAAACAATTGTAGCTGACTCTGGAAGAAGATTATAGTTCAAAAAAACTCCCTCCTCGTTCCTGTTTTAAATCTAACAATCCAAAAGCTAGTTTTCTATGGATCAGGAAACACAACATTAAACAAGATCTCACCAGAGCAACAACTGCAAAACCATCAACGTCTCCAAAGCTACAATAATCAACACATCTGTCGGTCATTCCAAAGGTCATATATTTCATCAAGTCCAGCAAGTGCTGCTATAGGAAGTACGTGCATGAAACTAAATGAACATGCTTCCTATATTGCATTGGCACAATTGTGCATGACGATATTCTGTTAACAAAATCAGGGCACTGGAACAGGTTGCCCAGAGAAGTTGTGGATGCCCCATCCCTGGAGGCGTTCAAGGTCAGGTTGGATGGGGCTTTGAGCAACCTGGTCTAGTGGGAGGTGTCCAAGGTGCCCATGGCAGGGGGATGGAACTAGAAGATCTTTAAGGTCCCTTACAACCTAAACCATTCTATGATGTGTTGGAGAAAAGTAACAGCACTTTTTTGGATAGGGCAAGAGGGAGAGGTTTCATGATTTTTCGTCTGGGTCACTTCTGGAATCCATTTGAAAGAGTGACACCCCCTAACCATTGTGGCTTTATACTTGTGGACATAGGGTGCTGTGAGACAAAAGCAGGAAGGAACGCCAGAAGACCTTGAGGGAAGCAAAAATATGTTAAGCTACTGTAATCACAGAGTGTAGAACCTGAGCCTGACACAAGCGTCACTGAAGCTGTGTCAGAGGATCCACTATCCAAGCAGGCAGAAGGTGGTATTCTGCTTAAATCATTTGTTAGAGTTGAGGGTTAAAACAATACATGTATGAATGTACTGTCCATATAACCTCCAATTTTACAGTCTGCAATAGTAATTTAAAATCTCACATTTTGTTCTCCAGGTCATTTACTGCTGCATGTTTATGTTATTTCTTATTGCTTATACCCAGTCTTTGAATCAGGTGTAGTAAACTATTGTTTAACTGTCTGTTTTTTCTCTTCTGTGTAATGATCTTTCTCGAGTCTGTCTTTCCTCCATTTAATACTCCTGTACACATTGCCAGGTTTTACCTGGCTTCCTCTATATTCTGTATTGTTCAGGCAGAAAGATTGCATGACTCTGACACAAATTTTCTTGTCATTTACCTCTTTAAAACGATTTTTGTTAACAATAAAGTACTGAAGTACCACATAAATCTTGCAACTTTTGCATTGTCTTCTTTGTTTCTGCAAGTTTAATCATTAACACTGACATCATTGTGTCTTCCCTACACCCTACCTTTAAATTCCAATGCGGTTGTGCTTATTTTCTCTCTGGTTGCTGACTGTCACTTTGTCTTCACTTTCAGCCAGGCCAGCCCAACTGCCTTGTGTAGGCTGTAGTTAATAGTCCATCAAGCAGAACAGTTCTTTCACACTCTTTTTGCAAGAACTCTCTCCCACTCACACCACCTATTCCCCAAACAAGCCTGGTAAACTGCAGCCAAGCCACAAACCTCCCTTGGTTCCAAGCAATCCCCTGAGCCACAGGCAAAAAGTATGTGATCAGCTGTCTCCTCACCACAGGAAATTCCATGAAGTGTTCCCCGTGGCTTGGCTTCTTAAATCTTTTGCCATCACTGCTTTGGTTTTATTCCTTGCCTTTTCGCTTTTCCTAAATGATAGTAATAAAAATAGATAAATGAGCATAATGTGGTTTCATTATTAATCCTACATGTAGCAGTTACTTTGTTGGTATTTTTCATAAGTACCTTTGGTTTTTCATTTACTTGCATTTAGCAGCTTGATTTTTATCAATAACACTTTGTTATACAGGGCAGCAACATTCCAGGATCCTGTACAACAGCTGATAAGTAATCCTTCTTGCAAGGTCAACAAGGAGTTAAAGTGCCTTGAGTTAAAAAGCTCAGGGTAAGAAGCACAAGAACAGGCCTGACAGTTCCAAGAAAATGCACAGTCTGTGTAAGATTTTTAAAGATTAAGATTTTTAAAGATTAAGATAAAGATTAATTACGATTAAAGATTAAATCAAGTTGTGTCAGGGTGATCTAGACTGTAATTTAGCACGGAAAGTTAGTGTCCTCCAGAGACCTAGAGTAATGTACTTAAGTTTTGGGTCATGTTACCTAACCTCATTACATTGGTTGTAATCCCATTATTAAACCAAACGTCAAATTGGAAGTATTTTGAGAATGTTTGGGATCTTTCTGTTAGTACAACTTTGGACCTGAAACTTATTTTTAATAACTGCAGTCTGTGAGTTCTACATTCAGAAATAAGTTTGTAAGTGTCTTGTAGCTGCTATCATAAAAGAGTAATATCCAACAAGAAGGGCTTGAATCTGTTTTCTTTCACAGGTAGAATGAGAAAAAGGAAACATTAGGCAAGACCTTGCATTCTTTGCTTCCAGTATTTCTCCCATATGTTTCCCAGGCTGTGACATTTTGCAAAGTCATACTCTTTTATCTTCAGCTAAGTTCATAGATAACAACTAGGTTCATATTTCACTCATATATTTAAGTTTTCTAGCCCGTACTGCTTATTTTGCTTTGAAGTAGATCCAGATGCCATTTCTTACAAAAAGCCTCAGTTACTACTTTAGGAAAGATTACGTCCATGGAATGAAAGGCATCTTTTCCTAATGCTAACCTTGAACCTGTAGATCACAAGCAGTGCCTGTTTTGGAGCTAATCCATGCAACGTACAGAAGAGGGGGGAAAGCTGTTAGTTTTCATAAAGAGGCTCACCCTAGGGTCTCATACTGGTTTAACACTGCAGACAACCCAGAATAAAGTAATTGCTCTCAGTAACGGTTAAAACAAAAATCAGAAAAAAATATTTTGGAGGGGAGGTTTGCTTTTGAAATTTCAATGTAAAATTTTGGAAAGCTACTTCCATTAAAATCATTTAATAGCCGTTTTATATCCATTCCACTAAGACCTATAAAAGATGCAAAACTCCTCACCCAAGTTCTAACACCCAGTTTAACAAAGTCAAGAGAAACATAAAATAAACTATTGCATGCCATATTAACATTTTATAAAAGAAAATATAGCGTGTAGTTGGGGGGGCGGGGTTAAGTTTTAAACTCAACAAATGAAGTTAAAATATTCCTATTTAAGAATTTGTCAAAAATTTTCTGCCAGCAGAAGGCCAGTTCATCAAAGCTGACATACTGGAACATACTAGTTTAAGTGAAACTTTTATTGGAAAATGTGTCTGAAGTTCAAAATGCCATTTCAGAGGATTTCAATCCTTATATACCTTATTTCAGGTGAGCATCAAACTGACACTAGGCAACAATTTGGCAATTGCAGGATTTCAGGAACAGGCGTATGTCTGTCTGCCTGCCTCTGTGTGTGCATCCATTCCACTAGAGAAGGAGAATGTTTGCAGAGCCTTCCTTCTGAAGTGTTGGAGTTCGGCGCTCTGGAACTTTTGTCATTTCTATACTTTGATGAAATCTATCATGAGAAGGAAGTCTTAACTGTCTTATCTTTCCAATGATAAAGCACTGCTGTTCAATCAATTTCTCTGAGTCAGTCCAGAGCAGTTAGTAGTTTTTAACACTAACAAACTTCTATAGTACTGAAAGGGACAAATGAAGGAAGACACGGTAAATAAAAGAATTAATTGTCACAGGTGAGTATCATACCAACATCAGTAGGAGCAAGGCATTGACATTTCAGAGTATCATATGATCAAAAAACCCCTTGTCATCATTACACATCAGCAAACTCTGTGGTTGAGTATGCCTCTCGCCTTTCCCCCATAGATCAGAGCCAAAAAACACATGTTCTTGTGGAGTCCTTTACTGATATTAGTTAAAGAGAGTAACGAGAGACCTATGCAATTAGAGAGGATAATCCCATCACAAAACTTTAGGATTTCTTACATAATTAACCAAGAAGCACCTCATCTACATTTTACAGACTCTACTGTTGGCACACGGAGCCTCAGTTAACTAGACTGTGTGATTATTCTCCATGTTATCAGAGGTACATGAGATATCCAAAATCACAAACAGTCAATCATTACTGTGGGAATACACTCATTGTCTAAACCAGTGCTGCCATGTACCTTAAAAAGAGTGAATTTAGTAAGGATTATCGTCCTGAGATTAGGCAATTTCTAAATTTTTCTGTGTCATGGACGTAACTATTTGCTCTGCCATTGCATTGTAAGCATCTTATGTGGAAAAGACAGTATCTTCCATTAGATCATGTACCGATTCCTTTAAAATGGTGCATGCATGGTTGTTTGAAATCTACTTAGCAAGGATAATGTGCCAGTAAAAAATATTTTTATTGCTGTAAAAGTGCAGTATGAAGAGAGGCTGATAAAAGAGTAGGTTTACTATTTGGGTATCATGGGAGTTATTTCACTGTGAAATACAGGCGAGAAATAAATGCAAAAGGTGACATAATCACCACTAACACACACCAAATACTGTTTTTACAGAAATCAGAATTTAAATGGCCTGAATTACTGACATCAGAATTAGTCTGAAACCTCTATTTGCTACATTTGGAGTAATAGCTGTTCTTTAAAATATTTCTGAAAAAGTAGTGTGACTAAGAAATCCTAAGAGCAGACTGCAGGCTAAGCTTACGCTCTTGGAGTGCTTCCCTAACCTCGCTTTTAAAGATGTCATTCAAGTCTTAAAAATCAAAGTACAAAACTAAATCATGCAGTTTGGCTGGTAATCGCTTCAGTGGTGAAATAAATTAATAGAAGATTTTGTGGAAGGCTTGAGGCTTTTGCTTTGCTTTATTTTTCATGGCCAAAATCTTATCCTCAGAGACGCAATTCCTTTGCATATATAAATAGGAACAATCTGGTCCCACTCTTTCTACTGCAATTAGGGAAAAAGCAATCAGAATTTGTTAAACAGACTTCAGAAAGAGGAGAGTCTTACGTCTTAGAAGACAGATGTTCTCTGATTAAGCTTTCTATCACGGTCTCGTTTAGAAATTGCACAAGTCACAGATAACTTTAGCAAAGGTTACAGTTGGTGCAATTCCACTGCTTTGTTCAGTTCTCAATACCAGCTTTATTTAGTTTGTGAGATAGTGTTTAAATAGTTTGAACCTTCTTAAGAGCTGAAGCAATGCTACTGTCCTCAGAAGAACTCTTTGGTGTACTGCAAACCTAAATAGTAAGAGTCTAAAGTTTTGCTAAAGTGTCATCTTGCTACTTTTCTGGTTATGCTATGCAAAAAGGGAGTGCTAAAAAAGAATAAATGTATTTTCAAGAATACAATCTCATTTACGCAGAGGGTCATGTACGGACAGTTGTGTAGAGATGGTGATGCTGAACATAATTGTTGTTGCTTATACTTCCCACTACAACATCTCTGTTTATTTGCTTCTAATTTAAGTAACCATTGATTTGTTAAGATAAAAAAAAAATCTGTGAAGTGTCTTTCCTAGGTCGAACTTTTCCCATACCTAGGAAAAAAATCTCTATGTAGAAAAAACAGAAAGCAAAAATCCACCAAACTCCTTACCTCTCTTGCTCCCCAAGAGAAAACCAGCAAGACCATTTGGTCATAATTTAAGTTATCTGTGTTTTGAAAAAGAAGTAGTGGCCTTATACACTATCTTTTTGCTCAGTCATGGGCATGACCATCTTCCCAAATGTTGCCAAATAGTAAGCGTGTGAAAAAACGCAGCTGATTTCTTAGAACAAGTGAAATTCTAAAGCTTCTGCCCCCAGCGAGCATGTGCCAACCTCTCAGAGTTTCAAGAACTGACAGTAAAAGTATATTTGGCAAAAAGATTAAAGATTATAACAGTATTGCAGTTACTCCCTGGGGAAGCAGACATTCTGGGAAGAAAGGATACTATATATATATTATACCTGATACAACAACCACCTAGTCTTTGAAATCCTACAAATAGTTACAAATTCCAGTGAATGTTCCAGACACAGTGAGAATACCAAACTGGAAAGTTGTTTGTTTTTTTTTTTTAAAATCATATGTAGGTCTAGATTTAAAGTAGATTTTGAATTCTAGCTTACCTTTGTTAGAGTTAGCTAAAACTCCTTGGTTCTGTGGTAACTTTCCTTGCAGTACATTTCTAAGGATGTCTGACTGCTTGTAGATTAGTGGTTATCTGCTGCATGATGCCACGAGACCTCCTTTCCAGCGTCCAGGCCATCAGTCACAAGAAATAAGGCTAAAAAAAGGCTAAAATAGCCTTTGTCATAACCTACAGCAACCTGAGACCTGATCTAGGACTGTACTACTATCCAAGGCTCCCTACAGTAAGAAAACAAATAACAAGTATCCTACACAACTCTGAGGCAGTCTTAGGACAGCCATCTATTCCATTATTTATCACTGGTGTTGCAACGGTGCCTAAAAGTTCCAGTCACAGAACAGAACCCAAGGATTGTCCTACAGTCTGTATAAATGAAAAATTAAAATAAACCCTACATCAAGAATTTATGTCCTACTTTCAGAATCTGGTGCTTCCATGATAGGTATTTATACACACACACGCACGCTTGTCTACCCCTTGCAAAAATATAAGTCTTTTCATCTGCTTCTCAAAGCTGGTAATTTATCTCCATCTGAAACACAATGACAAAAATGAAGTTCGTAGAGCTCCATATGCTTAATAAGAACAACCAAAAACTGCTGTGGAAATCAGTCTGCCAAAAACTGATTAGATGCTGTAATTGTGTATTGTTGCTCAGAGAGATTTTCAAGAGGGAAAACTTGGTAAGATGAATTTGTCAAGGTTCCTGTAGTAAAAGCAGTAAGAAATATTAAATTCTTATGAACTGTGGTTATAAAATTATTTTTTGCATTCTCAAATATTACCAACAATGGTCAGGTCTTAAATATAGTTAAATTTATTTAGGAATAAAAATTTAAAAAAAAAAAAAACAAAGAAAGAACACTGTCTTAGAGAAATTCTTTAATCTGAACATTTTCTGAGCAAGTGTCTACATTTTTTTCCCCCAAGATCTTTTGGTAGAATGACATTGCAAGTATTTAAATACAAACTGGGAAGAAGAGAAAATTAAAAGATACAAGGGAAACACGTTCTGCATTTGAGAACACTTTTGGAGAGAATCAGACAGACCAAAGAATGGGTATGAAATTATATTTAAGTTGAGGATTAGTGACATGGCACCAAGTACACATGCAATCAGATACAGGCAATCTGAGAAATAAGTTTTGTGATAGGGACAGAAGGTCTTTTCCTTCATAATACCTTCCATACAGGAATGTAAACGTTCTCTCTAGCTTATTTACCACCTAGCTTCCATGGCTAACACACCTCTCTGAACAGAATTCAGAGTTTGAGTGACCATAGAGAATAGGACTTGACAGCATAGGAAGGCAGAAATTACCTAATTGAGTTACCATGTGCTATTTTGGAAGACTAACATCCTTCCGTTCTGCCTTTTTTTCTATTATACTTATGAAAACATGGGTGTTTGATTTACTTTGGAGTTAACGCTTTCTTTCTGTTTGTCATGAGGTTTTCTGCAGCTCTCCTTTTCATATCGCTGGGTACCCTCCCTGTAGTTTCCAGCTGATGGCCTAAATAAAAGGTTCCAATTCAATTCTCCAAGGGAAAAAAGTGAAACTTAACTTATGTGGAAAGCAAACAAAAAGTTACAGGAAAAACTTTATTGGAGAAACTATACACGCGGCAACCAAACAATACTGACACAGTTACCAAACATCTACGTGCTCTGTTAGTTCAAGCTTCTAGTTATCTTTTTTCCTTTTTTTTGGTCCTAGTTTTGTTACTTAAGTGGTTTTCAGCGTACTTGCTCTGATATTTGCGCTTTCACTGATTGTTTTTTAATTGCCTTACTTTCTTCCATGACCTTTATTTGTTTTCTTCATTTCCTGTTTCTTTTTCCTGTATTGGTGTTTCAGTAAATACAGAAGTTTGCAAAGAAGTATGTGAACAAAAGAAGCATTTGAAAGTAAATAGTCCTGTAACATGAAATAAAATTAGTAATTTATAAGATTTGTGGTTCAACATAAAATACTTTCTAGCTTTAATTTCCTGAAAATCATCTGTTCATTTTAGTTATTCCTGTATTTGGTGTGGCTTAGTTCAAAATCCTTAGCTGAAGATTTTAGGGTTCCTATGTTCAGCTAAGTCTAGAAAGAGTTTGAATCACCCAAATGCTTTAAGAGGCAACACTAAACTATCAAATTTCCAGGTCTGTTCTCATTATCCTAGATGCATAGGGGATTTGCAAGAAAGGTGGAGATGACAATATCCAGAAAATATGCCGTTGCACTCCTGCAGCAATTTTGTGATGTTTGTGTCCACACAGGTTTCATTGACAGATCAGGAATTATTTTAAAGTGTTGTATAAAAAACTTCTCTTCTTCAATGGATGAATTCATGGTTGCAGTTCTGATCACTGCACCTCCAAAAAGCATCATTTAAAAGGGTACAAGGAAAAGTGAAAAAAGACAGGCAGAGCTGTGGGTGGCTTTCATACAAAAGAAACTAAATGGGTCAGGACACTTCAGTTTTGAATCAGACAGCTAGAACAAGGTAATTAGTGAATGATTATCCTTTTTTTTTCCCTCCAAACACAGGAACTGGGAATCCTCCAATTAAATGACCAGCCTGCATGTTTAAAGCATACAAAAAGAAGTTTATTTTCATTCAATGCAAAATTAAATTTTAGAGCTCACAGCCACAGGGACTTTTAGGAGGCAAATGTTAATGTGGTTTGAGAAAAACTAGTCAAACTCAAAGGAGACACATTTAATAATTACTGATGGACTCACTGGTTCTGTCTGAATTTCTGGTTCCAGTAACCGCCAACCTGCTGACTGCAGAAGCTGAGGAGTTCGTGTGTCATGGAGAAGCAAATGTATCCACTCTCTTTCTTGATATAGTCCATCCCTCTGGGACAGCACAGTGAGCTAAATGAATCCCAACCATTATGGACATTTAAACATTTTGAAGTATAAATAATCACAGCAGATTAAACAAGAAAATAAACACTCTGTTAATGAAACACAGTAAAATAACATTCTAGCTCTGAGCCTGAATTTGTGAACTGTTTACTGCTTTTGGCATAGTTGCAAAGTTCTTTCAAACATACAGGAGCCACATTACAATGCTATTGTGCCACACAGATCGGGAATATAGAGAGCCAAACTTTCAGTGGAAGTTATCAGACAACCTGTCCCCAGAGCAGAGCAGTAAGGATGAAGTCTTACATTTTGAAGCAGGGCTAAATAACTTGCAAATTTATTACCCAGCATTATTTATGCTCTTGGAATCCATAAGACATGCTGTGACTTCTGTGATTAGATCAGTTCCATGTTTATTTTTAAATTATTTTATTTGAAAGGATCAGCAACTAAGAATCAGTTACCCAAAGCTATAATTATTGTAGCTTTACTGAATATAATGGAGATTAAAGATTACAGTTCAGATCGAACCATTATGTTCAACACACACACGAAACAATATAAAAGGCAATAACTTCAAACGATGAGGTTGATCTCAAAAGAACAGCTTAAAAAAGAGGAGCTGTGTCTAAGGCTCAGACTTACAATCCACACGGCTGAGTTTGCAACTGGCTGGATGTTAGGAGGGCTTACAGTAACTGAATACGTATGCATTCTTAGCCCCAGCAAACGCAAAGCACTAAGTAGGATTGCACAGGAAGCCTAAGCCAAGGCACACGACTGCCGGTCCTCCCCTACACGATCCTCCCCTTTACCCCTTCTCCCCCCGTCCTGTTTGTTCATTAGTCATGATCATGCTTACAAACCTTTATTCAAGCATCTATTGTTATAAAAACTGCTCTATACTGATACATATATCTATAAAACCAGCCCTACACTACACTAATGGGCAAACGAAAAGTAGAGATGTTTGTCACTGAAATAAAGCAGCAATAAAGGCTTTTTTATCAGTTTTGGAACTGTCAGCTCTCGAGTTTCACTTGTAATGCATTCAGATTTTCTTATCAGGATACAAACTGAGCATATCAGTCTTACTGGTGATTCAAGTCTTATTTATTCTGTTCCAGATGGCCTGTCCAGGCAAGAAAAGGACAGATAGCTTCAGACACTTCAATGGTAGGAACTAGCAAGAGAGCAGATTTTCTCCTGCAATTACTTTACATTTCTAATTTTTCTTTTTCCTGGAAACAATCTTTGTTGCTGCAAGACCAGTTAGGTCACAGCGAGTGTTCGTTTAGTCCATTGCCCTTATGATGGACAGACTTTAGGTCTCAGATGATGGTTGAAATATCTATAAAAATCGCGGTCTCTCAGATTAGTTTTTTTTGTTCTCTGATAAGATTACATTCCAGTCATTAAAAAGGCACACGTGAGAGAGGAAGAAACAAAAACACAGATCTCAGATTATTTATTTTTTTTCTTTTTAAATCCTACTACCCAATCAACTTGTTCCTTCCAGGAATGCAGTCTTATCTGTGGCAGCGAACTCAGTGAGGTTAGCATTTCTAAAAGTTATTCCAGAATTCTTATTCACAAAAAAATGCAGAACTAACAAGAGCTTAAGGATTTCACTTTAATGATTTCACTACCAACCCATTATTTTATTACAATAAATTCCAGCCATAACTCAACAGTGCTTTTTTTTTTCTGGAAAAAAACTGAAATCTGGACTTGCGTTCATCATGAGCAAGCATGAAGTGCTGTGAAAGTGCACATCAAACTCTGAGGTACAGCTGTCACATCTTCATAATCCAACAAAGCTTTAAATCTGTTCCTCAGACACTAATTGTAGGGTAATTAGTTAATCCTTCGGTGGGTAGTTCACCCTTCGTGGGCTCCTTTTGGAGGCCTGCAAAATAGTCATCATGGCATTGCTATAATGCACATGGAGATCTTCAGATGGAAAGGCATGGTATTAACTTATATTTCTAAATGTCTTATTGGATGATGTTTAGATGTCATTTCCTAAATTGTATAGTAAGTGTTGAATTATTTTGTGCAAACATTGCATTTTGGGACATTTCCTAGACATATGGCATTAGCTTTTCTGACAGGAAACCAGAAATCGGACTCAAGACCCTCTTAGCTGCAATAAAGTGCCACAGTTCCAGTAAGCCAAAGATCCATCAGCCTATACAACAGATTATAGAAGACAAACAAATCTACTCTTTAGCAAGGGTCAATATTTGCTGTTACCTCGGTTCATAAAAAAATAAAATGTCACGATGTCTGAATAGAAGGGAGTAGCCTTTAAAAATAAGAAGGGGGAAGGGGCAAAATTGATCATCTTTGTTACAGAATGCTTCCAGGGAAAAAGAAAAATACCTATGATAGAGTCAGAACACATATTAGGAAGAAAAAAGAAAAAAAAAGGTACTGTATGGCAAAAAGAGCGTGGATTCTTAAATAGAATCATTGTGCATATACTGCTGTAGTTTCCAGCAGAGATAAATAGAGCATTTTTTTTTTGCAAAGCATCAGGATAAATATGACATCTGTTTTTCAATCTATGGAAATAGACTGAGTCCTTATATTAAAATATTAGCTGAATAGTACATAACCAGCAAAAATATAGAAAGAAAGCTCTTGGTTACTGGTGAGCTGAAAAGATAGCTGAAGGAGAGAGCAGTCTGACTCTGTTACCTTATGCCATGCAGGTCAACAGGAAAGACAGAGAGACAGAGACGTATTTAAATTAAAGATTATTTTCACTCACCTTGCATAAATGCACATCATACCTAGGTTATTTGCCTCTTCCATGAAGAAGCCAATGAAGTTTCACATTTCTGGCTTGAGAATTCTGGAATACTTTAAGTATCTATCTTAAAATGAGATAAATAGTCTTCAGGAAATGTTTGGGGTTTTTTTCTCTCTCTGTTTTTCTACTCACCGTAAAGCCTAGGCAGTCCCATCTTCACAGCTCAGGATTTTTACATCTGTCATTTTTAGACTTTTGTAATAGATGGCCAGGGAACATCAGACTCTTTGGAAAGACTTAGGCAAGGATGAAAGAAAATTCAAATCAGCCAAAATAAATTGTATGTGTAATAGTTGAGAATGGCTGTATGTTGACTGAAGTTCCTTCTAGGGCCAGTCCTATCAATAGAATGAGGGCTTTCCTTCACAGCATCTACTTCTGATCCCATCATCTCCATCTGTTGCTTTCGGTTGGCCTTTCTCACCTACCATTAGCATACTGCAGTACCATTTCTAAAAGCGTGTTTTGTTTGCCATATGTATTTTGTTGCATTTCAATTTCACATTGCAGAGATCCTGTGAAATAACATTGAATTCATGGTCACAGGTCACACTTCATAATCTCAAGACGCTCTTTAATGGACTACAAGGTGACTAAAGCATAAAAGACAATCTAAAAGCACTTTATGGGAGTTATTTGCAGCAAGCACCAGTTGTTAATGACCCAACACAAAATGTCATCTAGATTTCACATATTAATGATCCCTTGTAACCTAGGTAACTCACTTTAATTACATTTGCAAGAACAGAATTGCCAGCTCTTTAAAACGAACCTGAAGGGTGATGTTCTTAGCAATAAACCAGCCTAAAAATTAACTATAAACTCCAATAACAGACAACAGACCTGAAAATTTGGATGGGTACGTCATCATTAAAACTTGCAAGATTAAAAAAAATATTAATGACACATGCCTGACTTTTTCTTTAAAAATCTCAGATACCCACTTTGGAAGATTAAAGTCCTTTGAAATATTCTAATATATTAATAGAGTAGGAGAGGAGGCCATCTGAATTGAATTACAAAGGAATGATGTAGGTTGCCATGTAAGCTGACCAAAAAATTCTCTCTTATCAATATTTATTAGAATCATGTTGCTAATCCTAGCTCCATGGATCTTTATGAGACTTTTGGAACATTTAGTCTATTTGTCATTTATATACTAATGCATTAAAATATGCTTATACATCCACCCACATGCATATTTGTTTCTAGTAAAGATCAAGTAAGTAGCTGGAGATACTGTGTACACTAAGCAAGTGGTTAAATTCACTAGATTAGCCCCAAATCTTCAAGTCTGTTTTTTTCCACTTCATAGTGTTAAGGAGGTAAAGGACAGATTTCTCAGGCTTATTTTATTAATTATATTAATTATCAAACGGAAATTGAAATCTCATTGCAATAGTAATTTTCATAAGCGATGAAGAAACAGAATTTGCACTGAAGAATTTTTTTGTTTAATAGGAAGGACCTTATTGCTGCCTTCAAATGTAAAAAGAATGTTCATCAAATCCCAGATATTCTAGACTTCCCTTGTCTCTTTAAAAAATAAGATAAAATACTATACTGTGTTTTCTCATGTCTGTCTTTTGATTTTTTAAAAACTTCTTTCTGCACCATTCAGAGGGAGGAAAATCACCCAAATTGTTTTTCAGCAAAGTCATGTCATGAATAAAACACAATTGTCAACAGCTGAAAACCAGACAAAGGAATATTATTCCTATTTTACAGATAGAAAAATCAGAGCGGAACTAAAAAGTATATGCAAATATTCAAAATATAGACCAGCCATAAGTTCATTCTTCTCTTTTTTTTCACTTTTAAAAGTGCTATCTGCTGACAAAAGTGGATCATTCTCAATACTTATGTACAATTCCTTTTTTCAAATAAATGGTTGTGCTTCTCCCCCCAACTAAATTGGAGGAAATTCTCAAAATACAGATAATTTTATCTGTTAATTTATTTCTGGATTTGATTATTCCATGTTGTGTCTGAGTTATTTAAATGTAAAATCAGTAATATTACAAATTAATCCCCTACTTTTCACATATTTGTTATATTTCTCTGAAAGATGAGACCGTTCTTTCTGGAAAAGTTGCTGTGTGTGCTTGAGTTTGACAAGGATGAGTTTATTTCAGCTTCAAAGAGGGCACAGGTAATCTGTTGATATGAAAGTGGATAAACTGTATGGTCAGACATGGAAAGGATGGTGAAAAGCTGTGGACACGTTCATTGGCAGATGAATTCCAGGAAAATATTTGAAGCGTGGCATTGGGACTAGAGATGGAGCAAAGCACTGGTTCAAGCAGCTACAGCACTTTCTGTGGACTTTTGTTGTTAAATGAAGTTAATGACAGGTAGTTAGGGCGCAATGCTTAACCTAAGCCCCAGCACGTCTGAAAAGTGTAACCAAGTGGGTGTAATAGAGAAGACTGCAAATTGGCACATAAATTTTGATAGCCACGTTAATGAAGAACACAAACACTGGTTATTATATGAAAATGGAAGATGCAATTAATGTTCCAGTGGCACAGAACAATTCCAGTAATTAAGAAGATCCTTCTGTGATTTTGTGGCATAGTGCCAAATGTATTAATATCTTTCTTGTCTAGAAAGTTGATTTGGGATGTTGCTTGTGCGTTGACCATAACTTGGCTACTGGGCACTGAAAAGCTTCTGATTAAGACTGCCTGGGTTCCCCTGATTTATAGTTTTGAGCATTGCTTGTTCTGAAGGTGGAGAGTTTGTGCAGAGCCAACAGTCCTCCAGAACAAACCAGTACACTCCTCCAGGTTCTGGCACCCCAATATTGCCTCAAATAACAGGGTGGGTAAATTTGTGAATAGTTCAGATCACTGAGGTCATAAACCTGTTTCTCACTCAGTCAAGCCAATTATCCAGATTAATTCTGTAATGAAATTCCCAAATATGAAAGGGATCCCATAACTTTTCTCTAACCATCCCTGAGAACTGTGAGAAGACCAGCAATACCATTCCTCAATCACGTGTGTTTAATTCGGTTACCCTTTCTGTAAATTCAGGCAGAACAAAAAATCATTCTGCCTGCTAAGAAGATTAAACATTACTCATAAAGGACCTTGTCAGCTAGGACTTCAAAACATTTTTACAAACATTGCACATAATAAAGATGCTGCATTGGTTACACAACTGGGATATTAGGAAAATTAGCTTCTGTTTAATATGCTTGCTTGAGTGTTTTTTCAAAACTGCTGAAATAAGCATAAAATTAGGTACTGTAAAAAGATATATTCCTACTCTTTTCTCATTTCCAAGTGTAAATCAGCAAGAGGAACTACAGAGAAATAATAACGCCCACCCCACCCCCCCCCCCCCCCTGCCAAGTGAAGTGGATATATTTAACCTCTGCAGCAAAGTCCCTTTCAGCTGACTTTGGGAAGGCAACCACGTTCTGTTACCCTGCTTGCGCAATACTGCGCTTCACTTTAGTCTGTAACCAGTGAGCAATTAGGCCATAGACACAGCGAAGTGGAAGTATTGCACAAGTTGATGGCTATATGAAGAAGCACGTGCTCATGTGTTATGAAGAAGAAAATCAATTCACATGAAAGACTAATCAACTATAGGCTTGAAATAAAACAGGAAATAATTAAAGTTTTTTGTCTTGCAAAAGGTATATCACATATTTTAAGGCGGTGACACAGTGAAAGCTCTTAAAGGTAATTATATATGCACATCTGTTTATAGGGAACTTAAAAGTTCAGTGTCTCCTGAGCATACCGTTCCCATGAACAGTCAGGCAGCTCATTTCAGAGGAAAGGTATATCCTATAGGAATCAACTCACAATAGTAGTGTACAGAACAAAAGATGTTCAACTACAAATACATGACTGAAACATGAGCCATTCCTCATTTTTTTCTTTTAGAGGATAGCAGCAGTTCACTGCAGAGAAAATTTTCAATAAAAATCCGTTCCAGCTAAAGAAGCTTTCTGATTTTCTGTATCTTTCTAGGTTTATACGACTTCTCTTACCATCTCAACACCACTTCAGCAATTAAATCAGCACAGGACACTTATTTCAGGGCAGGCAAGAAAGAGCCACTTCATAGAAAAAGTGGGTTTTTTGCAAATGCCCCTTTTCTCCATTCAGCTACTTTTTTGTTCTCATCAGCCTCGTCCTTTTCAACTTCTTATATTTTTGTTGAGGAGGAAGGGGGTGGCTGGGGATATTTTTAGAAGCACTGATTCACAGTCTTTTATGCCTCTCTATTCTCATCAGGCTGAGATGAGTGCTGGTTATTAGTGGAGTACAGTATCTGGCATACACTACAACAATACAATTACAGCATCACCTGAAATTACCTTAGGAATTTGCCAAAACAAAAAGACCCACACATTTAATTTGAATGTTGTGGTTTCTTTTTAACGGGCTAGATTTGTAATTCAGAGTTTATTTTAAATAAGTATTTAGTACATTCTTTCCTTCTAGGTTCAGGGATATTATAATTTATGTCTGAAGGGGTTTTCTTAATCACTCGCATGAAGATCATATCAGTTAGATTTGTCAATAACCTCAGCCAGTGTGAAACGAGCAGAAAGAGACAGAAAGAGGCACTGAAGCAGAAGTTATTTCTTAGTCTGCAGTGTTCATTAATATTTTGATTCATTTTTGTTCTCAGCCAGTCGAGTAGAATACATTTTATTTTTATATAGCTTCTTACTGCACAAATCTCTCTCTCTGAATTTCACTTGCACTTAATTTATAACCTCTGGGCCAGGCTCTTCTTTCACGTCCATCTTGTACTGGGGAATGCCATTAATTTCTGTGGAATTACTCCCAATTTCAAATGAAAGAAGAATGCATCTTGCCTTCATTCCCTCTCCATTAGGGCAGAGAGTGAGCAGCAGCTGTGCTCCTGCTTATGCTCTGCAGGGAAACATTTAATTCTCTCTAACATAGCAAGTCATGTATGAGATAGCAGTAATAGTGTTACTCAGTTTAACTAGGAATTGCACAACTATTAAAAACAGACAGCTGTGCAAGGTGTTGCTTGTTTTAGTAACTGCACATTCCTCTCTGCCAGGGAAAGCAAGAACATCACATTCAGAACAGTTCATCCCACTTACCAAAGCAGAGGGATCTAGCTTTGTCTCCGTTACATCCATAGTACACAAGAGAATCAATACTTCTCAGCTGAAGTTTTCTTATTTGGTGGCCATCACCAGTCAAAGGCAGGATAAGAGCTAATTCCATTATGAGATTTAAGGGAAGCCCACCAGTTCCCATGATTACCTTCAAGTGGTTGTCTCACTGATCTTGATTACATCTAAATGCTGCAATCTTGCACAAGGATTGCTCTTACTCATTATATTGGAAAAAAAACATGTTTACTTTCCAGTTACTTTGGGCGCTACTATTTTTCAATAAAACCAGTCTGACTTAAAAATATATGATATGGATATGGAGATACAGAGAGAGGAACGCTATTCATGGAGAGTTACATGTTCTCCATCTCTATTTCAGTTAAGAAATGCCACAGCATTATAGCTGGGCAGATTGAAGGAGAAAAAAAGATGACAGAAACTAAACTTCCTCTGTGCATTTTTTATGCATTCAGGTATAAATATACTGAGAAAACCTGAATTACAGTCACAGAAAACCTGCTTAAAACTGCACTTTAGCATGGCTCAAGAGCTGAAAACAAGAGCAATCTCGGGGAGCAATTCTGTGTAGGGTCTGATTAGAGTATACCTATAGTTAATTGACAAATCTGCATATATGCTGGCTGAACTTAATAAAGACAGATGTTTTCTAAGAAGATTCAGTCTTGGTAATTTTACTCGACATGGAAACTAGAAAGTATCACATCAATTGCTTCAAACTGTTCAAGATGCTGAACATCCTGTACAGCTTAGCATGTGATGCTTATTACAGGCTTTGCTATTGCTAACTTCTGTGAAAGTTTTCAAATGGATCCCACCTGAGTTAAGAAAATGGGAAGTCATCATTTAAGACAACTGCAGCTAGGCAGCTTGCCTGTCTGTCAAGCAGAGTAGCTTGGCAGTACTGTGGCGGTATGGAAATGATCTTGTTCTCCTTTTAAAAAGATGAAAAATATGTAAATGTCTTTAATATATATGATAAGCCCAGGATATTAGCACTTTTACTTCAGTGTAATGTTCTTGCAATAAGTGTTTTCCACAGTCAGTGAGTAAAAATGGTTCAGGCCATTAATTTGCTTTCAGCTTAAAAAAAAAAAAATAAATCTAGCAATGCAAGAAGATCACAATATACAATAAAACAATGCTTGATCTGAACTGCCAGAAAAAATTTGGATATTAGATTTACCCCAGATTCTGGATAAAGGAAATAAATACTCACCAAATAAATACTATCTGGAGGTAACTCGGACAAACCCACTCACTCGCTCTTTGTGGCAATCAAAGCCCCTAATTTTAGCTTTATACACCCACACAGAGTCCAGCTGATTCCAGCGGGGCACTGCAGAGAGCAGAGTCTCACCCGTCACGCAGGCAGTACACTGTCAGCTTAGTATTTATTAACGTGAACCTTCTGGATGCATTCTGTTTTCTGCAGACCTCAGTAACTCGGTGATTTGGGTCTGTCTGAGGAAAACAAAGAAACAAATAAACATAAAAAGCCAAACTGGCAAATTTAGAATAATTAAGGGAAATAGCCCATGAGACACTATCCTCTGAGTCACTTTTCCACATGTGGTAGTAAGTAGTATCAGAATCTTTTTTTTAAACATGTATTAATTGCATCGTTCTTTCCCAAAGAAGGGATCATGACTGATACAGAGTCAGTTTTCTCTGGCTGCCAAAGACTTGTCAGGCTTCACCAGCTTGAAGAGAGATTCACTGCTCTGCCTATGTTCTTACGTAGTTTCACCCCCAGCCCCGTGTCTGCACCTTCGGCTGTTGCGCTGCAGCACGGTGTGGGGGCTGCAGCCCCTCTGCTGCTCTCGTGGAGCAAGACGCGGCAGAGGGGTGATGTCACTGAACAGCCCTGCCTTCGAAAGGAATAGCTCATTGCTCTGTAAGTAGGTGGGCAATATGTGCAGCCAACGTATTGTAGGAAAGATTTGCATTCAAAGGGACCTTGGCACAATTCCTAGTGACACCTGTGTCACAGGTGTTCCCTCATCGTGTTCCGATGACATCATCACATGATTCAAATTGCGTAAAAAAAACCATGGTTTACTAACATAGAGTCATAGAATATCTCAAGTTGGAAGGGACCCGTAAGGATCATCGGGTCCAACCTCCATGAGCCAGCATGATGAGGCTTACATTTTGGGAGTAAGTTAAGAAATCTGGAAGTGTCGGGTGGCTTGGAAGTACTGCGTCCAGTTCTGGGCTCCCCAGTTCAAGAAGGACAGGGATCTGCTGGAGAGGGTCCAGCAAAGGGCTACAAAGATGATTAGGGGATTGGAACATCTTTCATATGAGGAGAGGCTGAGGGATTTGGGTCTCTTTAGTCTGGAGAAAAGAAGATTGAGGGGGGATCTTGTTAATGCTTTCAAATACTTGAAGGGAGGATGCCAGGGGGATGGGAGCAGTCTTTTTTCAGTGGTGCCCATTGATAGGACGAGGGGTAATGGGCACAAGCTTGAACATAGGAAGTTCCATCTTAACATGAGGAGGAACTTCTTTACTTTGAGGGTGGTGGAGCACTGGAACAGGCTGCCCAGAGAGGTTGTGGAGTCTCCCACACTGGAGACATTCAAAACCCACCTGGAAGCTGTCCTGTGCAACCTGTTGTAGGTGACCCTGCTCTGGCGGGGGGGGTGGACTAGATGATCTCCAGAGGTCCCTTCCAACCCTGACTATTCTGTGATTCTGTGATTCTGTTTGCATGTTTATGAAAGCTTCTTCATGTGCTCTTGTTTATACTTCAGAAAAGGGTTGGATAAGCAACCAGAAAACCTAATGGAATTGTTCCAGAAACAGTAACAACATAGGTCATTTTTTGTCACTGCAGTTATCATAGATGGTGATTGGCCAGAGATTAATTCTGCAAAAGACTATACTGATTGTATATATACACGTGATTTTATATATATATATTTCCAAATTTAACTTTTATTTAAAACATTTCGTACTGTAAAAGAGAATGTGATACAATGTTGGATTGGTTATCAGTGCAATGCTGAGCACTGCGGTGAGCTGAAGGGCCAGCCTTTCCTGCAGTTAGGTAGGTAAATGAGCAAAATGGCATCCTCAGTTTCAACTTGGTGTCATTTTGCCTCTATGTTTTCATAGTCTTACTCTAAATCATTTCTTTGTGTTTTGTTATCCAAATGAAACCCTTACGGAAGCTGGCCAGTGCATGCAAATACCCAGCTGAACATACATTTTAAAATTTATGTAGACAAATTGGGCTTCTATAGAAAAAAATATTTGGTAATCAATGTGTAGTAAGCATTAAAAAGCACATTAAGAAAACTCTTGATTCCCTGTCAGTATCTGTGTCACCAGGTTTTAATGTGCTATGGGTAACAGTTTCCAGATCTACTTCAATGAAGTCAGTTTTAGGTCTGCAGAACAGAAACTTATCCCAGGATGTTTTTACTGAAAATTTAAGGGGTTTTCTGCCCTCACCCTTAACATAGGACACTATTTTTTCTCTGAAAGCCTGTCAGATCACACCCGTACTATCTGACACTGACATTTTCTGACCTTTACTGTGACTGGTTCTCTTGTAAGCAATGCCCACACAGAGTGAATCAAACCAAACATTAAAATACAGACAATCCCAATATATTCCTTCCAGGCTTCCAGTTCACATCTCATTTTCTCTGTTCCTGCCTATTCATTTGTAAACTCTTTGTCTCTCATACATTGCAGTGTTCATTGCTGTCACTTAGGAAATGAATAAGGGTGAAAAAAAGTTTTGTGTGCACTGACTATGCAGAATGCCTTTTATCTGAAGCACGTATTGGCTCTCCACCCTTGCTGTGTGCAAGTGTATAATGATATTGAATGTATTTATCCTCATTATCCCTGCACTTTACAACTCCCTCTGCCCTGCAGATGGGGACCTGAAGTATAGATAATGAGGGTTAGATCTGCCAAAGGAACTTAATATCAAATGGTTCTAGTAGCCATATCAGGGTGTAAACCCTTGTTTAGAGTCTCCACTCGTGTATCCTAACCCTAGAAACACATAAAGTCCCTGGATAACTAAGTTTGCACCACGACAGTCACTAGATACTTACCTGAGTTTTCCTGAGGATGCCTCAAATCACCCAAGCCTTTCCAGTGCCAAGTAGCCTCGGTCTTGAGACAAAATGGCATTCAGAAACTGAATGCTTCTCCAAGGATTTTATACAGCTGGGTTTCACAAAGTGTTCCTAGATAAATCTAACTAGAAAGTACTGAGCAGACAAGACAGTGATGGTAGTCTGGATCAACGAACCACCCCAGACCCCAAACCACATGAGTGCCAGTACTAGTGCCACTGTAGTTATTAGTAATATCTCTACATGTTAAATAACAAGAGATTAAGTGAGAATTATCATAGGGCAAGAGTAATGATGCATTATCAAAAGGCTTGGAAGATGCAGAACAGAAAACATATTTTACCAAGGAAGATCCCATGTAAACTCTAGATGCCACAGAGATTATCAATTTCAGGGCAAAGTACTACATCTAAAACTTTCATAACCCCATCAGATCACTTGCATTTCAGTTTTAGCATCTGTGAAATAATCTGGTGTAGCTGTACACTTGAGTGCTTCAAAGTTTGAGGGACAGTATAACATTGCCTGAAATTACAAGAAACTGGGGAATATGAAACCAATCCTCACAGTCTTGTAATTTCTGCATATTTTCCTATGCCTTATAAGTTTATCCCTAAGACATTTTCACTATGGCACAAGTACTCCATGCATAGGTATCAGAAAATACCACCTCCCTTACATATTCTTTTCCCCATACTTTAATGAGCACTAAAATATTTAACAGTGATCTTTAGAGTATCATGACTGACATTTGTACCTCGCCATTATTGTTTCAGTTCTCTACAGATTCAGGCAGATGTACGTGTAATGATTACATGTTGGTTGTATTCTCATAGTTTGCTTTTAAACACTGCAATTAGAGAGTCGGCTTTTCTTTTGAAATGAAGCTGACCGTCAGGAGAATAATCTTCGGCTCTGTGCAGGTGTCCTGTCCTGTAAAGGAAGCGTTCTCCTTATTTAGGAACACTGGTCTGGTGTGTGTTCAGAGGAAGAAATGCGATTGGAAAAAGCCTTTAATGGAATGAATGTGCTTGCAGTTTTCAGTGAGAAAAGCACAGTTCAATCTTTTTCAGCCTTATATGGAATTATATACTTAATGAACATAATTTGAATCTTCAATTGGCTTAAATATTAGTTTTTGTCTCTACTTTTAGAGACACAAATAACTTTTTATCTCTCTACCATCCCATTTCTCTCTCAAATCTCCATTCTCAAGAGCTTGTAGCTCTGTCTCCAGTATTAGACATAGAAAGAAAATGTTTTCGTCTTGTTAGCATTGACCAAATATAAACTTTCTCGTGTTAATGTTAAACCTGCACAAGATACCGTATGAACTGTTCCCTGTTGTACCGTGCTCTGCGAGCCGGTAGAATGATTATGGTGAATAGAAGAGGACTGCTGATTACCACTGGAAAGGGAGGCTTCGGGCCTCTCTCAAACTGCGTTTTCACAACGTAGGTGAGTTTCCGTTCATGATCAAGAACCTGATCAAGGACTTTTAACAATTTTTTCTCTGAGTATATTCCATTTAAAAGAGAAATGATAGATTATTTCCTCAACAATAAATTTGTATTGAAGAGTGGGATGCAGTCCTAATTTTGAATTTCCAGAGCCTCAGAAACGTGAAGTATTTTATTGCTTTTTCCCCTTACACTAATGTACTATTTGCCTTTAATCCTTATTTAACTTGATTTTCTTTCAGGTTTTACTGTCTCTGGGTATGGTTTGTAGTTCTTTATATTTATGTCTTTCATTAGGGGGCAGCAAAGAAAATCAGAAGATTAAAGTAGGGGGTTTGTTTCTATTTTTATATCTCAGCATTAGAACCTGAACTAGTCACTAGATGTCATTCTAACACACCAAATAATTTCTTTGAAATTATGCATTTTTCTACCATAAGTGCTACCTACCTGCCTTTTGAATTTCCATTTAAAGCTAAATGCTTACTCTACTGCAATCTCTATTCATTGCAGCTGCAGCTAATTCAGTGTTCCAATGTTCTGACAAAAAAAAATTCTACAAAGTTGTTGGAGCCGAGTGGTTAATAGCAAAAGCAATTCATACATTACATTGAGTTGTCTGCTGAGTCTCTTTAAATAATCAGCCACTGTGAGTTCACAAAATTTTGAAAGATTTCATAAATTCTAGCATGTTTGAACATTGTCTGAAAAGTCATACTGAAAATGCACTGTTATTATCCATTATGCATTATTGTTTCATTGTATCAGTCATCCCAGCAAAGCACAAGAGAAATATTATGCAGCTTTGGTGCCCATTATGCTACTTTAGTGAGTCGTCACAGGAAACAACCCTCTAACAGAATGAGTTTTTGTAGAAATAATAATTCAATCTCTTTTCAAATTATGCATATCAGAGGAATTACATGATGCCATCATTCTGCAGTGGAGGAGGATTTCGCCCTGCCAGGGGCATAATAGCAGGGAATTCTGGAGTTTTAAGGCACTGGAGGAGAATCGTCTTCTTGCTGCCTTCTTTTGCTCTTTGATCCCTAGGGTTCTTCCTCTGCTTGTTGGTATTTCGATGTGAGTGTGATGGCCTAAAACACGCACCCGACATTAGTAGGCCAGCATGAACCCAGATTCAAGATTGAAGAGGATGAAGACAGAGACAAGGTCAGCCGATTGTTATAATCTTTTCAGTTTTTTTTTCTGCTTCTTCTTCCTCTTACATTCAATGCTCACTCATTTCCCTTTGAAGTCCCCGTGGTGTAAGATGGCTATTTTCCATCTTGATCTATTCAATATTGCAGTCATTAAATTCCTCAAGTTTTCCTTCTGTTGAAAAACTTTAGCTCCTGCATAATCCTTGATATTCTCTTTATAGATCAGTAGCTGACGTATTTGCTGAAGAAATCCCCACCCTTGTTTGTTCAGGGCTCTTTACTGGAAATTATCCCCTACTCCCCATTCAGTAGAAGAAAACGTGTGAATCCCCAATCCATGATGATCAAAATCAGTTACTTTAAGTCAACTAATCAATGAAAGAAGTCTCAATAAACCCAGCTGGTTTTGACTGAGGTAACCTAAGCAAGGCTCCTAGAAGCTCTGCAGTGGAGAAGAGGGGAGTAGCATGGGAAAACGAAGAACAGGGGAGGGCAGTCAAGGCTCCCTCTGACATGGATCAAGAAGGGAAGAACTGTCCACAGAAAATGTGGAAAAAAAGAGACTTTTAGAGAAAACTTTAATGTAAAAAAAAATTTGTAAAATTCAATTTCATCTAGAGAAAACCCTCTTCTTAACAAGCACCAAAAGTGAACTGAACTAAGCGCAGTGAGAAATTCATACATTGAGAGCTTGCTTCTCTGTTCATATTTCGGTCCTGGACAATTTTATGACAGATTAAATCTTCCTACTGGTAATCCATGGACTACTCTAGCAGGAAAGAGTGGCAAAAATGTTAAACTAGGGGTAGAGTCTCATAAATAATTATACCCATGCAATGAATTTCTAAAATACTATATTGAATATTATTCTACAAGTAAACACATTTTGTACAAACTGATGACTAAAGCAATTAAAAAAATTGCCTAATGAAGGTAATGAAGCTTATACTAGCTTATATAGAAACTCTGAATCAGTGCAAGTTTAAAATTGATAACTTAGGTAAATCCATATATACAAACACAAACACATTTTTATAAAAATTTGCAAACCTAAAGTGTGACACCTGATGATTTACAGCTACCTAGAAGGTCCATGAAGTTAGTTAGTTTGCTGCAGAACAACTTCTACAATGAAAGTTACTTACAAATTTTTTAATGGAAGACATGGCGGCAACCTAGAAGCTTTGCATTTCTATCTAGTTCTTAATTTGTGTAACCACTCCTCTCCCATGACAATTATATTGTTGACACATGATAAAGGAGGGGAAGGAGCAAATACTACTGCAGTAAGGGAAGGTGAACTTCTAGCCTGTTCATATTTTATGTAGAAACTCAAAACTTGTACTTTGTTATTTTTACAATAGAAATTAACACAAATTTACTGTTGTCAGTAGATCACTGGTAGGTATCACTGATAGATTTGCCTCAAACCACAGAGGTGCAAAGAACTTATTCATGCATGCAGCCAATTCTTCATTTCAAGAATTTCTATTTCCAAATATTGTCAGACACAGAGTTCTCTTAGACTACCTGCACAGTGTTAGAGGTTGCTTCTAGTGACTGAAAATGGAGTATGAGGTTTCCTCTCATCTGCACTTCCATGGATTTCCTCTGGTGGAAGTGGGGTAGGTGCTGCGCTTTTTCAAACAACATGACAGTAATGTATGATCCTGTTGCACATCTGGAAGGTATATTCTGAATTTTGCCTTCTTGACATGGGACCCAGCCTTTCTGGAAGGAGGCGTCTCCATACGGTCTGGAACAGTCCTTTGTGTGGTTCAGAGGGAGAGCAGGAGTTGATCTTAAAACTCTCATCATGATTTTTGTAGTGTATGCCAGAAAACAGACTGGCCAGGAATAGCCCATGCCCAGTTCTGCATGAAATTGTCTTCGCTGAACCACTGAAATATTTCAGGGTTATAACTGGAAGAGTTACAGAAATGAGATTCCATTACATAAAAATGTATCTCATGCTGTTTGCAAAGGGGACAAAGGAACAGAAAGTCTGAAAGCAAAAACTACAGAGAAGAAAAATAAGTCCTTCAGATACAGTGAAATTGGTTTTTCTCCCAGCCTTTCAGTGAGACAATACAGAGCCATTGTCCTAACCTGAATGACTTGCACTAACACAGTTTGAAACCAGCAAAGTTAACTGTCTTAAAGTATTTTCTTAAGTCACAGCTTCTCATTGATACAACATTCATAATCTTACTGAAAAATTCTTGGGATTAAACGATCCTCCTAACAGCAGTTATCAGAAGCTAACCAGCAATCAAATAGATGAATTACATAATTTTTCAATGAAAGATAGTAGAATTGTTGCATAGTTTTACATTTTTATTTGTCACCCTTTGGCAATTTAATGTGGGTAGCAAAATTATTGTACCCTGGACACTTCAATCTCAGCAATTTATAGAAAGTATCTCAGAAATATCGCACACTGATTTTACAGAGTCCATCAGTGTGGAGCTATTTAAAAAGACGATCATCATTTCAAGCAATATTCATGACCAACTGGCAGACAAAAGCTTTATTTTTTTTCGGAACAGAAACTCTCTGTTAGTGTAATTCAGGGCTTTATCCAGCAATTGTAGAAGCCTACAAAACTTTTTTCTTTCCATCTACATGTAGTTAAAGCTAACTGAGGGCTTAAATGAAATTCTGACGTGCACATGGGATTGTTCAACATGGTCAGATTTCTCTGCTTTGAGCCATTTTTACATCCATGTTACAGAGGTGCTTCTGGTGTAGCTGTACCAGCATAGTTGTGTTGGGGAGATGCAATATTTATAGGAAAAAAGATTTTTCACCCGTTTAGGTCTTCTGCCTCTCCAAGGTCTACAAACAGCTAAGCCTTGCTATAAGCACAGCAGGTAATGGCATTATTTTGCTGGCTAGCAGATGTAAGTCTAGGGTTCAGGCCAACACCACACAGTTTGAGCGCTGTAGAAAGCAGTGGTATTTCCCCCCCTCCTGGCAGACGTAACCGTGTCACCAGAATCCTCATACAGAGAAAAGAAATTCAGGCCTTTATCATAGGCAAGAATTTCCCATGTTGTCAATGCTAGCCAGGGCTTGAGGAAGTATAATTAAGTTTAACTGGTTTATTTCACATAAAGTGAAATGTAAGTGCCTGTATGTGAAAACTTTAGGACTTTTGATCTTCCTTCTGTGCATCTGAGACCCAGTCAGTCTCTTGGGCTACATGTATAATTGCCAGAAATTATTGTTACTTGTAATTAATGAGCACATGAAAAGATGGCTGGTTCTAATAACTCACCTTGGAGTACCCTGTGCTGTTGTTAAATTACCTTGAGCCCTGCTGCCAGTGAACATTATATAATTGCTGCAGCCCAAGGGATTTGGGCTCACTTGAGTATCAGATTATGTCTTCATTTTGTTGATTCACAGTGGTAAATGTACCTTTGCTGAACATGAGGAGATTGAAAAATGTGCCATCAAAGAGGAAAATGCCAAGGACAGGGAAGAAGTTTAGCTCATACTTTGGCTACGCCATGAAGATTTTTTCATTAAGTGGCTACCTTCCATTAAATTATCACCTGAACAGCTGTGCACTTTTTGTTGCATTTGTAAAGAAACTAAACACTGCAGCTAATTTCACCCCTTTGCATCCTACTGGAAGCCCCTTATCTCCCTCTTCCTCCACTCCTCTGTGTCTTCCCTCAACTTGCAAGGAGCTTTGAGCATCCCCTGTCTCTCTGTATAATTATCCTCCACCTCCTCAGCTCCACCACATGGATATGCCCCCAAAACATACCGCCTATATACCCTCTCTCCCACCTCTCCTTCTACAGTGCCATACTTCATGTGAGCTAGTTCTGGAAGGCAATCTAGAAGTTCATCTGCTCAGTTTCAAGTGATTATTTGTAGCAACTCAGTGAAAGAAGGCATAAAATGCTATGCAGTGGCTTTTCCTTTTCATAGAAGAGCAGGAAAAAGCAATGTAGATTAATATTATTATTGTGCACCCCCAGCCTACTCGCTGGCGGGTTGGTGTGAGGAGCAGAAAAGGCCTTGACTGCCTAGCAACTACTAAAAACACCAGCACATAATCAAAAGTATTTCTCATCCCAAATCCAAAACATAGCACCATACCAGCTGCCAATAAAAAAGTTAACTCTATCCCAGCTGAAACCATGACAGCCATCTAAAGATTTCAGCTGCTATTACTCAGCACTAAATTGGCTCTGACAAAGAGACAAAAGTCAGTCCTGTTTATTTTAGAAGGGTGGCTTTCCACTGCTTCAGCTGGAGAAAAGCGTGTGCTGCCTGTCACCACCTTGTGCTGTGCAGCTGAGGAGCCCGATCTCTACCAGCTGAAGGTGAACCTCTGCGTGCACACCTGCATCTCCTTCCAGACAGAACAGGCCACCAACGGCCACTGCAGCTACAACAGGTTGCTTCAGCCTGGTGGTGTCCACAGAGCACCAAATTGCTCAACTACGTTAGGTGATAGTGCTTTAAACTCATCTCTTGGGTTTTGCACTGAAATTGGCTCAGGGTACTTCCCTGGTGAGTAACAGCTGAAAGGCCCCTCACCGCCTTCGGCAGAGAATGGCTCTTTTCCAGCTAACAGCAATACCTGACAAACTGGGGGCAGATTCGGTGCATCCAAAAAGTCATCTCTGGTGCATTAAGAAGCCATCCATAAAGGAAGTCTCAACTATCTGCATCTTGTGGGGTCTCATTACAGTCATGCGGAAAGGCTGAGGAAGGAACCGAGCCTGCAGCACCTGGGCCCAACTGCTGTGCTTTAGGCATTGAGCCATTTGTCTTCTATTTAACTGAGAGTGGGAAAAGAGCGAAAATATACATTTATTCTGCAAAAAACTGATTTAAATTTTTAAAAATCCAGAAAGCTGAAAACTGAAGGCTTTGGTTCATGGGTCTGTAGCTCAAAATTAATTGCTAAAACTGCTACCACAATAAGATCAGTTAATTAGGGCTCTCTGGTTCCTTGAGCACTAGAGGACACGATCATCTGACTGCTGTTTCTATACTGCAATGTACTGAAAGTAGAAAATAAAAGTTACACATGACAAAGTATTGATTAATTGTCTCCAAAAAACAAAAAGACAAAACAGCATTAACCGATTATACAAATCTTTAAAAGACAAACTCATGGAAACAACATTTCCTTCTGTTGCAATTTTGTTTGGAACAGCAGGCTGTGCTCCTGAATTAATTTTACAGCTGAGACACAGCTAATCCACAAATAAGCCTGTTACAGTTGGTGGGCATAACAAAAGAAGCGCTTGCCAATAGGCACACATGACATCTGGAGCTTGAAGACATTTTCACAAGGAAGATTATGTTTGGTAATATATTAAAACTTCAGGAGCAGGTCCCCTAAGAAACATTTAGCCACAAAAAAATCCATACCTGCTATAGACCCCCATGAAAAGCACATGCTCACAGAGCATCTGCAAATATGAGAAAAGCAATTTTTATGATTCCAATTGGTATAACATCGTGTATAAAAAAGTGAAAAGTCATGCTTTTCTTAAGTGATTTTCTTCTACAGAGAGAACTAAAATGATAGACTAATTTTAATTTTAATGTGCTACTACTGAAATCTATTTTCAAGAGATTAAAAATATTCAAGCACAGAAGTCTTGCAGTTTGAACAGGATTGTGTGTAGTACAGGTGAGATCCTGACCATTTTGAAGTCACTGGCCTGTCTCCTACTATTTATAAGGAAACCAGAATGTTATCCTGCATATTCAAGTCTGTCTAAAACCTAAAGGTGCTAGGCGTAAAAGGAATTTACTCTGGAACACTTAATGGCATTTAATCTCCAAGAAATTTGGAAATTTCAGGAGTTTCACATCTGAAAAGGGAAAAGCAGTTCATTCACATCCTCTACCTGTCTGATAGGTACGATGCCAGCCAGGAGAGTACGCTCACTGCGGGAGTCTTGGCACTGTCATTACACCCAGGCAATATCAGACTTTTTTAACATTCGCAGGCTGATTCAAAGCCCTGTCCTTAGTGTGGCAATGTCGTGGAAGACATGAGGAACTAGCAGCAAGGATAACTACATCTGTCACCTAGCTCTTGTACGTACCACTCTCCTAATTAAAACAGCATTAAGACAAACACTTAAGCACGTGCTAATTCGGGTAATGACTTTAATGGAATGATTCTTATGCTTAAACATTATATGCATAATGAAGTGCTTTGAGAAGCAAATCTGTCACCCAGATAAAGAAGGATGAGGTGATTTTAAAAAGACAATGGTTATTAGTTTCTCAAGCAAAAAATATTTTTGTGTTGGTCAAACTATACAGAGTTACACATCCATAGCACAGATTCATTCTCAGTATGTATGACTAAATTCAAGCCATGTAAGGATGGCTAATTATAGTCCCATTAAAACTATGTGTTCCACATCATTTAAGGAAAAATATAAAAAGATACCAGTAAAGTGAAATTTAATGACAAGAAGGAAATTCCTAGTTTATATGGGAATTAATTGCTAATAAGGGCTTTAATGTGAATAAATTGATGCTTTAATACTAATTATTTCTTTACAATGTGTACTGCTAAACTTAACTGCACGTAAGGGAGAAACTATAACTTGAAATGTACTAGCCTTTGCCTTGTGGTCTGAAAAATGCACTGCATAGTCAAAATCAAGGTTTATTCATCAAGGACATGTAAAAAGAGGAGTTATAAAACCCAGCTGTGCCAGCTCTGGAACACCTTTATGCAAAACCTGCTGTGAGCTGTGAGAGCTTTGCAGAAAACTCACACATTTTGTTGTTCTTGCTTCAAGTTTGGGTGGGATATAGTGGTTTTGGGTGCCAGTATTTTCTCAGGAGAACATTAATTGTTCCGTAGGCTGCACTAACTCGTTTTCAGTAACAATGCAGCAAGAGGGCAATAGTTTGGGACAAACGTATGCCATTGGGACAGTTCTCCAATATCTTTAATCTTCTGAGATTTGCTTATCTTTTCCTAATGCAGGAATTGCACACGGCATAAAATAACCTGAATTAATGGAGGGACTGGAAGTTGGCAGTTGCTAGGAATCAGCAATTGCATTCAGTGTGGCTGAGGTGAATCCATGCTGATAACATGGTGTGAAGCAAACACTGGAGAGGAGAGTTAATTTCTCAAAGCTGGTGAAAACTGTTCTTCTGTGCTTATCACGGTCACATATTCAAACAAAAATGTGAGAGAATGTACATCAGTACAGGGGCTGGTTAGGGCCCCATATGGTATTTAAATCCCAACGTAAGAGAAGCTTTGCAGCAAAAGAAACCTTTTGACCAGGGAAACCCTCTCATCCTTTGTATGCAGCACTACTTTTCACCCTCAAGCAGCTTCTAGGTTTAAAGTAGCTTTCTCCTCTGCTCTGTCATGGATGGGAAGACCAAGATGATGATTCCCTTTGTGAACTCTCTGAGCTATATCCTCAGCATCAAGATGAAGAGGTCATCACACAGCACAATGGAAGCAGGTCTTTCAACCTCTAGTTAGAGAAGACTTCCCAGCATGGAAGCAGCTGAAATCATGTTCTTGGGGAGCTTTTTAAGGTAGTCTTTGTAAGTTAATTCACAGATCCAGCCTTCAGCTATGAGAAAACAGTGCAGTGCAGTGCAGAATGAATCTGTACAGTCAGTAACTATAAGGTACTATTGTTGTGGTTAGATTTCCCAGCAATGCTGGAACTGGTCTCTGAGCCTCTTTTAATATGCCCCGGCAGACCATGATGCCAGCAAGGATTAATATGGGTTCTCCATTTTAAAAGCCAGGATAATAGGAGTTCAAATATTTATAATAGTACATGTGTACCATAAACTGGGATGAACACAGTCTGTTATGGCAGCAATAATTCAATGCAAAGAAGCTGGAGAACAGTTTAGGATCAATATCTGTAGCTTTCCATGTTTAATTTAAAAAGCATTAAGAACATCCCAGCTATTTGTTGAATCTAAAGGCCTCTAGAAAAAGCTGGTTAATTTCTAAAGGCCAAATCAAAACCCAAAAATTTGCCACATAGTTAGAATTGTGTAAACTATTTTTTTTTAAGTTTACCATCAGTTCTTTTCTCCTTAGTGTATCACTTTTACTAGCCTTCTACTGGAAGACCTCACAGCTGGCTTTCCTGAGTTGAAAAATTCAACGCTGTTAAAAAAAGAAAAAGATAAATTGCAGTATTTGATGCATCATACCAGCACCAGCAGTTTAGTTTGAGATTTTTTTTTCTTTTCTGCAGAAATATTACTTTTCAAGGAGAAGGTGCCAGTGATTAACATCTCACTGACTCCCAGGTATAGTACAATTTTTTTAAAACCTCTATATTGTCATTGTTTGAAATCCAGTTCAAGATATTTGAAATCCAGGCTTGTATAATAGTTTATGAAACAGCATTTTAAAAATTCTAGAATTTTGTGGATAAATCTAGTCAAGTCAATTATTTTGGCAGTGGAAAACCTGGATCTGAGGAGAAAAAATACTGATCTCTAAATTATTTTTAAGCAATCATCTCATGCACTAAACCAGAACAATCTTATCTGCTCACCGCAAGATGAACCCTTGTCTTTCTGCTAAATAAAACTCACCTTTCAGGGTAACTTGTTGAAGAGTCTCCTTAGTGGAAACACAGAGTAACAAATATGTATATATATAAGTAGCTATCTCTCTGTTCATCATCTGCAAAGAACAACTGTTACAGAGCACATGTAATATCCAAATGCCTCATCATGGAAACTAAAAAAAAAAATTGACTCATCCAAATTCATTGAAAGACTTCGATACATGCTCTTCTGGTTTCTTTTGTTGCATAAGGCAGAATGATTTTGCGGTTCTCATTTGCTGATGATGCCTTTCTGAGAAGTCAGGAGTGCTGCCTCCTTTTGCTATCTTAGCAGCCTTAAGTTGTGATTCTATCATCAGGACTATTTCTATTCATTTTTCAAAGAAACTGAAAAAAATTCAATAAAAAATCAATACCTTCAGTATCAGCATCTGTCTAATAAGAAGTCTCATGATAGAGCATTAGTCAATTAACTGTCAAAAAACATTGGTATGCGTTTTGCAATTTCTCAGCTTTAAACAGCAGATTGAAGCAATCTATAAAAATACTTGCTTTCTGTCGCCAAAAGGATTTAAACCTTCTGGTCATCTGAGGCACACAAATGTAGCAGAAGGCCTCAGATTACCCCTCAGAAAGGGTGTCTGTGAAAGAAAATTTGGAGAATGGGTAAAACTTTGGGAGAAAAGTTCTAGGTTCTAGGTTCTAGGTTTTTTCTGCACATCCTGGGGTGCATCAAAAGGAGTGTGGCCAGCAGGTCGAGGGAGGTCATCCTCCCCCTCTACTCTGCCCTGGTGAGGCCGCATCTGGAATACTGCGTCCAGTTCTGGGCTCCCCAGTTCAAGAAGGACAGGGATCTGCTGGAGAGGGTCCAGCAAAGGGCTACAAAGATGATTAGGGGATTGGAACATCTTTCATATGAGGAGAGGCTGAGGGATTTGGGTCTCTTTAGTCTGGAGAAAAGAAGATTTAGGTGGGATCTTGTTAATGCTTTCAAATACTTGAAGGGAGGATGCCAGGGGGATGGGAGCAGTCTTTTTTCAGTGGTGCCCATTGATAGGACGAGGGGTAATGGGCGCAAACTTGAACATAGGAAGTTCCATCTTAACATGAGGAGGAACTTCTTTACTTTGAGGGTGGTGGAGCACTGGAACAGGCTGCCCAGAGAGGTTGTGGAGTCTCCCACTCTGGAGACATTCAAAACCCGCCTGGACGCTGTCCTGTGCAATCTGTTGTAGGTGACCCTGCTCTGGCGGGGGGGTTGGACTAGATGATCTCCAGAGGTCCCTTCCAACCCTGACTATTCTGTGATTCTGTGATTTGTTATACCTTATTAGATTACTAGACCCTCTGGTGCTTATCAGTCGATTCTGTGCAAAGAAGCTGTAAGATATAAAAAAGCATAACTCAAGATAAAATAAGACTCATAAAATAGTTGATGCCTCCTCTTTCTTGTGGCTGGCATCTTCTCCAAGCATCTCTCAGTTTGCATAAACAACCTCAGGGACATGTATAACTTTTTTTGCTTTTTAAGTGAACTGTTTGAACTGTTGCTTGTAAAGAGCAGGCAACATTGCTACAGGTTGTAGCAATGTCTTCCCTAAGGAAGTCAAGTGCTTCTGTTTCTCTTGCAAAAGTTTCTCAAAAGAAATGTCTTCTATCCAGGCAACCTGCTTCCTAGACATATGAAGTGGTAATGTACACCAGACCCAAACCCAGAGGGCCGAAGTCTGTAGGAACTCAGAAAGATTAGAGAAAGATTTAGACTTTCAAAATAGTTCACTGCAGGAAAGTTTTTCAGATTTTCAGATCACACGGCAGACGTGCTTGTCTGCTTACGCCCATTACAAGTAAAATGCATCACAGCAACCAGGGCCTCTATTTATAGTCATAACATTCAATAGTATGCAAAGATTGAGGGGGAAGACAGGATGAAGGTTTTGCTCATCTGTTGTAGCAAGAGTGGCTTTTGATGTTTTTCTTTAAAGAAATGCATAGACCGATTCTCAAATGAAGAAAATAAGTACATAAATTGTGCTTTTCTAAATCAAAACTAAGGAGCCCATTCTTTTCGGTAAAGTCATTGTAGGATTATGAATGCCTCCAAAAACATAGATTTAAAGACAGCATTTTGTTTGCCATTTATTATGTTAATCCTTTAGTTTTCTGTAATTATGTTTGTATTCTGAATCTTACTCCTGTCCATATGATTTGGGTGTTCACTGTATAAGCAAAAATTCAATCCATTAAAGTCATTTGTATATCAAAATAGTTAACTAAGCACAAGACTCAAATATAGAATTTTAATCTAGAGGAACATAAAACTTACCAGCGGGTACCGAGATAAATCCATGTTTAGCTTTGGCCACCACTGAGAGATGTTTATAATAAACAAATGTACAATTATTTGCTTGCAAGAAATTTTACTTCCTACTAGTCAGTGTGGCAAGTGTTCTTGAGGAAGAGAGGTTATTTTCACTCCAGAGCCTTGTATTTTGTTTTGTTTAAGATTATTTCACAGTTTATTATTTCATTCTGTATCTTGTCTACTGTTAAAAGTAAAATGTGTAATAGGTTCAAGAAAAGATGTAGGATCAACATTTCGCTTTCTGTTCAACCTCAGTATCACTCCTTGTGTAGACACCCTCAAGAGGGACCATTCCGTGGTTTCCTTGTTTTAAATTAACTTGTGATTGCGCATCACATTAGTTTAATTAGTATAAGTGCCAGTAAGTCAAACAGCTGTAACGGGTAATTATGCAATTCCACATAATTACTTCACTGAGGTGAGTTATAATGCAAGCATTTTTATTAAGCTTGAAAGTCAGAAGAAAAGCAGTACATACAAGCATTGGCCTGGCATTAGCCAGCCATAAGATGTCACGATGTTGATTCTTGCATCGTGAATGTGTTTCAGCCATAAAAGGAGACAGAGCCAAGTAAAAGAGTATTAGTTTAAATGTATGCGTAGAAAGATGATCTTAAATACTCAGAGATGTGCTGAAATTTTTTTAAGAGTCATGGTGTCCATCTCAGTCTGTTAGAGCAGGCATTCAACTGCTTTGGGCAACCAATAAGTGCATTTCTTGGATAAGAAGTTATCTATTCATCAACAGCTCTGTTTCTGGTAAAAAAAAGAGAGAGAAAAGGCAGGAGAAAAAAAAGGAACATGAGAAATGAAGCATGTGGAAACTGCAAAAGTGAGAAGAATATGTAAGAAAGGAAAAATGGGTGAACTAGAGGAAGCAAGGGGAGGAGAAAAGAAAAAGAATAAACCTTTTTTTTTTTAGATTCATGTCTATCAGAAGTTATCCTTAAGTGTCACTAGGAGTCTATTAACCCCCTGAGTCTTCACAAGAATCTTTATCTTCTTATCACATATAATGATCTTTTCCCTATGCAACTTTTTCCTACTGTGACATGAAAGTTGAAAAAAAATCTGAAATTATTTTTCTAGCATTTCCCCTGGATCATGCTTGAGAAGAACAGAAAGCTTGGTGCCTATTTTGATGAAAGAATAGAAAGCATAAATAAAGAATTGATACACCTTCTATCAACAGAAAGTCAATTAAAACTAACAGCTATTCAGCCAAATACTGCTGAATTCAAGCGTTTCTCATGTGTAAGTGATCTGGGACTGGCGTAATTATTATACTCATGCCAGAAACCACTGTGGACTAACAAGAAACAGCGAAAATTACAGCATGTGTTAAGAGAATGGATTAAATTATGTAAAACTCTGCCATAGAACTGCTGATATTAAAGAATACTGGCAACATCTGGTTTTGTCGTTTTAATAAGAAACTTAGGGTTTGCCCTCCCAGATAAGTCCAGGGACTCATTTAGGAAAACTAAAACCTCTCCCTGCATAGGAGACGGTTATGAAATACCCTCTATGCAGAACCTCTTTTTGCAACCAAGTTAATTTTTTGAAACATGAGTTTACCGCAGAAGCTCATTTTATTGGGCAATGGATTTAAAACAAACCAAAAGAAATTATTTTTACCTGTAGGATTCTCTACTGCAGGATGTAGCTTCTGCTGACCCAGCGTGAACAGGTTCACAGAGGGACTGGACAAATTCATGGATGAAGAGTCTATCAAGACCTGAGAAACTCTCTGATATAAATCCAAACTCTGGCTTAGGAAGTGCCCTAGAAACAGATCACTGAAAGTAGATGTGGAAAAATAGAAGTATATACTTGCCCTGCTATAGTTTTGTCAGAGTATTTGCTCCTGATCACTGTCAAAAACTTGGTACTTAGGTAAGGAGACCATTCACCTGAGTTGCCCTAAAGAACTTATCCTTTGGCAAGGGAGCATAGTGTCTCCCTGCAGTCCAAGTGCTGTTTGCCTCAATAATTTCTCTAGTTTTTCTCTTTTTCTCTGGTTAATTAAACTGTTTTCCATTTTGAGCAGGTATCTGTCACATTCAATTTAGAAAGAAAGGATCCAGCCCGTCTTCCCTTTCTGCACCCACTGATGTGTTCAGCCAGACTTTACAAGAAACGCATATAAAATGGCACAGTATTTCTACTTCGGTTGCATCTCCAGTTAAGGTACAATGCTATTCAAGTTACTGAAAAATGGTACCAATAGAGGGAGAAGTAAAACATTCTCGTGGTGTTGGTTGGTTGTTTTTTTGGTGTTTTGGGGTTTTTTTGGGCAGGGGGGGATGTGATGGTGTTTGTTTGGGGGGATTTTTTTCCAAGCTGTTGGTCTTTTCAGTTAGCTAATTGCTCAGGACTCAGAAACAGACTTTCCACAATGAGCTTGATCAACATAAGCACCAATAGCCAACATTACACTGAGAAATTAAGTTTAATTTTTGATGTGTAGAATTGACAAGATGAACTGCAAACCATCTGGTCAGTGCTTTCTGGAGTACAGCTGTGCTCCACTTCTCTCTTGTTTATTGAGAAAAGAAGAGCTCCTGAGAAAAGGGATGTGCACTGAATTCAGATTTGACAGCTATGGTGGTGCAACAGTCTTGGCTCCAACACACATCAATATTGTTTTGGCTCCACAGGGTGCAACACAAAGATGGAAGCCCTACTGGTCACTGATGTCCCTGACTGAAGGAGTCCAGCAGACAAGATTTGGGGTGATGGCTAAAGTGAAGTGTGAAGCATTGCTGTCTCCCTGGTCTAACTTGATATCAGTGTGCACCTTGAGTGTGAAAAGGGCATTCAAGATCTCCACAAACTTTACTTAATACAAATGGAGGAATTGCAGTCTCCTTCCTCTGTGTGGAGTTACTCCTTCTGCTTCCAAACCGGAGCAGCAGGGAAGGGTGTGTACACTAATATGCTGGAATGGGGGGCTGAGCTCTGCAATAAATCGTCTGTGCTAAAACACTGAGGAACCAGAGTCCTGGACATGCTCCCTTTCTGTCACCTCAGGCTGTGGTAACCAAAGAAAGAGCTGAGAGTGGGGAACAGTGACTTCTTCAGTTCTCTTAGAGCACTCTGGGAAAACCTATTTACTACAGCTAATAGCTTGCATCCCACTGTGGATATGAGCAGGCAGAAATTCAATGTTTTTTTCTTCACCTTCCACAATTACAATTCAATACAACATAATGCCTCTAAAAGGCAGTGTCTCAAAGTCCTTTAAAAATATGCTTGTGAGATTACTTTGTACAAATCTTTCATCCACACAGACGTAGGATGCTTAGTCCTAAGCCTGCCATATTAAAAGGTACTTGTAAAAGTCATAAAAGCCCACTGAAAGATGCAGATTTTAAAATTCATCTCTTGCTTACTATAATATGTCATGCAGTAGCATGGCACAGCCACTAGGTAGGGACATAAGGCACTTGGGAGCATAGAGGCAAGACAGTCACTTGGAACAGATCCAAGCTAACTCCAAGAGCCCAGCCTGGGAAAACAATGAATCCTTTCACAAGAACTGTAATAAACTGAGTATAGGTCTTTGGTAGTTCTCTGGGAATTTCAAATTACCACTACAGATTGTGATTCCTGTTTTATGGAGGAACAGGAACTCATACACCCACATATCCAAATTTTACTATCACTGGGGTCTGCTGCTACGTCTCTTCATTTCCCTTTCAT
The DNA here is from genome assembly GCA_013398815.1 of Ibidorhyncha struthersii. NCBI lineage: Eukaryota > Metazoa > Chordata > Aves > Charadriiformes > Charadriidae > Ibidorhyncha > Ibidorhyncha struthersii. The sequence goes on along the minus strand of VZSZ01004481.1, from coordinate 111,938 downwards.
AACTACCTCTCTCCACCCTCTTCTTATATAAATGAAGTAGATTTCTTGCCAGACAAGCCAACAGCATTTAATGCAACTTTTAAAATATGCATTGTAAATTGTAACCATCTAAAAATGAAAACAACTTGCATGAAAAGACATAGGAAAAAGACATCACTTAGCTAGTATTTAATGTATCTGTGCTCCAGTTGGCTTTATTGTGGCTAATGTCTGACGTTTTACTGATAATGATCAGTTAAGCTGGCAGGAAAAAGAAGGCTATTTCAGATGAGGAAGACTCATAAGACTATTAGATTAATGTTTCTTGGCTGACTTTGTGTATAGTCCACTGAAATCAATGTAAATATTAATACTGACCTTTGGATAGGGTCCATTTGAGATCTTAATGAGTTAGTTCATTTTAATACAACAGAGTTCTGGATAAAAGGCCTCTATATCTTGTTGATAGCTCATCAGCAGAATCAAACAAATCCTTGGCTTTGGATGAAACCGAAAGGCGTTCTGATTCATGGTTTGAGCCCTATTGACCAAAGTGAAAGAATTCATTGTTTTCCCAGGCTGAGCTCTTGGAGTTGGTGAAAAGGACACCATTTTCACTTGTGATCCTTTGGACAAGATGCAACTTCTTGACCAAGTTTGCTTTCCATCTGAGCATGTGTGCAGAAAACGTGCATAATGTAGCACAAGGCAAGGATCCCCAAAGGAGCTATGGCTAAAGCTGGAAGCATGTTTTGCAGCTAAAGCAGTACAATTATAACCTAAATATAGCCTCTTAGAACGTGTGGTATTATCTTCATATGGCATTGCACAGTGTGGTCATTCCAGCAGACTCAGGTTCTTGGAGCCAGCTGCACAAATTTGCACTACACAAAGCACATCAGTGTTGCCCACAAACAAAACCAAAAACTTTATTCATTAAAGTGAATTAAGATTAACAGGCTTACTGGAAGATTAAATATAAAGTGCAGAATTTTGCAACTCTATTTCTTTGCCTTACAATCAACTTCCACTGGGGTCTCCAATTCTTTTTGATATGTGTGTTGATGTAGGCCACAGTTTCTGCACTGCATAAACCACACATTTGCACATAACAATGTAAAGTACAAAGGGACACAGAAAGAAAAGAATATTTACTAGAATATGTAATTAATATTTGGAGAAAAAAAGTGCGACAGTGGAGATGATAGATCTGAAAATAAAAGAGGTTGCCTGAAGCTCATTACAACTAATATTTAAAACTTGTTCCACAAGAACAGAAGAGTGGGATGGAGCATGTGAATATGTCTATGTCTGTTTCAGTATCCATATGTATATACGGAGCAAAAAAGAACTAAAACTGTCATTCCCTTCTACGGAGACACTGAAAATTCAGGATCTCAGGAACTTTAATGACCACAGATGAAATTTCTAAATAAATCAATTACATGGGAAACTAGAAAGCATCTTTATGGTCCACTTCACCTCATTAGCTAACAAGATGATCTGCTTCTAAACATTAACATGGGTTAGGTACATTAAGAAAGGGTCATAAAGGGGATGTTTCTGAAAGAAAACTTGATCTGGTTAGATAGCCACTATCCAAATATATATATAAATATGTGTGTGTGTATTTTTGTATATATATTTGTGCATATGTGTACACAAAAAAGCATGCACATACATGTGTATATGTATTAATCCAGACATATGGAAATACTACCAGGAGTTTGGAGAAAATCCACAGAAATACCTCAGAGCTTTCAGAAGCCTGATCAGGTGAAGAAACTATATGTTGTGAACCTCAAACAGAGAAACTTTATTTATACAGTAACTTCAGCCACATAAATTATATGTAATGCAAAAAAAATGAGAGTAAATGTCTATGTTGTAGCAATCAAAACAAAATGTGTTGCAATTTGGCACTCATGTTAGTAGTACTTGTCTTTTGTTACCAGCTCCCTATATAGTTTAGAATGAAACAAATTTTGGTGCTTTTTCTTGAAAGGAACAGCTTATTAAATATATGAAAAAAAATGTAAAATGTTAAATGAACAAATCATCTTGAATCACCTAGCTAATTAATTGCCAATAACCTCATTAAGAGTCAACATGTGTAAATAATGAGCACAGTATGAAGGAGTGAGATGTTTTATTCTGATTGAAATGTAATCATAGACAGTGATAGAAGAAGAATATATAACACTGGATTATAATCTGAACTCTCTACTGACGTGAGTCTAGGATAAGAAAATATTGCAGGTCATTTCAGGCAAGATCATCCTGACAGAGAAAAGTAATTTCGGTTTAAATTTAGACCACTGAGGTCAGATGCAGGAAAAGTAGCAGTCCAGTCACACATGGAGGTACACAGGCTCTGTAACAAAACTTCCTAGCAAGGTCTTTCAACCATAAGGTTTTTCTACATATTTACATAAAATCCATCCTTCATGTAGTGGAATCACACACCTAGCAAGATGGGTTGTTACAGATAAAAATAATTCACAAATAGTGGACTCTGTATAGGATAAGAATGTTCCAAAATAAGGGCTTAATATAAAACCAATTCATCCTCCTTCTCTCCTACCATTTCATGCAAGTTTTGAAAATTCCCTGGGGCAGGTGCAACTTTTCAGCACACATACAGGCACTATTTTCTATGGTATCATCAACCAGCTTGTTGTAAATTAACCAAATGAAGGGGGAGGGAAGTGAAATGTGGGGAAAAAAAAAAAAAACAAAACAATGAAAGGAGAAAGAAGGAAGCACTCTCACAGTAGATCAATGAAGGCACAACAAGAAAAGTCAAGCCTAAATGTGAGTTTAAAAAAAAAAATCTACCTATGTTTATAGGAAAATGTGGATCTGTGCACTGAAAAGGACACCACCAGCCATCTAGGATTTATCTTCATTGCCAACTAGCGCTCTAATACTAGAGGCGGTACCCAAAGACATCAGTGAAGGAGTTGAAAACCAACAACTGTTGCACTGCAGAAATACAGATAGACACATCTTCCTAAAGATGAAAAGGTGGATGGTTCATACATACTGTATTTAAGATTTTAAGATCAACATTACATTTATCAGCAATTTTGCTGCCATTCTGAAAGCTCTCTAGAACCAAGCATCAGGTAAAAAGCATATCCTTCATCACTTTTGGGTTGCAGAGCCTTTGAGGAATGCAAGTGCTATACTATTTCAGTCTTAATATGATACAGATGTGTAACTAGTATAAATCAAAAAAGACTGGAGATGAAAGTACAGTTTTAATGTCTTAGGCGTGTGGAGGTAAAAGTGCCAAAACCCAACATAATTATTTAATATGATATATGAATGACAGAACACGTGGGTCTGCATCCAAATCTGTCTGAAGTCAACTGAAGCCTTGCCATTAATTTCACTGGCTCTAGATAAGACCAATGTTTTCTAACAGCTAAATATCAATTTGGCAAGTTAAAAAACAGCCCCATTATACTTGGCTGTCCCTGTTTACATCTCTTGCCTTGGGGACATGCCCATACGTATATAATTTTACTCCATGTGTATCAGCATGCTTTAGCCAATTTAAGTTAGGACTGCGTTACTTTTGATTAATAGATTTCTGTCCTCATCCTAAAATCATGAAAGAACATGAGTGTAAATGTATTCAACTTCACTGTATTTTTGTAAGTCATAAAATTCTTGTCCCCATTTTACTTACAGACAGTTATTTCAATACAAAGTCAGAGACTGTCAGAGATTTTTAACCACATACCTCTCCCTGACCTCGATCAGCTTAAAAAACTCCAGACTTGTTTTTCTCCCCTTAAGTCCTTCATTTTCTGACTTGTGTTGGAAAGGTGAGGGGGTTTCCATATCAACACCACATCAATAGGTTTCTCCACAAGATAGGCAATGGGCCTCTGTCTTCATTTCAGTCAACCGCTGTTGTATGTATAAAAAGTGGACATAAAGGCTCACAGGAGAATAGAAACAGTCAATAATGTTTTCATTTCCAATGTTGAAGCCATCAAGAAAAATAAAAAACTAGCAAAAATATAAACAAAAAAAAATCCTAGGACCTCTCTTAGTGCTAATATAACACTTCTCAAAACATGACTTTATTTACCTCCTTTGTGCAGCTTGTTTGCGCTGCATTTATGAGATTATTTTTCAGTAGTTCTGGGGTTACATGACATGCAATCCAGATTTATTTTAAAAGTTAAGTTATGGATGCTTTTTGTTTAAAAACAGAATATCCTGTGAAGACTTGTTCAGACGTCTTTTAAGATGAACTCCATTCTCTGGAACACTCTGAATAAAACAAAGAAACATCTCTGATGGTCCTCACCCTTTCATAACCATTGTCTTTCAGGTTTACAAAGACAATGACAGTCTTCCAGTTCATATTACCAGCCACTTCCCTCCTGCTTTTGTGATCTTAAAACTGATGAAATACCAGAGCAAGATAGGATGCTCTGCAGACTGGTGCTATGTAACAACAGAGTAAGAGGAGAAAACCATCAATTCTTACTGGGGAAAGAGAAAAACCTCCCAGCTGTGGGGCCAAACCCCTCATCTAGATTGTAGCCAGGAAAACCAGTTATATTTTTGCAAAGAGAGCCTAATGCCAAAACAACAATTAGCATTGTGAGAAGAGGAAGATCTGTTATGAAACAGCTTCTCTCCTTTGATGAGCTGAAAGAGAATTATTCTAGTATCTGCTTCAGCCATCCTCCTTCTATGCCCTGTATGCAGGAGAGCAACCCCCTTTATTATTTTACTGATGAGCTCAAAGTTCTATGGCATGACAGAAGGGTCATGAACATTTTTTTCCTCCCAAATTTGTTTCCCTGAGGATTAAGGACCCTAAGATTAGGGCATTTTGCACTCATACTGTTACAACCCTTAAGAAGTAAGTTACCATTGCAAAACAATTTCTAAATTAAATCCTGCAATGCTGAAAAATCTATTTTTACATAAAATCTGTGTGTCAGAGGGAGACAGAAGAAGGGGGGACACATATAACATCCAGATCTGTAGGATGTGCCCCCTTCCCACTGTTGAGCTGTTGAGATTGAAAGAGATCTCTGGCATCCTCTAGTCCAACCTCCTGTTTCAAACAGGGCCAACTTTGAAGTTGGAGCAGCTGCTAACACCTTGCCCAGTCTAGCTTTGAAAGTCTCCAAGGGCTGAGATTCCAAGGACCTTCTGGTCAACCCCTTGCAGTGCTAAACCCCTTTAATGATGAAGAATTTTTTCCTTATGTCCAACTGGATTTCCCTGGTGCCTTGCTACAATGTGTGCTCATTGCCCCTTGTCCTTTCATTTTATACTTCCAAGAAGAGTCTATCTTCATGATAACCCCTCCTTACATCACTGAAGACTGCACTTAAAACCACCTCTCCTTAGTTTTCTTTTCTCTAGGATGAACAAACGCATGGTGGTAGTACGGCGCCCAGCCTGACGTTACAACCCTTGCATGGCGTTAGCAGCTCAGACTCAATACCAGGGTATCACAGCCACTCGCATTACGGCTTAGAGCTGGCTTGCAGCGTTGTAGTACAGTCTGCAGGCAGAGCAGGCTCACACCAGCCTGCAGCCTCTCAGCTCGGCAAAGCTGTAAGGATACCACTGAGTTTCTAACGAATATTTAATCCGGTGCCACTCACTAGAACAGAGCACAGTAATAACTGGTTTTACCAGCTGAGCGGCATTAGCAGGGAGTTAGAGTCTAAGCTGCTGGAACTGAGCCCAGACACTCGGCTCCTGTAACACCACCGCAGTTTAAAAGGATCTACCATGAATCTTCATAACACTGAAGAAAATAAAAAATACGTTATCATTATGGATCTGTATTTTTGTAGCAGCTGGTTCCCCGCCATTTTAGGTAAAGACCAAACGAGCACAGAAGAAAAAGTTGGTCCCCGGTCAAACACCTTGCAAGTACTGCAACGTTCTAAAAAATGTTGTTGTAAATAAGAAGAAAAATGTGGTTTCATCTTCCTTGAAGAGAAAGGTCAACACATTATAAAATACTGAAACTGATGTGCCAAAAGTACCTTGACAACATCACAAAGCAAGTTACTGATTGCCAAAGAGACTAGTTAGTGTTCCTTATTGCTTAAGAAAAAGTTTATCATTGCTGAAGGACAAAGCAGATAACATCTCTCCTGACTTGTAATTGTTTCTAATACAAGCAATTAAGCAGAATATGTAATTCATCACCTTTCATTCAATGAAAGACTGATTAAATTCCATCTAATTTTAAAATTTCAGTAACAACAAATGGTGTCACTTGATTTTCCCATCACCTCTTTCATCATATTGCTACTTTTCTTGAGGTTATCAGAGGGTGTTAGGTATGATTCTGATCATGCATTTTATTTCCAACCAATTTAATTCAGTGGAAATACTTCCCTACTGTGCTCTGGCATTCTTGATAGGGTTTCTGTCACTCAAAGATTTTGTATATCAACACTTGCTAGTTTCCTGTAACTTTTCTAGTATTCAAGGTGGAATCAAACTCTGAAGAATGGAGAAAGAAAAAACTACCAGACTGTTGGCTTTTGTAGCTACATTTTTAGCTACATTGTAGCTACAATAACATTTTCCATGAAGCTGTGGAAGTGAGCATGCACTGGTGTGGAAATAAACCACAATTTTTTTCTGACCTGAATTTAATGCAGTACAATGAAATAAGGCAGCATAGTTTCTACACCTGCCCCCCTTTCTGAATCAGTCACTATAGCATTTGATGAATGTGCCAGATAGGTTTGCTGCTTAAGACAGCACAGTATGTCCCAGAGAAATGTCTCCCAAGATTTTCTGTGGATCAAGCATGGGTCACTAGGAGCTCTGTGTAATTACAGACACTGTACAGCAGCAACATTGGGACATTCTGGCTGGACTAACTTGGTTTGCTTGAAGCATGCTTTTGAACAGAATAACACTTTTGGTTAGCAGCAAAGCATTACGGATCATTCTGTCACCTTTAACTGAAACTAAGACTGCAGTCTTAGTGTATCTCAGCCTATCATCTCTGCCAGCTTCCACCTGAATGATTGTTGGATAGACTCTTTGTTTCGGGATGACTGACATCGTAGGAAGTCATTACACACATGGGCGCTTGCTCTAGGAGTTTGGTTGGAGGCTTAGTCACAGTATGTTGGTGCTGGCAGGCATGATTATTAACGCCAACACATCACAAAAATTGGCTTACTAGTATGATACGGTGACATAATCATGAAACAGCTATGTCACACATAGTGGATACACACAGATCTCAAATACTTCATCTGCTCTTCAGCTTTAAGGCATCAAACTCGGCATCAGACAAGAGGTACTTCACACTGGTACATGAAGATGTGGACCAAACAACACATTCTTCCTGTGTATCTTCTCTCCCACATCTTTTTCCTTCTTCTCCTCACTGCTGTTCTGAATCAATAAATTAATTTCGTTTTAAAAAATACCAGAATTAAAATCTCCTAACTTGGTATTTCAAATGTAAATGCACACAGCCAATAGTAAATACATCCAAAAGCCAGTAAAGCGTTTCCAGCAATCATTCAGGTATCTGAACACCCATATGCATCTTCGTTCTCAGAAATATATATTTGCTCACATACACAAAAGCTTATGTCTACCCCAGTCAGGGTCCCTACATTATTCTCCTATTTGTTGTACTATTACTACATTATTACACCTGTCTGTTAAGGTGACTAAAATCCTTCTCAAGAAAGGAAAAGAAAGCCTGGGCTCGGGACTTCACTGTTCAGATTTCTTTGAGAAAACATCCTTTTGTAAAGCTGGCATGCAGATTTCCATCCTCAGCCGACGAGTGAGTGCATTAAACAGCTGGAGTCCATTGCTGACCCCACTGAAGCTTCAGGCAGATGAACTGGGCCTGCAGGGATGCAATTTTCTCATGTTCCTTGTTCCAAGATAGCAATCAGAAGTGCCATTGTTCAGTGGTGTTCTTCCCTTCTCGCCAATGTTACCTACAAAAATAGTACCATTTGAATATAAAACTAGCAGGAAAGAAACACTGGAGAATTTAATACCACTACAGTTGCCTAAATATTCCCCACTCTAAGTAGCCAGATTGGCCCAAGCTGTTAGCCATTAGTATGAGATGCAGCCAGGGTTTCAAGGCGAAAGGACCTTAGGTATTTCTTCTGCCAAGGCTAAAAGAGTGCTTACCGCAATCATTGCCTTCAGTGGGTTTGTCCACAACTTCTCACTGGAGCTCATTTTAGTGCATCTTCCCCACACCTTTGCCAGAAGTTCCCTCCAGGCAGGGAGAATAACACCTCAGAGCAGCACAGTGAAATCTGACAGTGCTCGTTACATCAGAGCCCTTAAGCTGCTGCTAATGCCGTAAGGAAAAACACCTTATTACCACACTTGTTGTGATGCATTTAACATCCAAAAGACTGACTGACATGTTGGGTTCCTGTTTTGTGAAAGGACACCCCCATCCTGTCTCAGATACCACTTGTCTGTGCCAGCAGCCCTTCCTCTCGCTGCTCATTTCCCTCAGCCTGGAGAAGCCTCCAAGGCTCGCTGGGGGATTGTTGTTACGAGCCGATGTCTGCCTCCAGAAGCCACTCTTAGACTTCAAACTTTATGGATCTGACTGTCAAAATGTGTTACTGTGTTTATAGGCTACAGAGCACTGGGGAAATCAGTCCTAATTGCTCCATTTTGCAAATATAAACATATTATTTTATATTACAGTGAAGTCATATTCCAGAGTCTCTGTGAAGCCTTGTACTTGATTAGAGACTGATGTCTCCCAAATGATTCCTCAGTTGGCTCTGCCCTACAAATTCTTTTTTAAGCAATTTCAAGTTTTAAAGAAACAAAAAAGACCTTGTTTGCCTTCAGTGTGAATGAAAAACAACACTGACAAGTGAGGAATAGATGGCAGTGTTTTGCTGTAACTCTGAGAACTCAGTGCCACTCAATACAATACATCACATGATAAATGGTATGGCAGTAAAATCAAAGAATATGTCCCTTGCTCCCAGGCTTGTGTACTTCATCACAACACCTGCCCATAGATTTGTCCCTGCAGCTAGGCAGATTTTAAAGTTATTGATTAAAAGAATATCTTTTGATATATTCTCAAACTTGAGACTGGTCCAAATGTTGCACTACGAGTATCCACTAAGGAGTGTTTAAATGCAATAAAATGGAGGCAATTTTTGTAGAGAGTATACATGGTAAACTACTGAGAAGTGACAGACCCATACGAATACAGCAGTGTTTGGGTGCTGACAGAAGTCATTTGCCCTGATTGACAAATACAACTGTCACTTATTGACACTAAGGCAAAAGGCCTGTTATTTCAAGCCAGGAATATGTTTATTCTGGGGCAAAACTAGCAGATGGGAAAGACAGCCCTGGAAGCTGCTACCTCGTTTCTAATAAGAAATGTAAAGAACAGAGTTTGTGAGGAAATCGTGAAAACTGTGAGATTATTGAGTGTACTTGGTGACGTCCAGTTTGGTCATGTAATGGAACAGTCGCATTTGAAAGCTGGAAGGTGCTCCACATAAATGCAAAGGTGAATTTGTGCAAACTTGGCAAATCCTTTTACATGTATTGTAGAGATTGTATTTTAAACTTGAGCTAACATACAGAATCTGTTACGCAGAATAGATCTTGAGGGGTGGCTTGATGTTTTTTTAATCTTTTAAGGAATCAGATGGAAAAAAAGGAAGGAAAACAAGCTTTCACACAAAACACCACTGTCCTTTTTTGATCTGTTAGTTAGATGTGAGAAACTGGAGTGTGAAAAGGTGTAGTGTGCCAAACTGCCCTCAGCCTCATAAAAACTCTGAGGTGAGAGGGAGAGGAAAGATATCTGGTTACACTTTTCTTGTCTGTGTTAGCTTACGATAGTTGAATAAAATCCTACCTAGCCAAGCTTTCCACATGTAATCTTCCAGCTTACTTGCAAGTATTCTGATTAGTTAGGAGAGATTCATGCAAAGAACTGCCTGTTTTCCTCCAATGAGGAGGCCACTAAGTGCTAAGCCACTCAACCTCACGGTTAGGAGTGTTTCAAAGTGGCTTAGTAAAATCTCTTTTCATGTAAAATGCACTGCCTTGAATCAACCTGAACAATTCCTTTTCTCTTCAGCACTCAAATGTTTTGACTTTGTTAATCCATGGGCAGTACATAGAAAATAAAGTCTGCCTTGCCCCAGAGAATTTGCTGTCTCCTATTTTCTTACATCAGCCACCGCGGTACTATGGTATATTTTGTTATTCTTCTCAGATTAAAAGTTCTGGTATGGAGGAAGAACTAGGCAATACCCAACCACCCACTTTTAATCGATTCTGCAAAATTCCTATGGGACAAGAGAAAGAAAAAAATGCCACTGTATTTAGGTTGAGAATTCCCCTGCCTGGGAAAGGCTCACTTTTACACCTGATTTTTTAAACTGTTGTCTCTATACTATACCTGCTTATTATGCTTGTAGTAGAGTCTGAGTCTAGATCCTCTCACCTCTGGAAATGGGCAATGGGACTTTAAGATGAACAGGTTCTCTATTCACTTCAGCTTGTACATCAGAAGTCTCAGACAAAGGCATAGTGCAACGAGCCCAATGGAAATGAGATGACTTCCTATGTTCCTTGCCAGCTACCACTCTTTTGAAAAATTCCAATTAGATATTCTACAGCTGTATATTTTTTAAATCAAAGTACCTTATGGAGGACTGTCAGCTTCACTTAACTTCAAGGTTAAAAGTCAGGCAGGTTACCAGTGAAAAAGTGCTTTCCAGACATCTTTCGTACTCCACCTTCTTTCCTGCCAACGTACTTGGCAGGGTAATGAATTGCTGAGAGACTGGAAGCTTTCTGATTTTTTATTTCCAGGTAAACCAACCATTTGAACTGCCTTGGACCCGAAGCCCTCCTAATTTTCTAGTCCCCAACTCCAGGAAAAATGAGCAATTTTATTTCACTGAGAATTACACAGTTACGGGGAATGCGTTTTGGAAAATCACCATGAAGGGAAATTAACATCCTACTTGCTCCATCTTTCACTTTCATCTCTGATATGGATATCTGTTCTTGAATAAGCCATCTGTAGGCCTCTTACATATTAATATTAAGTATCAAGCTATGAGCTGTTTCAAACTACCTAGCAGAATGCTAAAGAGGTAGATGGGTTGTTTTCATTGTCTCAATAATATATTTAAATGTAAAGTGGTTGGATTAAAAAAATCAGAAACCCCATATGAAATAGCTCTTCATTCGAAGAGCAGTCCATTAAAATCATGCTATAAGGGAACATTGACCATAAAGAAAAAAATAGGACAATTAGCCAAAAGCAATTAGGACAAAACTCAGTCCAGATTGATTGATATGTAAATATCCTGGACTGGAGACTTTATTCATGGCCACCAAGCTTTTGGCTAAAGTAAGTTCTGGTGGATATCAAAGAATGTGTGTTTCATTCTGTGGGGGAAAAAAAAACCCTATAAGTTTGACTATAGAAATTAATCAGTAGCCTCTAGATTTAACTGTCATGTTTTAAAACTGCAATGCACATATTTTATAAAAAAGACACAATTTAACTGGGGAAGAACATCTCCCACTGGTGGCATGATACCCTTTTACTCTTTTTTCAGACTTCAGAGGAGTCACAAACTCAGTTAACATATCCACAGGGCTGATAGCTTTCCCAGCACCATGTCACCCATAACTGGTATACAACCTGGGTATGAAAATACTCAAAATGTCAAAATATTTTGACAGGTCTTTCCATATTTGAAATATCTTCCCAGTTTGACATAAATTCACCATTTCTCTTTGAGAACTATATTCTTCCATACAGTGATCGTAAGTTCTGGTGACTAGCTTGTTTTTATATATTGCCTGCTTTTAAGAATGCCTCCTTTTAAGAATGTTGTGGAAGAGACTGCCAAAAACTCTAATAGGTCAATTCAGAGTCCATCATCAGTCACATTTTTCTAACTCACCAGGCCAGACATTTTGTCCGGAAATTAGACTATTTTATTATATTCTGTTCTCAATAAACCCACTTTATCATCTTGCAAATCAAGCTAAATAACTTGAGCAGAATCTTCCACTGATCAAAGTTCAGCTGCCTGAAAAAAACAGAAAGCTATGGACCTTCTGCCTTTTAAAAATACATAATGTTCAGGTCCTTTAATTCACTTAGTGCTGTGGGTTTGTGGGCTCAAACCAAATCAAACACCTCCCACCTCTTCCCAAATAGCTGATTTGTAGCCAGTTTCTTACCCCAACCTCATACATGTTCATTTTCCACTTACCTTCATTCAATGCCTTTCAACAAGCCTTTTCTTTCTGAGATCCAATCAGATATTTTCAATCTTGACATAGAGCACAAATCTCTCTTATTTTTCTGGCATTCCTTTCCCAAAGAGCGTCATATTTTTACACCGATAATCTAGTCTTGCAGGTTGTTTGTGCCATCTCTCTGTGATCGAGTTACATCATACATTTCATTTTAGTTTCTTCGCGTTTCCCAGTGTGTGTAGAGGCATCTCAGAGGGCCCCATTATTTTCTTCCTGACACTTTTACAGGAATGAGGGACTTATTCTGTGAGGGAACCAAGGGAGCTGCCTGCAATTCCCATCTCCAACCTTCCCCCAGTGCTCTAGCCTAGATTTATATTTACCTAACAGTGAAAAAAAACAGTGTTGGAGGATGTTCTTTTTCACTACATGAGAACATCCAGTGTTCAATATGTTAAACATACAAAGTAGTTTGGACATCCATTAGCTTCTAAATTCCACATTTAACAGGGTATTGAGGAAATTCTGCTTTGCAAAGAGCATAGTATCCTGGGAATGCCCATATTGTGTTTTGAGCAAGCCGTACGGCAAACCTAGATGCATGGTGTCTCACAGAGCATGCAACATGCTGCTTGTTGGACCATTTGCTGTTGCATTAGGGTGCACCAGTAGTGGGATACTAGACAGTCTGGATGCTCCCAGAACCACTCAGCCTGGCCACCCGCAAGCTCTGCCACAGGCGTTTCTGTGAACAACCATGAAAGAAATACGGACAGATGGCAGATGGATCTGAGAGAATGTTGTGATCCTTTGCACTCCCAAGGCTCCCCCTGAAGAGCAGCAGAGAGGTACTCACTAGACCTCAAGCCAGAGGCTGTATCTGTGCTAAGGGCAATTTCCTTCTACAGTAGTATCAGTACCCGAAGTGTTGCTGGGGCAGACATCATTATACCAGCAAAACTGAATTTTGTACTAGTAAAACCATCCCATAATTTCCATGTGATAATCTTCAGTACAAGGTTTAAGAGAGATCAAAGTCACCAAGCACAAGTTGTTTCCAAATTAAGGTTACAAAGAAGTAAGAGAGTGGAGTTACTCATTGTTCATGCCACAGAAGAGATTCAGCAGCTGCAGTTTCAGCAGACTTCAGTACTCCACCTTTTACAGTGCATGCGGCATCCTACCACATCACCTCCGGCTGTGTACATTTTTATTCCATCTCCCTCTGTTGAGTTTTCCCAGAAGATGCAAATATCTGTATGTTCTGTGAACAATTTCACACAGTGAATCCTTCAATAAGAACTTTAAACTGCATTTTTATTTTTATACTAATTTAGGACCTGCTAGTAGAATTCAGCATAATTACAAAGCATTTTGAGAGTGATGTTTGTTGCAGATACTTGTAGCTGTTTTTATTTACTCCAAAGACAATTAAAACATCGTACTTCAAGGCACACTACAATGGCAGAGGGAGACCACCAACTTTCCCAAGGAGACACTTATGCAAGCGTGTTTTTTCAGAGCAGCTGGGCTTCAGCTGTCCTGCCTAAAGTAGTAAGTCACCTGGCATAAATACACCTCCATGCTACAGAGATTACTAGGGAATTTTTAGTCCTGCATCGTGCAAGCCACACTGTGTATGGAATTGCTATAGTTCCTCTGTGACATTGGGCTCACGGGATGTGGGAAAAAGTCTCCGGAGTTGATTTATGCAGTGTCCTTTGTAAAGCTGCATAAAGTGTCAAAGAAAAAATTTCCTAACTTCTAAAAAACCTTAAAATTTTGAAAATTATGTTTTGTTGTTGACAACAACATATACAAAGTTTTTCATTAAAATTTCTGTGTTAGAAAATACTTAAGGTTTTGATTATTGATTTCCTTTTCTCTTTCTACACTTTTTGTCTTTATTCTCTTCTCCATTAGGAGGGCAGACAAAGGGAAAAGGACAGACAACTAGAAACTGAAAACTACCAATTTTTTAACTTCCATATTTCAATAAAAAGCATGACTGAAGACATTAATTTTGGAAGATGGGCCCTAGGTTTTCAAAATAATTTGATTGCTTCAAACGATGGCCAACTCAAGTGTATCTTCAAGTGCCCAGGAGTCCTGCAAGGAGCAGAGCCAGCCAACATAACTCAGACAAGCTGCCAAGATGCTGCAGGCTCTCTCCAAACTAAGGAGGATCAGTACAGTCAGAGGACAAAAAGGGATCCTTCCCTTCCTGCGCTAAGCGCATCCTGATGCCAGAGCCTTGCACCATTCCTGTGTACCAGACTACCAGACTAAAGGACTGTGATGGATCCGTGAAAATGCACACCTCTGAGCCCTCTCTTCCACCCTACTTTACTGCCGGGGGAATTACAATGGCCTGAAGTCAGCACAGCATCATAGACAAATAGGTGCCTTCTCTTTCTTCGCTTCCAAAATGTCAACATATACTTTGCAGTCTAGTGGAAACAAAAATAATTAACGTTGCTAATGACTTACAATTCAGCCTCATTTGATTCCCTGCAGTATAACCCTCAATTAAAATTTGTGATAGGCAGAATGATATGGACAATATGGTTCTGCAGAGGTCTGAACTATGTGGGTGATTAAATCTCCCACGGTCCTATGATGGACATTTTTACAAGGGCATGTTGTGATAGAATGAAGAATAATGACTCAAACCAGAGGAGGGTAGATTTGCAATAGATACTAGGAAAAAAATTTTTGCTATGAGGGTGGTGAGGCACCGGAACAATTTGTGCAGGGAAGTTGTGGATGCCCCGTCCCTGGAAGTATTCAAGGTCAGGCTGGATGAGGCTTTGAGCAACCTGGTCTAGTGGAAGGTGTCCTTGCTCATGGCAGTGGGGGTTGAACAAGATGGTCTTTAAAGGCCTTTCCAACCTAAACCATTCTATGATTGTATGACTCTATGATAACCTTTAAAATTTCCAGAGTAAATTAAAACTGCCTATAAAATATCTCTTTACATACTAAGAACTGCACACCAAACCCACGCTTATTTAACGTAGAAGCCTAAAATAGTCACTCCAAGCAGAGGTAACCAATTCAGGAACATATCTTAGAGGCAGGATAAATGTAAAGGCACCAAGATGCAGATAACAATACTGCAGCCCTCATTTGCACTCCATGAGATTTGGGAGGTGAATGAGGACACGCTCCTCTTTACAATTGAAATGAACTAGCCAAGTCTTCTAGTCTTCCCAGCATGCAAGTATTGGGATTTGCTAGGCACATAACCCCCCCAGGCTTTTTAATCAGAAATACGTTGTTAAAGATTTTAACAAAGACAAGGGTTGAATCAAGCTTTTGTGGCAGACCATAAAGGCAGCGGGGTTTTGTCCTCAGCTTAGGCGGAGTCTGCAGTCCTCGCCAAGACAAAATTTCTGTCGATCTCCTTGTAGATCTCACATATTCCTCCTGACATGACAGCCCACCTAACAGGATGGAGGTTTTAAATCCTTGATCCATGCTGAAAGAAAAGACATTTTCTTCACTTCTCTAACAAACACTGAATAGTGAGTCCTATTTCCAAAAGAGTTTCCTGGGGAAAAACATGTTATTCTACCTCTTGTTTTTTAAGGCTAGATAAACAGTGAATCCATAACTAAAATGGTTTTCTTTTTTTTCAGCCTTGTTGCAGTTTTTAGTGTATTGCATAGATCACTCAGCAGCTCTATATTTTGCTTCACCTTTCTAACCAGCTGTCACCACCCTCATATACTGCAGCTTTTTTAAATTAGGTGATAATTATGTTCACTATGGAAACATTCAGAAGATGCACAGTGTTACAACAAAGGGAAATAACAGTTTCGTAACATAAGCTGTAATGACTCTATCCTATGTCAGATGGTACAGTCTGTACAGTGAGAACATCTTTCCTTTATTTCAGTTCTGTTTTTCTTTTTTTTTTTTGAACTGAATCCATTGAATACTGATACCAGAAAGCTGGCACCTACGAATGCATTTGGGCCAACACAGCAATCTGCCAGTGCAGAGTGAGTCGCAAGAGCAAGACCAGAGATGTAGGTAGGGAGCTGATAATGAAAGAAGCAGAACAAAACCTGCTCCCATTCAGCTGAGCTGGACAGGGACCAGGCTGAAAAGAGAACAGGACCTAATAGTGTACCTTTGGGGAAATCGCTCTGCCTTAGGGTTTGGTTAACACCTTGGTTTCATTGGCCTGGCCAAACTGTGTTTAGCTGGGAGTGCTGTTTATTTTGATCTGCTGAGCAGGCAGCGCTGTGGCACGGGCACCCTGGGAGCATACAGCTGCTGCAGGATTCCCTTCGTCTCACAAAGCCGCCAGCCAGAAAGGCGGGTGAAATTCACCCAGAAAATCCACATTCAGAGCAGACATTGCAATGTCACTGCTTCAAGAAAACTGAAGAAAGACCTGCATGACAAAACTGTCATGTGGTTTTGCTACCACAGATATCCTGACTCAGGACTATGAGAAAATCCACTAGTTATCGGGAGTGGAACTTGATCCCACACAGGTAAAAACTGAAAAGAATAAGGTATTTTGAGAGGAGAAATGAGCTGACATATGTCACCTACTTCAAGCTGTGCAGAATGCTTCCTGATACTTTGGGCCTGGACCAAACTTTCCCTACAAGATATTTAAATTATTTTTTTTTGTCTTCCAGTTTCCTGGCTCTGCCTCTCTACTGGAGGTGCAGCAAGGGCACACTGAAGGAACCCTCTCTCCAGGTTTGGTGCCATTTGGCATTGGACTGACATAGAAAGCTGTTTAAAACCCAGCTGTGGTGAGCTGCAGTGGGAGAACCACAGACTGGACA
The DNA here is from genome assembly GCA_013398815.1 of Ibidorhyncha struthersii. Lineage (NCBI taxonomy): Eukaryota > Metazoa > Chordata > Aves > Charadriiformes > Charadriidae > Ibidorhyncha > Ibidorhyncha struthersii. The sequence continues at coordinate 94,869 of VZSZ01004481.1, read as the reverse complement.
GTGAATGAAAAAAAAAGGCTTTTTAAGCTGCGGACTTAGCTGGTATTTTAAACCAGCGTAGTAATTTCTGTTGTACAATTCTGTACATCATAGAGTACACAGACTGCGACCACATTCCATAGAGAAGCTGTCTGTGTTCATGCATGTAGAATTGGAAAAATTGCCTGTAGAAAAAAATGTCATTTTCCCTGAACAGCAGTAATCACCATTCAGCAACAACCTTGTCTCGGCATGAAGCCTGATAGGAAGCAGAGTGTCATAGCAGAGAAATAAGATAATTGAAAAGGAAAATGTTTCAGCACTCAGGACGATTTCTGCCAGTCTCTCTGAACTAAATCTCAACAACTGACTGGCAGACAGTATCTGCCAGTGTCTCTCTGTCAATGGAATAGGTTGGCCCTGACCCTCTTCAGAAAGTGAGACACATCAAACAAAAGACAACAAGACTCATCCTCATTTCAGCTCACAGCTATTAATTTTACGGTGTGACTCCTCCAAATAACAGATGCATAGCCAGAGCTGTTCCCAGATTCCAAGTGATGGGAGACCAATTTCCAGCACCTTGACTCCTCTAATTACACTGACAAGTCTCCCGAAATCTTTGATGTGGTCCTTCATCTGAAACAAAAATGCAGACGATTCTCAATAGCGTCTGTTGAGCTGAGAGGAATGAGAGGATTAATTAGTTGCAGTTCATAAAACAATAAGATTAAAATCCATGAGTAACTGCAAAGTGTAATTGGCAATAACGATGCAATCACCACAGTGCAAGAAGGACAGGATTGGTCCCAGATATTTTACATCTGGAACAAAGTATATTCACTGCACTAAGCCCATGGACCAGGGAGACGCTAGGACCGCTGGCTGGCTTTTCAGCTCTGCTAGCCTGGGCAGCCGCCTGCTTCTCTTCGAGTCTGGTGTGCTGGCAGAGGAGTGGTTCTCCGGCAGAGGAGCATCCCCTCTAAATCTCCAGGGGACTGATGGTCTCCACAAATCTTACCTAAGTGTTGCAAAGGGGCATCCTTCAGCTCACTGGGGAGGGTTATGGCTAGCTGTGGTCTCTGGGCCTGTAAGGTGTCCTGTGGAGGCGCGGTCCTGCAGTTTGAACCCTTCCCCTGCCAGCCCCCCAAGGTGTGGTGCGGGCTGTGGGCCGCTGCATGACAGGGACACCATGCGGCTACCCCCACCGCCTCCCAGGTGCCCTTGGTGGTCAGGCATCTCCCAAGGACAAAGGTTTGGTCTGGTTTGACACCTTCTGAATGGTACCAAAACACCCTTATGATTCCACACTGAGGAAATCAAAGCCTTTCACTTCAAAATTGCTGTATTGAACAGTTTTGACATTTCCAGCAGTGTTTTCCCCCCCACACCCAAAACCATTCTATGCTCTCACCTATCCCACAGTTTGTATTTCGCAATTCACTGAAAAACATATCCCACACATTAAAGTCTTCTTTTTTTTTGGTGGGTGAAGTGCCCTTCTGTCTCATTGTTGCACTGCTTGCACTGCCTGAGCACACAGAACTGGTCCAAACTACAGCTCCTGCTTGCTTATAGGAAGGTTGTGTGCAGAGTCTATTTCTAGCCTTCTCAGGGGCACTAAAATTTGTAGCATGCCAATCATAGCTTTTCTATCCAAAGAGCTTCTCTTCTTGACTTTTCTTTCCAGATGTCTTTTACCTGTAATTTGACAAGAATAACATCACTGAGTTCTCTGTTAAAAGCCCAACTCTAGGAAAAGGCATATTTCTCTTACAGAGGAACCACTGCATGAGAAGCAGTTACTGCAGTAATGCCTTGACTACTCTCTACAGATAGCATTTTTGTCTAAAGGGGAAAAAATAACAGGGATTTCCCAGACTCCCTTCCAGCCCCATTGCAAGAACGTGTGGTCTTGGCAGGTGTGCTAGAGAAAAGCTTTCATGGTACCTTGCTAAAATACAGCCAGACAGTCATCAAGAAAAAAAAAAAAGAAACATATAGTGTGTGCTTCTGGCCTCCACAGACCAACTACATTTCAATAACGATTGAAAAAGCAAAAGCCATCAATCACAAAGGTTTGACATAGCACACAGAAACTGGGCAATTCACAGCTTTTTACTACCCTGTTGGATGCAATGAGAGGGCCAGGTGCCTGCTGCAGAGCTCCCCAGGGGTGCTGTGTGTGCCAGGGAGTGGGGAGGAGAAAAGGATAGATCTGGAAAAGAAATAGAAAGCTGAGGGAAGGCAGACAGCAAGGCAGAGAGGAAGGAGAGAGCACAGAAGGAAAGAACACAGTGTAAGGGAGGAAAACTGCCACAGGAGGAGCAAGAAGGTGGCAGAAAAGTTAAGAAGAGCTATTTCCAGCACTTCTGGCTGAGATGTGATGTAGCCAGCTAGTTCATTTGCTTTCTACAACCTCAGACAGACCCTCTCTCCACTGCAAGGACATCACTGCCCAGCACACAAAATGGCATAACCAGTAAGCATATTGCTCCCAAAATATGTTATATCAACTGCCTATAGCACACATTGGCTGTCCACAGTGGGCTGGAGAGTTAGGCAAAGAGGAACCTAATGAAGTTCAACAAGGGTAAGTGTAGTGTCCTGCACCTAGGGAGGAATAACCCCATGCACTGGTTAGGGGCTGACCTGCTGGAGAGCAGCTCTGCAGAGGGACCTGGGAGTCCTGGTGGACAACAAGTTGACCAGGAGCCAGCAATGTGCCCTTGTGTCCAAGAAGGCCAGTGGTATCCTGGGGTCCATTGTAAAGAGCATGGCCAGCAGGTCGAGAGAGGTCATCCTCTCCCTCTACTCTGCCCTGGTGAGTCCTGTCTGGAGTACTGTGTCCAGTTCTGGGCTCCCCCGTTCAAGAAAGACAAGGAACTACTGGAGAGAGCCCAGCAAAGGGCTATAAAGATGATCAAGGGAATGGAGCATCTCTGTTATGAGGAAAGGCTGAAACACCTGGTTCTGTTTAGCCTGGAGATGAGAAGCCTCAGAGGGGGATTTCTTCAATGCTTATAAGTATCTAGAGGGTGGGTGTCAAGAGGATGCAGCCAGACTCTTTTCAGTGGTGCCCAGCAACAGGACAAGGGGCAACAGGCACAAACTGGAAGACAGGAAATTCCATCTCAACATAAGGAAAAGCTTCTTTACTTGGAGGGTGACAGAGCACTGGAACAGGCTGCCCAGAGAGGTTGCGAAGTCTCCTCTTTAGATATTCAAAACCTGCCTGGATGCGTTCCTGTGCAACCTACTCTAGATGAACATGCTTCGGCAGGGGGGATGGGCTAGATGATGCCCAAAGGTTCCTTCCAACCCCTACCATTCTGTGATTCTGTGATAAAGAGCAAAGCCAAGAGCATCACGAGCCTCTCCAGACTGCCTCCAGGCAAGCTTCTCAGCTCTCCTGTGGCAGTGAGAAAAGACGTCGTGTCTCTCACCTGGTTTGAAAAACTTTCCATGCAGAGCAGTAAGCATTTCCCACCCCAAAACTTACCACCGTCTGTAAGACAAAGCCATAAATGAATGCAAGAGATAAATGCAGAAGGGGAGCAAGGGTGCTGTGTTCACACATACTTCCAGTGTCTGCTGTTCTGGCCCAAGGATTAACCATCCCCAGCCCAGAGTCACCAGCTCTGCCCTGATCTCAGCTCAGCCAGCTGAGCCCCTTCATCCCTTCAGTCCAAGCAGAGAGATTTTTTTTGTATACTTTGAGTACTAGATCTTTGCTAAGCTATGTGTGTGCGATGAAGTGAAGTGATCTGTTAGCATATGAGCTGTGATGGTCTGCATCACCACCCAACCCACCAGGTGGGAATGACTTTTGCTCCTCTTGGGTCAGGAGCAGGCTTAGATCAGCGAGAAGCTGAGTTTTAGAAAAACACTGTTTCCCCTTCACAAACCATAGCAGGCAGGCAGGGCACGCCACGTCCTCCATGCTGTGCTACACTAGCAACCTCACTGGTTTGCCTTGCCATTTCTGCCACTGACACCATAAATGGTGTATTCAGTGTATTTAAATACATCGTTAGCAACAAAAAATGTAAGTTAATTTGTCAGGTGGGAATAAGTTTTATTGTTTTATCTTTAAAAACAAATGTTTTGTTTACATTTTTTTTTTAATTACAATGATCCTTTGACTTTTTCATCAGACCTTAATGCCTAATAATAAAGAGCCCCCTCAGTCGATGGCTCTTGATTTATCCATACACTTACTAGTGGTAACTTATGACTAACGCTGATGAACAACAGATGGGAAAATCCAAAAACTGGCAGGTTTTAAAAGTTTTTTGGAGACTGTGATTGTTACAGAAAGCTTCCTGCACAAGAGGGAAACCCCCGCGCCCCCCCCCCCACATAGTGGGAACATAGTCTGAGTGTAGTGTCATTCTTAGTGTCTAACAGATGGGGAATTCTCTGCAAAGGCACAATGTTCCTCCCATTAACTTATAAAAGGAGCTGGCATGGATTCTACAGTCATTTTTAAAACATTACATTTTATACTGAAAGTTGAATGTCACCTTCTACGTAAACATTTTCCTCTATACTCAGAGCTAACAGCCAGATTCAGATAGTCCAATGCCAATTTGAGGGGACCTAAAAAGACACGATGGGTTTTTCCTTCACATTAACAAAAAGACATTGTGTAAATATATGTTCACATATTTTCCAGTAAAAAAAAAAAAAAATAGCATCTAGAGCAAGTCAGCCTTGGCTTCTAATATAGGGAATGCTAAATTGAAAGTGACTATAAATCCAGGTATGGAGATTCCAAACTTACTTTCCTCACATCCCTATGTAAATCTCTTAGAAAAATGGTATTCATGGTTTAGACTAATAGCTCATATTATTGTCTCAGCACATAGCTAACAAGCAGCACAGCTCAAAGAGCAGTCACAGCCCAAAAATGCCCAATATTTTTCTGATCATTTCAAAGACCTGCATGTTACAGCTGGGATTTCAAACATCTGTATGGAAGGTGGGCATGCAGCCCCTCCACACAGTGCAGATTATAATTCTTTTGTCTTTTGGTAGCATGACATTTTTAGGCTTTGCAGTGATATGCTAGTTAAAACTCCCAAACACATGCCTTGGTCAGTGAGTCCTCCAGAGATTTATTCATGTACTCAGCTTCGTGTATTGACGTCAATGGGATTTTGAGCGGGAAGGACTAGATGACCTCTGAATGTAGCTTCCACTCCTGGTTTTCACTGATTCACCATCTGAAAAGGTCAGCATTGCCTAAAGGTCCTCTAAACCTGGTCCCACCTCATCCAAAGTCAGAGACAGTAGTCACAGTAATTGCAGCCTCACAGAACTAGGTTCCTGTTTGTGCTGTGCTGCTGACCCGTGTGTCTCGGGAAGTCTTGGAGAAAACATGCACTGAAAGGACTTTCTGAGCATTCAAAGCCCAGCTGCCTTTTCTGATTGCTTTTTTTGGAGTTGCTGAAGAGATATTATTTTTGACCTTGGGGAGGGTTTCTTTTGTGTAATGCCCCATAAATGTTTTGTACGCTTCATTAGGTCACGTATTTTAAACATATATGCATCATGGAAATCCAATAAAAAGTATCATAATGATTGTTCATATACAAAAACATAAAAGATAAAAGGAGAATTGAGGGTGGTGGTGGTGAGAGCAGTTTAAAACCGGGACAGAAAACTCTATGTCCCAAGTAAATATGCCAAATGCATTCTATGGCAACCGAAAATCCTTTAAAGTGGCTAACTGGAGACTTTCATAGAGTTTAACATGGTTGTCCCTTTTGCAATCAGATACATTTTCTTCATGTCACCACAGAAACAGCAGCAAAATGTATTGCTGAGGAATCATTGTCATAATAAAGATACAGGTATTCCCCCGAGGCTTCGGTATTGTCTCCTTGGGAGCGGAGGATGAACTGGCTGTGCAGATGGTAAAGTCCTTGTGGGGAGGGTTGCCTTATTGTGCAAAGTAACACCAGCTAGAAAACAAAGCTATAATCACTTTTCATAACAAAGCTATGGTAATTTTGGCTGTAGCCTGGCCAAAATGAAAGCCTGGCCCTTCCAGCATGCCCTTGCTCTCACAGCAGCAGCGGATACGGCATTTCTTGCTAGCAAGCCTTGAAACAGAGCAGCAGTTCAACCAAATCCTCCCTAACCAGTAGAAGCAACCATTTCAAAAGCCCTTTCTCCAACACCGTTTCATTTTCTTTTCCTTCCTCTTCCAAAGGAACAAAAAGGAGCCCAAGAATGAAGGAAAGAAGAGCTGTGCCTGTTCTTACTCTGCAGCACTGTCCTTGTAAGCCAAATTCAATAATTCCTGGAGGATTGGGATCTTCGTGTGGGGTAGTTTTCACAGGGTTCAGTGGTTTGCACCAGCAGAGATCCTTGCCCCTTATCATATTTCTGGATCAGGTCTTCACCCTCCTAATTCCATGATCCTATACAGGAAACTGAGAACAGGGCAAGTTCTACAATTACATGAAAAGGTACACAAAAGTTACATACTATCTTGAATTACTTGAAATATCTTGATTTCATTCATGTGGGACGAGGTCAGAACCTGCCTGTTCATCTCAAAGCAAGGAACAAAATCACCTGTATCTCCCAGCAAATGCAACATATGCTGTCATTCAGTATTGCTTCTTGGAAACAGGCATTTTAGGTAGCATTTACCTTTTTAGTTGCTATAGCAAATAAACCAGCACGAGATTGTTCTTTTAAAACTCTACATCAAGTTATTTCTTTTGAAAAGACAGAATATAAAATGTACATAGTCTAGAAAGGGTAATAACAATTTATGGAAAACCTCTCAATGGTTAGTGTATTCTCTTGAAAATGGAGTAAAAGGATTTTAGAAAATGCAGAGAAGATTTGGCTGACAGTGCATGATGTGAACACAGTTAGTACAATGTACTGAAGTTGGCATGGCAAGAGTCATACAGCATTTATAGCATGTCCAGGCTGTAGCACATGTCCCATCAAAAGCATGAGAAAATACAGTAAAATAGTGTAGAAAATGGGGTAGTAGAGGACTCTTTAGGGAAAGTTGCATTCATAAATCCAATATGACAATAGTACTGCCAGAGGGCTTCATGCAAGCAGCTCTAGAGGTCTGTAACTGTACGATGCACAGGTACTGCTTCCAAGGTGATTTCCAAGATATCAGTTTCAGTGCTTTTTTCTCCCTGCACAAGAACCTTTACTGACTTCTTACCAGCCTGTCTCACTTTTGCTTGGAGGTTGCTCTCCAAGGACACAGTTTCTTGAGGAGGGCATTCCATAGCGCTTAGCCTCTCCTGGCAGCATTTTGGATAGCTTTGAAAGCATTTGAAAGCGTCATTGTGATTTTCATGAGGGAAATAAGAACATTCTTCCACAATTGGCAGAGAATTACAGCTGGATTCATTTTTGCCCTTAAATGTTCTCAGACTGGTGTTCAAAGTTGATCTGTAGTTCTGCGGTGCCTTAACACAAAAACTCCTGATACAGAACTGCTGAAAAACTGTGAAATCCTTGGCAATGGTCTTTCGGAAACTGGGCTTCAGGAGGAGATAGATAACTGGATTGTAAAGTGTGGAGGACTTTGCAAAGACAGCTGGCACAGCAAAGGCTAATGGAGGAATCTTATCTATTGATCCAAAAGCTGCCCACATGGCAATGACGGCATAAGGGCTCCAAGCAGCAAAAAATCCAATGCACACAGCAACACTCAGCTTGCAGAGAAAAAGAGAAAACACTGAGTTAAAAAATTGCATGCATGAGAAAAATAGCCACCCAAATAGTATATGCATAAAAATACCACCTGATTGAACCCCCTTGATAAAGTCTCTCCAAGTCTTCCATCATACCTCAACTGCTTTCCAAATGCATATTTTTCTAGTACCTTGATTCTGTCAGATATTTACTTCTACCTGAAACTTTCAGAGTCAAAATGTATCAGCTCCTACATTTCTCTTCCTCTTTGTTAAAGTGCCATGAAAACTCTTTTTAGACCAAAAAAGGAAGCCAACATAAAGAAAAAGACACCGTTCTAGGAAAATGCTTTTCCGGGTTGCAAAGCCATTTCTATCTATTGTCTGATTCATGAGTAATACTACTTTTTGTGGCTACAGAATGTCTTCCATAATTTTACTGTCAGTGCTTAACTGGAGACACACACAGGCATCTGACAGCAGAAAACCATATTAATTCTGAAGGCAAATCAAATTAATGAATTTAAGTTAACTCCTAATGCACAATTGTTTGTCCTAATAAACTCTATGAGAAAGATTTGATAGGCATTTTTAAAAAAAGCAAGCAAACAACAACAAAAAAAACCCAAAACTGAAAAAAACAACAAACGCCGAACAAAACCAACAGGTTTTTGTATAAATTATCACAGAGATATGTAAAATGCAAGAATAAATATAGGATCTGCACTAAACATAAACCTCAAGAAATCTAATGTAAACGGTATGCATCAGCACATATAGGAAGACTAACCTGCTGAGCATCGTTCTAAGCACTGTTTATAACTGAAGTACACATATTTTAAAGACAGAAAGAAGAATATTCATGCTCTTGAAGAAGCTTCACAAGTCTATTCTTGCCAAAAGTATGTATTTCCAAATAAGGAAGACAGTAGAGAATCCATTCAATTTAGAGTAGGATTGGAACCAAGGGACAGAAGAAAATACCAACGGAGAGTACTTTTGTTTTCAGCTGCTAATTGTGCCACCTGCCTGAGCAGCCCTCTGCAAGTGGGAGTACAGAGCTGCTAACTACTTCAGTTAACTGCAAATCTGCCACTTTTCTCAGTGAGGCACTGGCTATAGATTCAAGGTTGCAAAAATAATGGGTTTTTTTATTGAGAGATGACACTGTTGTGTTCAGAGTGACAGTGAAAGAGGCCCTGTACACTAACACCACAAGAACATCCATCAGATTTTTTTAAGGCATAGAGAGCTCCTCCAAGTGCTCTTATTTTCTTCCTAAGTTTAATAGTCTCACAAATTTTATTTTGCAAGAAGAAATGCATGGTGATTGCCAAGAAATATATACCACGAGTTTTATGAGGAATGTCTGTGGCATTTAACTGTTTTTTCTGTTAGAATAAAATCTGTTTATGAATTTGCATATGTCTCTAGAAAGCCACCCACTATAATAATAGTGGTACAGGAGAAATGTCACATTTATGGGTGATAACCATTTTAGAACCCTAACCTGTCAGAACTCACATAAAGTCCAAAGTTAAAGTCATTTAACAGAACTGAGAAACAAGGTATTTTGACAGAAGGAGACAAGTTAAGAAATTATGAAGAGGCAAATCCACAAGATGGGGTGAACTTAATTTTTCTCTTTGTTTCAATAGCGTTTTATTTCTGTACATCAGTTGAAGGTCTGGCCCTATCTATGGATAAGCTGATGCCATATGCATTGGTTTTGTAATCTCAACTGTCCATGGCCAGTATTCAAGACAAACTAAAAGCAGTCTCTGTGGCAAGTAATATGCCTTACCCTTTAGAATCACGTTAAGAAGAAATGAACACTAAAAATCAATTGGTGCATTTCCCAGATGGCTTATTTATGGTAGCAATTAATCTTTGGGATTGTGAGAGGCTTTACATTGTTCCTGTGAAAAGACGTTTGGCACATATTTTCAAGGAGCTCTCGGCCAGCTCCCCAGACTGCATCAATACAATTTCTAGAGCAAGGCGGGGATTAATCTCGTATAACTTGAGATATCCAAAAACTTATATGCTAAATCTAAGCCAGTCTGGGTTCTTTATAATGTCAAAGGAAAGAGAGACATATCTCCTGAAAGAACTGAAGTATCATTCCAAGATCTACGTCTAAAACAGATGTAGTGGATTGCTCTCAGGTCTTTGTCACTGACAATTTTGAGGACATACTTAAGCCAACTAACTTTTAGTGGAGCTCAATTAGGAAAAAGGAACCCCTTTGGGATATTTAAGCTTATCAACTGTACATATATGTACACGAATGTAGAAAGAGACTTAGTTATTGTTATTTATATTGTCAGGCCACATATTGAGAAGTCTGGAGTTTAATACAACAGAGCTTGAAGGGACTTAACACTCCTTGCCCACAATAAGAATTTTCAAGCCAGGTGCTTGATGAAGTTCCTGCATCTCCTTAAGACCAACAAAATGACCAACATGGTTCCAAGAAGACAGGTATGAGGAGCGGGCTAACCAATGATGCCAACACAAGACGACAAAGAACATCAATATTTTCATATGCACAACAAAAGAGGAGAATTTTAATGAGGCAGATATGGGCACCTTTGTGAACATTCACAAGAAATCCACCAAAGGGCCAAACCAAAGGACACCTTTGTGTTTGTGTGGGCAAACAAGAACAACAGCAGAAGTGCATAAGGACAAAAAATGGGGCAACATTGCATAGGCACACTATGCCTTCAAAGACATATCCTTTAGTACACATTCTTGGAGACGTGGTGTATTTGTATAACTGTATCTTTGCTACCTCTGAAATCCTACACATGCAAGTTGCAGTGGTCAGTTTTCCTAAACTGTTCAAAACTGATTTTCACTGTTCCAGTGAAAACAGAGATGCAACTAAGCATAGCAAATCAGCCATAATAAGAGATTTCAATTATCTGCATATAAACTGGTCAAAGATAATAACAGAAAAGTTTTGAAAGAAAAATAATCTTTTCCACAAGCTCTTTTACTGTAAGGGACAGAGTACTTGTGCGCGAGCATTCCTTTTTTCCTGCTGGTTCATATTTCAACCTTGCTGACGATTTCCAAAAAACTTTCGTAATTCAGTGCACAATATAGTGGCCAAAGGTTACCTAAAAATGTAAGTAGCAGGATAGAAACAAAGCAACATAAGTTCTGTAATTCAAGACTCAATAACTAACTAGAATTCTGTGAATATATCAGAAAACAAAACCCCTTTACTTCTGCCTCAGGTAAGTTATTTCCAAAGATGAGTTCATTTTAAGCCAGAAACCGTGGTTCAGAATAACTGATCTGTACAATCTTCTATTTCATTTCGTTAACTCACAAAGGCCACACATCAACTACGTACACCAATGAGAACTGTTCATAAGTGAATATCACTTTCACACTATGAGATGGGTCAACTAACCCATTTCATTACATCACTGTGTGATTGATTCAATTATCTTTATGCTATACTTGATGGCCAGATGTCAGTTCTGGCCTTGAATTTCCTCCTCTGAAGGTGATACCACCTGTTACAGCAGTCACCTGTGTATCACTACACAATAAGACCCAGGGAGCACTACAGGCATGGTGGTCTACAGCCGAGCCTTTTCATAATTTCGCTCTAGACTTGAGCCCAGCATCTCTCATTAAAGCGGAGACATATTGTCTAATTTTAGCCTCAGCCTATAATGCACAGCTGCTAAAACTGCAGTGACAGCAAACTGAGCCTGTATAGAACACAAGGAAATCCAGCATAAAGTTGTGTGGTTGATTAAGGAACAATGTGATGATGTGACTTAGAAGAATATGTGCAGGCCTCATATAAAGGCCTAAAAAAATTAGTTGTTATTGAAACTATTCCAAAAGGCACTAAGTCATTACAGTTTGTAACAAGTACAATCAAGGGTTTACAATCCAAAATCCCTTAGTGTTAACAGGAAGATGACTATAATGAACTGTAATGGACTATTTGTAATGTCTTTATTTTATCACGGAAACAGAGAGAAAAGCAGCTTCAGCTCTATGAGTTATCTTTTCATAATTGCACATATCCATGGAAATTTCTAACATTTTTTCTTAGCGAAGTGACCATCAAGTGTCCTGCTGCTGCTCTGCAGTAGTATGAATAAAAGGCAATGCCTTCTTCCCACATCTCGCAAGCCAGATTTTTATTTTAATTATTTGTATTTATGCTCAAAGACCTCACTGACCAGAAGAATCCCTATGGTCCTGTCTATCATACAGGGACATAAGAAAAATACTATCACGGGATACGTAGCATCCCCTATACACCCAGCACCCATTCTGACAGGAAGTTTGACATAACTTATGTAGTTTGCCAAGTATAAATCATTTTAAAATTTTAAAATTTATATAAATGTAGACATATAGCAATCTTATAATTTCCCAAGGTAAGGCAAGAAGTGATTCACCCTTGCTCTGCCTCTTAGCATAGCAGAACTCTATCATAGCTTGTGAACTGTACGATTTTGGCATAGAAGAGTTTTCAAAAATCTTTTCAAACTTTGCCATCGAGTGTTGGCAAATCCTATATACAAAAATCTTCTTTAAATTATTTCCTGGAGAAGCAAAAAAACCACAATTACAAATGAAAAAAAAACTCTTTGTGTCTGTAAATCAAGCACAAAGATATTGTTCACATACCAAATGTAACAGTAGGTGACACTTCTCAGAAATTTACAGGCAAAAATCTCTCTTGGGGAATTACGATTGAGCTGGAATGTGGGGAAAATATTTGGGTTTACAAGAAGAGCTTCACAGTAAAGAACACAAGTTACAGAGGATATTTTTACATTACAGGTAAACAGAAAAAGAAGATAAATGTTCTCCACTTGCAGCATTAAGTCATCTTTGTCATTAGATCTTCACCTGGTGCACATCAGTTCACTCATGCAGACTGGAACAGGCCCTGGCTGTTGGCACAAGCTAAGGATCTGGTTCAACTATTTCAAACTAGATGTTTATTGGCATATGTGTTGGATAAGAGGGGGTGAATTCAGCTTGCTGACACGTTTAAGTAAATGATGCTTTAAAGGACTGAACCACTGGTGAGAATATCCCTGATGTAATGACACTCAACCAGCCACCCAGGCACAAAGAGCCAGCAGTACCTTGGTGTCAGCCTAAGAGAAACAAAGCCACAAAATAAGTGGAAACTATGCACATGTACAAATCTTTCACAGCCTCCCTCTTAGGATTACCGTAAGTTTCTTTATTAAGAACACACAATGCTTGGAAAAGATACTGGCTTAAAGTAAGTGAAAAACAGATTTTATCAAATCATATATTTTGAAAACTAATTGAAAAACATGAACCACTTGATCACTATGGTTTTTATTCAAAAAAATATTACAACAGAAATTATTTCAATCCTTGTTGTCTGACCTCTGTTTCTAACTTAGAATCATAGAATCATAGAATCGTTAAGGTTGGAAGGGACCTTTAAGATCATCAAGTCCAACCATTAACCTAACCTGACAAAAACCACTTCTAAACCATGTCCCCAAGTACCTCATCTACCCTTTTTTAAAACACCTCCAGGGATGGCGAATCCACCACCTCCCTGGGCAGCCTATTCCAATCTTGGATAACTCTTTCAGTGAATAAATTTTTCCTAATATCCAACATAAACCTCGCCTGGCTTAACTTGAACCCATTTCCTCTCGTCCTATCATTTGTCACTAGGGAGACTATGTCAGTCCCCATCTCTCTACAATCTCCCTTCAGGTACTTGTAGAGAGCGATAAGGTCTCCCCTCAGCCTCCTCTTCTCCAGGCTAAACAGCCCCAGTTCCCTCAGTCGTTCCTCATAAGACTTGTATAGACTTCTAGACGTCTAACTTGTGGAGCTGTTTTGCCCCACGTTTTCAATAGAAAATGACTCATTTCCACATGCAAAAGCATATATGCATTTGTGTACATGCATAATAAAATTATGCATACATGTCCTCTAATTGTACACGCAAAATCCTCTAGAGTATCTGAACTTGTTAAAAAAAACAACATTTTTTTTTTTCTCATGCATCTCTAATCATGCTCGCAAAGGAATGTGTATTTTTGCAAGTCCAGACCAGATTTTTCAATCTGTCCATCAAGTTTATAAAACTTAGAACTAGAAACACAACACACCAACCATGCTTGATGCATTCAACAAATCAAATTCTGAAACTACTCATGTTTTTCCACCCCCCATCAGGGAAAGTATTTGTCACTTCCAATCTGCTTCCAAATAACAATGTCTTCTGGCCTATGGAGAACTACCAACATCTAGAAACAGATTTCCAGATTTGCACTTCTACTGTGTGGGAACCAGCACACAATGCACCAGTCATTCTCCTAATGTTTTTGCTCTCATCTTCCCCTTAACACAGTCACCAAGGTAATTTACATTAGACTACCCATATTGTAAAGGATTACTCGTCATAATTAAGAGAAAGTACATGAAGTACGAGAGCACATGCATTACAAAAGGTCTATTTGTCTATACATTTAATAGCTGGTGTGAAGCATTATTTCAAAGTTATGTTCTGGGCAGGTTCCTAGCAACTCATTTAGGCTGAAAGGATTTTAAAATCCTTGTAGGTAGTACTAGCATGAATTGGTCAGCCATGTTCAAAAGACCCAAACAAGTCATACGCTTCAACAGCATTTTCTAAAAGTGAACTAACATGTAAGCATCTGGTCCTCAGTCCTGCAAGTCTGAATCATTGCTCATCTTTCTCAGAACGGTTTCCACCAGTTGGATCCAGTTTGTTCTGGCCAGTATAGACGGATGCAAAGCATGCTTACTGCAAAAGTGGCATCAACAAGTGTCACTGCGAGCCTCATGCATTTTTGTATCCTGAGGAATTATCTTAGCAGGCTGGACTGCTTCCATTAGATAACATGAAATATAAAAATGTTGTGAATCATAGGAGTTTTCAAAATAATAATATCAGCCCAAACTGAAGCCGAATACTCCAGATTTAATTAGAAGACAAAAGTCTCGCTGGACAAATTTATGTCCTTAGTAAAGCAAACAGATTTGACATCACAGCGGCTGAACAGAGGAATTAAGATTGACAATTACCAGAACATGTTAAGATCCTGTTGAGCTGCAACCAGTGTTGAATTCTTAGAGCAGCCTAGTATCACAAGCATAAGGTACTTGAATTTTAGAGTATATGAAAACTATTTTGTTGAGGAAAAAACACTGGTTTACATCAACCAGTATTTCAAGTAACAAGTGAAGATTTTAATATAGATAAAAAATTATGGGTGTTAAGATACTAGGAGTCATTGCTGATCATTTTCTTACCTTGTCCCAGCCCAGCATGGAGCTATAACTGCAAACTTCTGATAGATGCCATGTTTATATAACAGTATAATAATTACATAGTGGGCTTGCTTTTTAATTCTAAAATATATAAATACTGAATTAACTATATATCTGTCATGTAGTGTGTAATTTCAGCAAGCTTTAATGGAGACCATGTCGATGCTCTACACCATTCATTCTTGAGCATCTACAGCTCAGCACGTATGTCACTATTTTGGCACCTGCCTACAATTGCAAACTCAACAGCTGGCAGTGTGTCAAATATATGCAAATTCCACTAAATCAGTACGAGCTGTAGATCTTCAACCAGCCTGAAGACCTCCTGTTTATGTCTCCAAATATAATGCAGTAGCTTCAAAGTAATAGCCAACTTCTATGTTTAAAAATTTCATCTACAGAAGAGTAATATTGCCCAGCAATGCACACAGGATTTGAGAATATATTATGACAGTTGTGTAATATTTTTTTCACTACACTTTACCCTCACTATAACGAGGACTCAAATGAACATTTGCTATATCAACACATTCACTAGATCAAAGAAGATTTAGGAAATTCTTCTATCTAGATAATAAACTCACTAAAAAATATTCACTTTCAACTGATCATTATATACCTGTATGGAGACTACAACATTATCGCTTAAGATTGTCAGGACTATCAAAAATGTCAGTAAGAAGGAGCAATGTACAGAAGGCATGGAAAGAAGAGTTTCTGGTCAAGTTCAAGAAAGTTACTTTTTAGTTAGGCCATGGACTTTTAAAACCCTGTGCCCCTACAGATTTTTTACAAAGAGCAAAGCGATTGTAGCCTGTAGGTAAATCTGCATGGTGTCAGGGCCAGTCCATCCAGCACGCCTGAGGCCAATGCTAAAAACAGGCAGGGAAGTGGCATTTCAGTGTACTCAGCATCTTGCATGTCTGGACTTGAAGAATCTCTATGTACAACAGAGAGCCTTGCTGGCATACAAGGTTCCTGGTACAAAATTATTAATAAAGGATACTTCTCTGTAATAATAAAGAGAGTTTAGCATAGAAAGTTAGAAGTTCATTTTCTGCTTCTTAAGCAATATGTTGCAAAAAGTTTTTGAATAGGAAGTCTTGAGCATTAATGAATTAGAAGAATCAAGCCTTCTTGAGATGATGCCATTTAAATAGAGAGGACTGCATGTTGTCCTTCCTCTTAATCTTATATTGTCCATCATTTGTCTCTTCTGTAGTACCTTTTCCTTACTTTGGCAGCCAAATTCATTCTTGTCTGCAAAAAAGAAAAGAATATTTGCAGCAAGTGCTTAACTTTTCTCAATTTATTTATGCAATATGCTTATTGCAGCACAGCCTTAAAAGATTCTCAATTCCCAGAGGCTGCAAAGAAGGAGAAATGGGCTCTAAGAAGGTAATTAGATAAGGCTATGACAAAGCCAATAAAATGATACTTTCTTCTTTCCTTTCACTTTTAAAGGAATTGCTATGGGTGAAGCTATTCTGCTGAGAATAGAAAGTTTTTCATACAATTTTTTTCTGACAGGGTAAATGCAACTATTTTCAAAATCTGTGAGACTTAGTCCAAATGCATGCTTATAAGCAGCAAATTAATTCCACTGATTTATTATGCCTCAAGAGACTATTACAACCTCTACTTTGTTTTTCTGCAAAATAATAAGCCAGTGAGCAAATGTATTGATAAAATAGAGGAAGAAGTAAAAGAAATTCACAGGCTAAGCTTTGAAAATTCATGTCATGAATTTTACTCCTCCTTTCATTCAACAACACACAAAAGAATAAAAAAAGTAAAAACAGTAAACTACCGTTAACAGTACCGTGGTTCAGAAAAAACACCTGATTCATATTGTTGTCTGCTCTAAAACAAGTCAGTGGGCCTCTTTCCAATGATTATTCTGCTCTCAAGACCTTGGAACAGACCTTTGGCAGCATTTTTTTAAGCAATCTGGCATTATTTTGTTCACTTATTCTTTTGTACATACTTAGAGACAGCATCTCACTGTATCTGCTCAGCTTAATTGTGCTGAGTTGTGCAAGATAAAGGTAATTCTTCTTCAGCTGTTCTGCTAAAATAGGGCAAAAACCATTTTTAATGCTATCTAATTGTTACTGCCCAAAATTTTTTGGTAGCTGTCTATTTATATCTTGTCCTATAATTTTTTTTAGTGTCCTTCTAGGACACCAGGGAGCTATGCACCCCAGAACAAGGTCTAATACACAGTGTGCCATAGAGAAACCACTGCTTCTCCAAAGATTCTGGGAAGTACAGTCACTACAGTAATGTCTGAACAGGACAGAGGATGCTATTCCTCTGAGCCAACTAGCTCCGTTGGCATGGAGTGTGATGGAGGAAATGGCTCTTGTGCCTCGATGCTGCCCATCATCACCTAAGATCTGCTTGTTCATCCACCACTATCTGCCACAATGCTGCCTGTCCCCCACAGTGACTCACAAAAATGAAGACAGGTTCCTACAAATCACCTGTCCTTTCTTTAGAGTCAGGTAACATGGACCCCAAACTCAGCCTCTGGATCCTTGAAGACTGCAAGACTCACACACTTGATCTCATGGACCGGCCTCTGGCAAGGCTCATCTATCTCTTTCTTCAAAAACCTGAAAAAGCAGAAGCCTCTGTTAAAAAACTGCAAACTGTCTCTCTGTGGAAACTCTGCTGAGTATTCAGGTCACTGTAAGTACCATACCTACGCCTGGAGAAGGAAATATGCAAGATGTAGACTATAATGGGGCTAAGTGCCATGCAAAGCAAGAGTGGTTCCTGAATTTGAGTCTTGCAGCTAATTATGACTACACTGGTGGCCTTAGTTTGGTAGTTTAACCTTGCTCTAGGTCCCATTGGAAAGGAAGGGAAACATTGGCCATGATTTCGCATCTTTCAGAGTTTTACTGCACACAGAAATCATGAAACTAACCAGCTAAACACTCTGCAGACTTGTAGTTTACTGACCTGTAAACCCAAGGCATATTGCAATTGTATCTTGCAAAATATTCCAACACAATGATGTCAAAGTCTGAAAAGCAACAGACAAGAACAACAGATGCTATTATTCCTACACCAGGAGGAAAGGAATGAAAATGGTATGTATCAGGCTGTAACAGAAGTCTGACGAACTTGGGATGACTAGAGACTATCTCACACCTTTCATCTGTCCTTTTTCCTCTGTAAACCTTTGCAGATTCAAAAATATATATATATATTTTTGTGCAAGATGCCTGGCAACTTCATAGGACCTGCACATCTGGAAAGCCTACAGTGTAGCAGTGATCACTATAAATGAACTAGTCAAATAAGACCAAACAAAAATGAAGGCAACTTTACTGAAATGTCTAAAGCATTATGGAAGAGATTTTCTGATCTGAGCCATGCTCACATAGGAATCTAAAACCACTTCTTCTTTCACTTTTCACCATTATAAATGTTTACACTGCACAAAATCAAAAGCCAACCATTAACGTGATCATCTGTACCAAAGTAATAGAATCTCAGTTTCACATTCTCCCCAAATGAAATGTCTGTATTCTTCCATAGCAAGCCTTGTCAACATGTTGTTTATTGATTAACAAGATTCTCTCACTCTTGCCAGAAAGCCCACTGCCTCCACCTCAGATCAAAAAATATTATACAGTCAGTAGTGTAACATTACTGTAAGTGTGGCATTGAATGTTTGTGTCTTCATGCAGATTCTCTCCCTGCACGTGCATTTAGAAACAGCACACAGACCACTAATCTCCAAAAGGCTTTGAAATGCCTGCAGCAAATTGTTGTGTTGCTGTGCCTTACAAGAAAAGCATCTGTCTGAGGTGGACAAAATCAAGAAAAGCATTGAATAGCTGTAATTCTTCTTTCACTTCAGCAGTAGATTTACCCATTAAAATGAATTATTCAGATTTAGCATCTTGTATTCTAAACTGTAGGTCTTCTTTGAAGAGTAACCTTTATCCAATTTGATTTCCATTATATTTCCTATTATGCTCATGGATCTTCCCACCTGTAATTAGCTACAATTTTCAAGAGTGCTTGTACCAGTGGATATATAACACTTCCAGTTTCAGAGTAGTGTGGCATCCTCCATTAATGTTGGTGGTAAAATTTCTATTAATTTAACAAAAAATAATTTAATGAGGATTAAAAAAAACCCAAGCACTGTGTCCATGCATTTTAGAAACCCCTGGCACGCCCAGGTCCTTTTCCATCAGGCAGCTTTCCAGCCACTCTTCCCCAAACCTGTAACGTTGCATGGGGTGGTTGTGACCCAAGTGCAGGACCCAGCCCTTGGCCGTGTTGAACCTCATACCATTGGCCTCGGCCCATTGATCCAGCCTGTCCAGATCTCTCTGTAGAGCCTTCCTATCCTCAAGCAGATCAGCACCCCCACCCAGCTTGGTGTTGTCTGCAAACTTACTGAGGGTGCACTCAATCTGCTTGTCCAGGTCATTGATAAAGATATCAAACAGAACCAGCCCCAATACTGAGCCCTGGGGAACATTACTTGTGACCAGCCACCAAATGAATTTAACTCCATTCATCACCACTCTTTGGGCCTGGCCATCCAGACAGTCTTTTACCCAGCGAAGCATACACCCATCCAAGCGATGAGTGGCCAGTTTCTCCAGGAGAATGCTGTGGGAAACGGTGTCAAAGGCTTTACTAAAGTCCAGATAAACGACATCCACAGCCTTTCCCTCATCCACTAGGAACTCGTAAGAATGACAGGCATCATTGAACATTCATGTGCATTTCTCAGTGTTCTGAGCATACAGTGTAACAAGCATCTTGGTCTCACTGAACAGGACTATAAAAGTCAATCAGGATAAGCTATGAAGAGTTTTAAAAGTTAATTAAAGAGTTAAAAGATGGTATCCTGTAGTTAAAATAAAGACTGAAGAAAGTCTGCTGAATATCCAGGAGCGGGTCAGGAATATACTTAAGAGCTTTAGCTGGGAAATGTTCCATCTAAGAGTAATTAAGAAGGAGTAGGTAAGATGTGGACATAACCCTTTAGTTCTTCAACTTCTTGGATTGAGGAAGATCTCCGAAGGTCCCTTCCAACCCCTACCATTCTGTGATTCTCTGATTCTATGGTATTTAGGTTACAAGCCAATGCCGTAGACAGGAGGACGGTGTTTTCCATGGTGGTCAAAACCAAGATACTCCAAGGGAGAGGCAGGACAGATTAAGCTGTCTAGTGCAGCTGCTCTGCACTTGGTAATCTGAAAAGAAATGTCAGAGAAAGACCAAGTTTTTTAATGTGAAAGAGAAAGCAGACCATCTATACAGAAGCAGATCTGCGAGATACCCAGTTGTATTTGCAAATGAGAGTGTCCATATTCCTGAACAGAGAGAGAAGATAAGGACCAAAGTTGACTCCAAGCAGAAAACTGAAGCGTGGTGAGGAAGATACTTAGAAGGACACGTAAAACAAATAACTAGAGAAATAAGAAAAGGATTCATTAAAATCAAGAAAAAGCAAAGATTTTGTCACTGGAAATACTTAACAGAGACAAGAGGTACCACTCATATCTTTCAAGAGGTACATTAGGTGAAAAAAATCTAATGTTAGCTGCAAAGTTCCTCTTCTTATTTTTTTGGTAATTAGAAAAATAGATGCTGCTCTTCTCCTGGAAATGACCGGGACATAGTTTGCAGAAGGAAACAGTTTCCATAACAAATACTGCAACTGTAGGTTTAATTTTACTGTATAAGGTAGCGAAACACAAAACTTTATTTTGGTTCAAAAAGTATTTACAGAAATACACTTTTCTGTGACATTTTTCCTTTGTCCAGTTGTAAACAAGAGAATTTTTTCTCTACACTACTATTTAAAGTCTTTAATGATAGAAAGCTTAAGCCTGGATCTCCTCAGCTGGGAAAACAGAATTCACTCACTCAAAACCAGACTGGTTTTCATAAGCAGTGGTTCAAGAGCACGAGACCCAAACTCACGTCTTCACAGTGCTCCAATTTTTAACCTTCCTTTTAATCTGAAATCTGAAATCTCAATTTTCACAAGTAACGAAGCTCTGTGAGCTTAATTATCATCCTCCAGAAACAGCACAGCAACTCATTGCCATGCAGCAAATCTGCACAAGACAACACCGTTGTCTGAAATGAAAATGCAATAAGGACCAATTTTCTTTTCCACCTTTATTCCCTCCTGAGGAACTTTCTTGGCCCTTAAATGGTGCTGCTCAACTGTGCCAAAAACGGCTTCCCAAAGACTAACTTCCAAATACCTTGACAGTAATGGTTTGTGCGTTGGTCATCCTGGCAGGGCCGGAGATGTGCTGTTCCACTGCCTTCCTGGATTCTTTCACAGTAACCAGAATAAGAGAGTAGGAAGTGACAATTACTCCGCAAGGGAGAATAAAACAGAAAACAAAGAGGACTACAGTGTAAGACATGGCCACGGCGTTTACGTTGGTGGAACGCCAGTCAATGCAGCATGCTGTGCCGTAGGGCTCCGCTCCATACTCTCCCCAGTGAGCTAGTGGAGAACAGGCAAAAATTGCTGCGTAAGTCCAAGCACAGGCTATCAAGGTTTGTCCATGTTCTCTCCTGAACCTGTTCCCTGGAAGGCACAAAACAAGATCAGCATGGTTGCCATATCTGCATGGATCTTCCCATATTCAGACAGCAGATGAGGGTAAGTAAGAGGCAAAACTTTAATAGGTGTTCAAAATATTATAGCATAGTGAAGGTTTGTAAGAATAGGGCATGGTTCACAACAATTTGCAAAAGAAATAGGTAGCTGAATTCTCTGATACATGTAGGATACTTAGCACAACATAAATCTACATGAATAAATCTCTATCAAGCAGTAGCAATAAACTCTGAAAAAATCACCTTATTCAGGCCAGCCTTGCTTTCAGATTGGATGCCTTATTCCACATTTCCAAATGAAATGACTGACTTAAAAGAGCTTAAAATAATAAATTGCAAATATGTAACCCTATAGTTAATTATCAAAGATCACAGAAATAAAAATTGTTTGACTGGATGTAAAAGATCTCTGAACCCAGAAATGGTGGTCTATGTTCACATGAAAAATTGAGTAATTTAAGACAGAAACATTAGCTTACCGTAAGCTGGGAAACAAATTTTGAGGCAGCACACAGTGCTCAGTAATGTCAGTGTTGAGAGACTGCAGATCCCAAACAGCACCCCACAAAATGCATAGAACAAGCAAATCTGTTTCCCGTACAGCCACCTGGCAAATAATCAAGAAAGTTAATTCTTAGATGCTATCCTTTTTTAAATGTAGTACAAAGAAGTAATAACATATTTACACTTGTAGCATTAAAAATTCAATAAAACTGCATGATTAAATTATTTGTTGGTCAAAAATCAACTACAAAAGATATTCTTATTTGAAAAACTTACAGCCAGTAATCATGTCCTGCTTTAGTTCTATGATTCACATTTCAGTCTTTTTATTTTTATAAAACAAAGCAGTGTATCTTAACGATAATAATTCCAAAAAGAAAAATCAAAATGCTTGTCACTCCTAGGCCTAGGTCATAAAATAATAAAGCTTATTATTATTTCTGCTATCTTTGTGTATATTTTTAAAACTAGTTTTCATCAAAATTAACACGTTCTCTTGTGAAGGTTCTCCAGAATAAAAAATTTATCTGAATCGCTATACATCGTCCCTTTCTATTCAGACACCGGCAGTATTTGCAGTACCAGTTATCAAAAGCCCTATTCTAGATTTTGAAGACATCATCTCTATTAATCAATATATTTAGCAATATTTTAATGTAGAAAGTAATGTAATAAAAACTGAGCAATTACTGGATGTTTTTCTCTTATTTTTTATTTTGATGCCAAAATGAGAGCAAACTACATGGGAGAAGGACAGAGATTTTTTTTTTCACGTCAAATCAAACATATTTTTAACATTTTGGTTAACTGAAGAAAAAAAATGACCCAGGGGTTATGTTGGGTGAGGTGTTTTCTGTCTCTTTTGTTAAATACATTCTACTTAATTACATTATTAAACACAGATTCTGAGGTTTCTCAGTAAAGTGTTTTGGGAAGCCAAATTAGCACTGTGTATTCACATCTCTATAGTTGCAGGAGATTCTGTAACTGGGATAGACCAAAATATTACAAATACCATCCTATCCTATCCCAAACCATGCAGAACAGCTCCTGACAACTAGTTCTGATCTCCCTTCATGTTTTCTATCTAGTTGCCTTCTCTCAAACACTTTCATACTGGCTGGGTTGCACAAATACTATCTGAGGTCTAGTAATGAGCCTTCTAAGCATCCCAAACTTTAAAAGAAGACCATAAAAACTAGATCTTGCACAATGATATGAGGCTGAATTCATGTGGATAAAGATGAGAGAAGTGGAAAAGGAAGGAAAAAGTTCTAAATTTGGAGTGTTGGCCTAAAAATTAATCCAGAACATTACGTTTCTATGCACCATCACTACCACCACTTTTGGAAATCGTAAGTAAATTCAGGGTACCAAATTTCACTGTTCAAATGAAAAAGAAATGAAGCATTTCACCATCGCTTGAATAATACTACCCACAAAGAATAAAAGCCGTAGGAAGTGGCTGTTTGGAAAAGATCATCTCAGCCCTGCAGAAATCAAAAAGATAGCGACCTCAAAGAGACCCAAATGCTAATTAACACCAGCAGTCCTTAAAGCTGCTGGTACATACTTCTCTCAATCCTTCTAATTAATTCCCATTTTAATGGCAAGCAAAGTGGCAGAGTAATTCAGTCTTCATCACTGACACAGACCTCCAGAGCCTGCGGAGGATGTTAAATATCACGTACAAAGTGAACAAACCTGTGAGAAAGGCTGGAGGTTACAGCTAGAGGGTACAATGTCAGAGTCATACCAAGGTCACTGATGGCAAGGTTAATAATGAAGTATTCTGCTGGTTTCAACAAATTCTTTTTCTTGTAGGAGACATATAGGAGAATACTGTTCCCACACAAGGAGGATATTCCTGCAGAAAAACACACAATATGAGGAAAAAGTTACTCAGCCGTCCTTTTTTTTTTTTTTCCTGCACAGGAATAATGTGCTGCCATCATAGCTAGCATTTATCAGATTTGATGGGGTTTTATATTTGTTTTTTTCTCTTCTTTATATTTAAATTTTTTTAAAAAAATATTTTATCATTTTTCCCGGTTTCCTCCTGTTTTGTTCATCAAACTATCTAGAAAGATCTAAGGAATAACTTTATCCATTAATTTAACTGACCTGCCAAAAACATGTTCTTTCCTGTAGAAAGCTGTCATTAAGCCGCAGACTATGTCCATCTGGCACTGCGCACATTTTCCCAGTTCCAGGTCTAGAGCTCTCCATTCACTAATGGAGTCAAGTCTCGTTACCACATCAAATACAGTCAAAACTCTATAAACACATGTAACATGAAATCATACTTACCAAATACCATATAACATATTCCAACAACAATATCAGCTGATTCTGTTATTTTGGACTGGAATGTTGAGTTCCTGAAAGATGGGCCCATCTGAAAAATAAAACAAGGCACAATATTAGAAATTCAGTATCCAATCAGACACCTGTGAGCTATCTGCAAGACTATAAGCTGTTTTGAGGGGAAAGGACATGGAGAATTTAATTTTATTTTATTTTCTGAATTAAAAATTAATTTATCTGAATGGAGGAGGCAAAGAGGATGGAGCCAGGCTCTTTTCAGTGGTGCCCAGTGCTAGGACAACAGGCAATGGGCACAAAACAAAACACAGGAGGTTCACTATGAACATCAGGAAACCTTTTCACTGTGAGGGTGACCAGGCCCTGGCACAGGTTGCCCAGGGAGGTTGTGGGGTCTCCATCCTTAGAGATATTAAAAAAAAACATGTCAACACTGTCCTGGGCAACTGGGTGCAGGTGGCACTGCTTGAGGAGAGGGGGTTGGACCAGAAGACCTCCAGAAATCCCTTCCAACTCCACCAATTCTGTAACTCTGTGTAATTTACAGATGAAATCTCAGCCTAGAACTGATGCTGAGGTAAACCAATTTCTATTAATTGGAGGGACTTATCTAAATATAAGAATGTCACAATGTTACAAATGCAATGGATGAGCAAGGGTGCATTAAATTTTGGAAGCTTGACTTGGCTCAGTAAGGTTTGTTCCAGAAGATTACTTATCATCATTTTACAACAACAAAGTAGGAAATCTTAACAACAAGGAGTACAGAACTGCAAATATAAACCTAAAACAAATAAACAAAAAACCCCAAACCCCACGTAATTAAAAAAAAAAAAAAAACAAAACTAAAAGAAAGAAATATAGGTAAAACATCAGAATAACTAATACATAGAGATAAGAATGTATGAGATATGTGTATGTATGCACTTAATTCTAAAACATACTGATACCATTTAACTTGTAACTTTATGTAGGGGTGAGCCAAATAAATTCTCTCTCCTTTCTGCCTTTCCACAAGCATTCCACTTTTATTCCCCATCCCTGCCCTCCACCTTCCTGTGTCTCTCCCACTGAGTGTATTTGTAAATCTGTCCATAGAAATTTGTGCTTCTCCAGTGTAGTAATTAGCAAAGTATATGAGAGAGTAAAGGGATGAATATAAATCAACAGCCCTTTCTTTAATGTATAGCTCCTGTCAATTATCTTAAACTGCAACGGATTGAACTCTCAAATTTCAGGAAGTGCTTTATTAAATTTAAAAGAGTCTGTATTTCAGGTACCCTGTGTGTCAACTCTGAACATAACTATAGGTGTTAGTATAAAGTCTTCAGCAAGGAGACATGCTGTGTAACAAGTCAAGTCAATGGCATATCTCACAACTTCTCCTAGCAAAATCCTTTGTGAAGAGAGTTACGCTAATGGAAGAGAACTTCTGTCAGCTGTGTCCTTGTCAGTCGGAGGTACATACTGGCGTAACTCAGAAAAATGCAAGAGTCACCGCTTACTGTCCTCTGCCTTTCCTGTATTCAAGGAGCTTCCTATGGGACCATCCCTGTGATGGAGTTCAGACCTTACTGCTCATGAGGATGAGTGCAGGATCAAGTGAGGACAGTAACATGATAAAACTGCAATACACTTGCTGGAGCCAAACCCAGATTACATAGATGCCCTGACATACAGGGTTTAACACAACATACAATTTAAGGGCAAAGACCTCAGGTGGAGCTGTTGTCTAGCACAGTCAGAAAGAAAGAAGTCTACCAAAGACTAATCTTTTTGTTTGTTTGTTTCTTCCTCCTCTCGCAGATGCTGTTGCTGTATTGCCTTAACCAGTATTAGAGAGATTATCTGGAGCTGTTCTTGGCAAACTAAAGTTAGCACAAAAATATAATGACAAAAGCTCAGCAAAATCCTCCAGATATATTCACAGGACTTTGCCTCACATAGTGGTATGTACATTTTCACTGCTGGTCATTTCTCTCTTTCTCTTTGCTTCCATTGAGTTTCTTGTCACAAAGGGAAAGCTCCTGTCTCCTGCTTGATCCCTGTGGACAGCAACAGGCTCTCGCTCCATCCCCACCACAACAGCAGCTCACGATGAAGCGGCAGCACATTTGGCTTGAGGGCAACGTGTGAAATGTCAACGCAAAAGCCCCTGGAGAAATGAAGTCCTCTTAGCAAACAGCTAAAGCTCCTGTGTTTTAGCTAGCTGGTGTGTATCCACGTGAAACAATGATCTTGTAGCTGCTTTGCTGTCTTTCAGTGTAATAAGGCAGAGTATCTAAATGCAACTTGTCCGTCTTCCCTACAGCTTCCTATAAGCTGCCTGTTCTCCTGGTGGTCCATTAGTGTTTCTACATAAACCCCTCTTGCCTCAGTTGCTTTAATCCAGGACCCTTTCACTGAAACCAAAGGGGCTACATGTTTGTTCACCAGATATTCACTCAAGGAGGAATTTTAAGTCTCATGCATAACACTGATAATATTTATATTTTAATCTTTTTACCAATATTTGTTCCATTCATTAAGCAGAAGCAATAACAGCAAGTTTTCACATCAAAAGCCTCAGCTCTAGCATTTTCCTGGTGGCCAGTGCTGCAGCATGTGACTGCCCTCAAGAGACAGTAACAAAAATAGTGACAGGCCATTCCTCTGCTTTTTCCCTGAGGAAATCTATTCACAAGGAAAGGCTGAGCTCATTTCAGATGTTAGTGCTCCGTTTTCAATGCTCTCTCCTATCAAAAGCAAATTTCATGTTTGCTTAAAGGAAAGACATTCTACCCTAGAAAATGTAGTTCTCCAGCTGGTCATGAGTTCTGGAAACCTACTTTAGCTCCTGGTTTTCCAAAGCTGTCAGCTCACTGGTCAGAGGTAGACTCTCTTGAGTTTCATCTTTATGGTCTTTGGAATGAATTTTGGAGAAGGAAATTCCATGCTGAGAAAAGGGAGTTTTATTCCGAGTGCCCAGTGCTGGCCAGACTCAGGCAGAGAAGCGTTTAAGCCACAACTTCCATACTTTAAAGGAGTTGTTCAGATATGACAAAACCACGCTAATATTCCCGATATATGCGGTGTCCCTCACCCAGAAAGCATCCAACCCTACTCCTAATTTGGCTTTGATAAGAGCGGCCCCCACTTTTCTGAGCAGATAAAAAAGATCTCACTCAGAAATGTCAAAAGATGTTTTTTTGTGCCGCTGACAATGTAGCTCTTTCTTGTCTCATTTACTTTACCTGTTGCAGTAATACCACAGTTTTCACCTGCCATTGTAAATGAAACTCACTTCAAGGTTGTCATAGCCTATTTCTGTCTTTCTGTTACGGAAACTGTAGTCCCTAGAGCTCGCTCTGCTCAGCTCCTCTCTGACGTATCTCCAGCACGAAAGCTTGTGTAAAGCCAGTGTACCAGCACTGTGCTCTAACAAGAATTGTAAGAATAAGTGTTTCAGCCTTCTGTGTGTTATCAAAACAAGAAAATAAAAGCAGGTGATGGAAATAATGATCAAGTAAAAATAACTCCATCCTTGTTAATAAAAAAGAAATAAATGCCTCCATTAAACAATATCTCAACAATCACCTGAACAGTCACTTCTAATAGTTGTTATTTGCAGTGTTTGGAAATATACATTTTTTTGAGCACTGTAAATATTTCTTGCTATTCTTTTACAGTAATTTTTAACTCAGATTGTGCCTTCTCAGGACCAGTGAAGCCATTTTAATCGTGAATTCCCAAGCTGTTAAGTCTCCAGAAATCTGCCACCTAAGCAGTTTGCAAGCATCTACCTTTTTGCAGACATTTGTGGTAAATTTAGAGTTAAGTACAGTGATTAATTTTGCACATCAGTAGTCAACAGCTCTGAGTGGGTTACATAAAGAAGGACTTAAAAACAATGTTCAATCAATTTATAATTTAAAAGCAAACACACTTCTAGAAAAGATGGATAAAGCCATCTTCAAATAGGAACTAGAATAGAAAAGAACTGTGTGTTAATGTTTCAAAAACCACTCAGCACTCTCTAACATGCTGTGCTGGCAAATAGCTACAAGTTCCCCTTTCTTTTTTTTTTTTTTTTCTGGGCTGATGAATTACATAATGATACTTTTTTTACCTGTATTTGCCTGTAAAATATTTTATCTTTTCTCACTCCTTCTCTCAACAGCTAGAACAACTTGCCAACACACAAGAAGGCCATTTAAATTAAAATTGGAAAAAAAAAAACAAAATTTGTTTTTAAAATTTAAACTTTTGTTAGCATGTTAATTACCATAAATCAGGTAACAACTAAGGTCTGGACATCTACATTCAAGGTATCAGTTTCAATAAATTGCTTCAAAAGTCATGCTCTTAGTTTAACTATTGTCATTGTGAATGTATGTCATAAATCTCTCATTTTCTCCTTTCAGATAGTCTTCTGTTGATGTCAGTTCTCCCATCTTCCCCGAATAACATTGTCCCCAAGTATTCAATGCTTTGCTATTTCCCTCCACTGTATATATTAGCTTAAAAAGATAGGTAGAAAACAGCCTAGTAGGAAAAGTATGGAGCAGCAGAATGAGAGGCAGGGTGGGAGGAGGTAAAATCAATAAATGAATACAGGCTACTAATTCAATATTAAATGTAAAGTATTTGTGATAACTGGTAGATACTATTTCATTTCAAATCAGGTTAGTGACGTCAACATATGACTAAGAAGTAGAAAAAATTCCAAATGCACTTTCAGTAATAATTATAATTTTATCTTAAAGAGGCATCATATTTAGTCCTATACAAAGCTCTTTTGAAATGTGTTCTGCACTCTGTTTAATCACCTGTATCCATTAAATGTAATAATAAATCCAAACTGCTGTGCCTCAGTATAAAAAATATCTCAGAAATCTTCCCTTTTTTAAAGCAAGTTTACTACTCGGTAACTCTGACAAAAAGAAAATAAGCCAACAGAAGATAGACACAGCAGCTTTGATGATAGCGTAGTGCATGAAAGATTCCTGAAATAAGGAGTACATAGAGAGAGGCCTTTACCAGTAAACACAGGAACTTTTTCTTTTTCTGCCATAGTCATGCTTGTGAAGACTTTGGAAGTCATAAGTATTAGTTATAAGTACTACTGTAAAAATGTATTAGACCACAATCACTCATTCATGTGTATGAATAAACATTTCTATATACAGATTTATACTGTCTCATTTTGTTCTCTCCCATTGCTATTTCAGCATGCAATCATAAAGTGAACTGGCTCTCCATGCATGCGTGGATGTGCTGAGGTCCTATCATTGTTCAACTTTATGGAGAAGAATTCTCTTGGAAATTAATTTGTTTTTCACTCTGGTTATAGAAAGTCATATTTCTGAAGCACAGGACTGAAATCATGCTCATCTCCAACATCGTGTCACTCCACCTTCTATAAATAACAATTGCTGGAAGGACTAATTAGAAGTCAAAGAAAGAGCATTGTGTCTTGTGTGCAGTAGCTTATCCATGAATGTGCAAGGGCTAGTTCTGCAAGAAGAGACAAGGATACATTTCAAAAGTTCTGATATTACAAATCAATAAATTACTCAGAATTACTCTTTTTTCTTGAAATGCTGAATGCCAGATAATATGCCTCTATGCCAACCACATTAAAAGCATCCACACGAATCAAATATATTAGGATGAGAAAAGTTGTACAATGAGAATTACAGCCTATGTGCTTCTGAGTGGAGTGTGACAGGAGAAATCCCTAAGCCCCAGTGTAGCAGTATTGCTACTTTTACACCACACCAAAGAAAGGGAGAGCAGCATGCAAAAGGGGACAATTTTTAAGTAGATCTGTTACACTTAGTAAATAAGAACAGAATAAAATAGAAAAAAAAAAAAACAAACCCAAACCTGTTGCATACATCACTATGACCAGAGTAATTATTTCTACATTTCCACCCCGAAATCAAGATGAAGATCTTCCCACAAATTTCTCTGTACTAAGAAGTTATCCCGGACTCAGAGATACAAGAGACCTCATAAGAAACCCCTCATAAGAGGTCACAGGAGGTCACACAACATGATCACTATCTGATACAAGCTATTGGACTTCACAAAATTAAAGCAATCATAGAGGCTTGACCTAAATCACAAGGTCCAGCACAATCCTTAGGAACTCGCTCAAGAGGGTTAGTTGTGGAAGGAGGAGATGATGTTTTGTTTCTGCCATTTGTCTAGCTCCAATTTCCAATCACACCAACTCCCACATCAGCACAAAAAGACCAAAAATAAGTCACTCTTAACGTTCCTTGACGATTTAAATGGAATGGACTCCAGAGGTTTAGGACAGAGGTTGTTTATGCTCCAGCAAACTGACTTCACTGACCTCAGTAGAAGATGTGGCACTCCAGGATTTTGCCTTTCACCTTCTACCAATATCTTGACCAATCCAATACCTAAAACTTCTTGAGATTAGCACCACTTCTTAGGAGTTTTGGGACTACCAGCCTGTGTTTTCAATATCCCATAACGCTGCCTTATTACTGACTTTATACTTCAGCTTTACTTCAGGAGGAGAAATTTGATTAAAATCTTAAAAAATCTTAAAATCTTAAAATCAAATACAGCGCTATCTGCAGACCATTTAGGAACTGATCCCCTCACGTTGGGGCATTCTGCCGTTGCTTTCCAAATCTAAATGCTTTCAGCCCTTATTTTTCTTCCTGTACAAAGAGCATTCCAACTTGCAAAATTATTGGGCATTCACTACCTGCTTCACATCTCCAGTCTTCATAATATCTCAGCAGCTGCCAAAGACCACGGAAGCATTTCCGGCTGATCAGGGCAGTGGGAGGAAGGGGCATGTATCATATTGACAAGCCACTACCTGAACTCTCTTCATAAGGGGACCTGGGTGCCAAAGCTGCAGGTCATGCACTCCCCCAGCCATGAAGTGGATAATGGCATGCCCAAAGGATGTATAGCTCCTGGTGTAGTTCCTCTTTGGCCTCATCATTTCTGCCTCGTAATGATTTTACTGCTTTTCACATGGCAGCAACAGAAGGGAACAGCTAAGCTTAAATATGAGCCTGATAACTTATCAAAATGAATATTTAGAAACAAAGCAAGGTATAAAATATGCATCATGCACTCCACTGAGTTACACAGATTGTGCCATGCACCTCAAAATCTTCTCTTTTCTCACTGATCAAGCTCTGAAATAATTGGAAGTTGCAAAATATCATGATCTTCCATGCACATATCCCATCTTTTATAAAACAGATATTCTTAGCAATGCACTTCTCTAACCCAGCCCTACAATGCCACCCATTCAGTGGCACCACACTGAATTCTCCTTTCTGAATTGCAGTGTAATGTGACCACAACAGAAAAGTTCACTCCAAATTTAGTACATTGAAGGTACACGCTTAAAAACCTCTGTCACTGCAGCGATGGACAAAGGTGTCCTTCCACCAGTGTAGTGAATGACTTGGGGTCTTCATTCAGTCTGAGAAAAAGCTTCTCCAGGGAGAAATTAGCAAATCTTACAGCTTGATTAGGTTAAAATGGCATCAGGTCGTTGGACCTGGGAAGGTCACCCACATTTACTCCTGCCCAACGCTGGGCCATCAGTCTAGCTGGGCTCACTTAGTGGATTAAAGCTGGACACCCCCATGCCCGCCCTGAGCACTGTTTAGCCTGCACAGCCTGCTCATTCATTTCTACCTCACTTACATGCATTCAGAATAAAATCCTGACGTTTGAGGGGAGTGATGCCCAACCTTTCCCCCTGAGCAGGACACACAATTCCTACTGGCAAGGTGAGCTGCCTGCCACGGTATTACTGAATTCATTTTAAGAATGATGGCTCCCAGGGGGTCAAATTTAAATGGATATACATAATATATTCCCTCACTTCCCAGAAACACTGGTCTTATGCATATGGGATGTGCAGTGTGCACTCTCATTTCCTAGATGTAGCCCTTTCCAGAAGATGAGGTAACTCTCAGCAAAGAAAATCATTATTTGTAGCACATCATTGCTCATGCTATAAATGCATTGCATATACTAAAAGCTCTCAGATTCAACTACCATAATTCCATCACCTTCTAGTTAGAAAGCTGCAATTGTTCGTAGAATCATAGAATCATAGAAAGGTTTAGGCTGGAAGGGACCTTAAAGATCACCTAGTTCCAACCCCCCTGCCATGGGCAGGGACACCTCCCACTAGACCAGGTTGCTCAAAGTCCCATCCAGCCCGGCCTTGAACACCTCCAGGGATGGAGCTTCCACAATTTCTCTGGGCAACCTGTTCAAACCAAAACATAAATAGCATTCAGTATTCAATTATAGGACAAGGTTAGTAAAATGGAATGAAAATGTAATTATTGGGATGAGGAGAAAAAAATCATACTACTGTTTATATTCAGAACTTGGTTTCAACTTTGACAACAATCAAACTATTCCTACTGAGTACCTGAGAACATTCCTGAATATCATAAAAAATACAAATATTAAGTGCAGAATATTTACAAGAAAGATAATTCAAACTGTACAGTTAGTTGAAAAAATGTGCATGGTTTAATGACAGTATTTCTGTAATTTTGTATCTATCTGATGAACGGAGGACTTAACCCATCAATAAAGAGAAACTTAGAAATTCATAATACTCCACTGAACTTTATAACATACCCCACACTCATGACCAGGGATAGGTTTGTGAAAGCTGATCTGATCACAGGTTACAATGGTGCAGATACAGAACAAAACAATAACAATTTCAGCAGTAACTTGCTAATTTTGTCTCTGAAGAGGTCGTAAAGAAGACTATTTGTTATACTGCTGTGTCTTCTGAGCTGAACCATCTTTCCAGTTTTAAAAATAACTTATCAGTGCATATAGCAGGAATGTTACTGCTTGCTAGAAAGAGAACTGACTAATAACAAAGAATTGAAGGCGTGAAACAGTACCGATTCAGGTCCACAGGACAAAAAATCTCATTAATCCTGATTAGGTCAAAGGTCTCCAGGGAACAACTGGTTCCAACAGAATTTATTTCATCTCCAGCTAGTGAAATGGTTGTTATAATTCATAAAAATACATGCTGCTTTTTTTTTTTTTTTTTTTTTTTTTTTACCTAGCAAACCAGGCTATATTGGAAGAGAAACAAGAAGCAGAAGCTGATGGGAAGTGTGACCTCATTACAATGGGCACAAAATCCTATCCTCAAACCCATTAACTAGAGCTGTGTGAAGTGTTTCTGATAAAATCTTATTAAATACTCTAGTTGACGTCAACATGCATTATTTTTTTTTGTAAAACACACATGGTTTTCCTACTGTCATGGTTAATAAACCAAAAAAACCCTGAGGATAATACTTTAATGAAATATGTTTTATTTAATAGCACTTGATATATTGCTTCAGATTTATTTCCGTTATTTTTTAAAGATTTGAAAGCTGTATGCTTGAAATTACTAAACAACACAAAATTTTTCAGCTGTTTTTTTCCATCACTGCAAAATTAACTGAAAAGCCACTTATTAACAAAGATCTTACCTCAGTGCTTTGATTCACACAGGTTACCCATTATACTCCATATGGTTTTATACTCTGTGGATGTCTAGATATTAGCAATTTGATTACTTGGAAAGTCTCTTCCCCCCCACAAGACGGGATTGCAGTAGCAGTGGACAGCTGTTCACTACTGTCATTGCTCTAGAGCAGATGGAACGGTTGCCAAGGTGTTTCATGCAAGTGGTCCGTGACTCTCGAATTCATTTCCCTGTTGGGCTGCCAGCATCTCAACTGGTCAGCTTCTTAGCAAGGTTTTAGGGATGCGTTTTGATTGCTTTTCTCTTCTTTTCTTCCAGACATTTATAGACTAGACAGGTTAAACAAGATGAGCTGCTCTTCATCCATCAAAATAGCTAACATGATCAATTACATATAGTACTGAAAAAAAACAAATGAAATTACAGACACTTCCATAATCTTGCATAGTCATAAGGATAGCAAAAATACCCAGAATTATTGCTGGGCACTTTAACAATAAAGTACTAAATAAACTTTCATTTGCCCATTAAATGCACCTTTTAATGCTTGTTATGATAATTCAGCGGATGAATTGGTCTGCATTTGCACAAATAATTTTATTTATTTCAAGGCAGAAATTTGCATCATTTACATTTGAGGTAAAAAGTAGACTTTGTACAGAAGCTATGGTTTAAGCATCATATGCTCTTTATATCATATTATCTCATGTTAAAAGTTACAAACTGATAGGATGGGACAAAGAAGAAGGTCTGGTCTAGAAGGGTCCCATTTCGTTCCATTTTCTCTTCTTCAGGTAAGACATCCCGCTAAAGTATGGTTATTTCTCCCTCTCTTCATTGTTTATTCTCCTCATTGTCTTTTTCCTTCTTGCAATCAATTTATAAAATGAAGTTTACCAGGGAAATTACATATTCCTACTCTGGAAGTTTTCAGTTTCAAAATTGCTTTAAAAACCTTGCTTGTATATGCAGCCAGAACAGAATAGGAGGAGTTGAGAAATAAATGCTTTTTTTGTGTGTGTATTGCTCCTTTATGAATCAGAAGATAAAGCACCCCCTCAAAAAAAAAAAAGAAAAAAAAAATGGGGCAACACTATGGGAGAAAAACCATTAACCTGAGGCAGGAATGTTCTATGGTCAGCATAAGAATGCCTTTTAATATCAACTTATATATAGAAGCTAATTCTTCATCTCATTTAAATTTGTGTAGCCTAAATACTGTAAGCAGTGAAGGGACCACCAGCCTTCAGGCAAACTTCCTGAATTACAAATTATAAGTGCATTGTAATTTCTGTTTGCAGAAACTTAGAGATTAATATCTCAGTCAACATTTTCTAGAGTTTAATTATACTCAATAAGTAATTTTTTACAGATTTCTTTTCTGATTTTTAACCTGAATTTGTCTAGAATCCACTACCAACCTCTAACTCCCATTTTACTGTTTCCCACTGGAAAACCCTTTGGTAGCAGGACTCTACTCCCCAAATACCTAGTTGCAAAACATGATTAAGTCATAGTCATCACTTGGGTAAAATAAATTTATTTTCTTAATTATCTTATGGTGGAACTTTTTTTTCAGTCATTCATGAAGCTTTCCCTTGCTTCTTCCTAATTGCTCAGCCTGCATTTCTCGCACTGGGGCACAAGGCTTCTAACCCCCAAATATCTTGATGAATGCAGTATTGAACCTAGCTCACACTTAATATTCCCCAATTTAGATATGCATAGCACTGCATAGCAGTCACGGCATCTCAGTGGGAACTCATTAGTGAAGCATAAGTTACTGCTGCTGCTAGGCCCTTCTTTTTTTCTAATATTCTAGGCTGTTTTATGCTACATGTATGCCTTTGTATTTGACCTGACCCAGCTCTTTCTTTATACCAAAGCAAAGATTTTTGTCTGTCATTGTTGAAAAATTTGAAATATGCTTAGCCAGGAGCTGTCCTATGGACAGATCCTCCTTATGATGCCTTTTTTCCCCCCTTTATTACTTTTCAGGTACTTCCATATAACCATTTTAGAAACCCAATGCATTCTATGGTAATTTGTTTTTTAATCGCACCCGCATTCTTTCTAGAAAAATCACTACACACATGCCACATTATCCTACTAAAGAACCAAGCCCCTAGTATTTTCTGCTATTAATGAGACAGTGCACTGAGCAAGAAATAAAGTAACTCTTGCAAAATTTTGAGGAACTTCAACCTGTATTTCTGTTAGAGTGTTTTCTTTTGTTTCCCACAAACATTAAAACATTACATTGTCTGAAACAAATTCTTTGGAGAAGAAGCATATGCGTTGCTTCCTCAGATGATGATTTCTATAGCTACAGTAGATTACATCAGTATATTCATTGACCTGCTTGCAGTAGGTCAGTGACAGACCTGTCCAGTTAGTGAGTTATGCAAAGAGAACTTTTAATTGCCAATATAGTTACTAAATTTTCATTTTATATTAAAAAATGGCTATGCCCAGTTAAGAACAGGAACAATACCGCACGGATTGTATATTCCACCAACACAATACGGACTGCCTTTCTACTGTACATTGACCAAGAAGTATCAGCTGGAGAATACTCCGACCTAATTTGAAGTAGGGATTTTATTTGAATATCTTGCTGTTTTCCAGCAAGCAGGAGAAAAAAAAAGCCAACTTTTCCTTTCTAAGTATTTGCACTTTGCTGTATCACAAAATGCTAAAAATTAAGGTGATTAAAAATACTACTTTTTCCATTATTATCTCATTGAGATGGCAT
Organism: Ibidorhyncha struthersii; assembly: GCA_013398815.1. Lineage (NCBI taxonomy): Eukaryota > Metazoa > Chordata > Aves > Charadriiformes > Charadriidae > Ibidorhyncha > Ibidorhyncha struthersii. The sequence goes on along the minus strand of VZSZ01004481.1, from coordinate 58,145 downwards.
CAAATTATGATTTTAGTTGTTCATCTGAGCATTGTAATTAATGACAGAAACCATTTGTTTGATACTGAGGCCTAAAACAACTGATTTCTCTTGGGAAAATTAAATTCTCCTGTTGGTCTTCAGGGAAAAGAGGAATAACACCTAAATTTTTAAATAAATAATGCTAAATCCTGCTCACTGAGCACATGAATTCTTAAAAACACTTTCTGTTCTAATCAGCAAGTGGTGGTCCATTAATGGCTGGATATTTAGTAACAATTACAGGAGATCATTAACTCTTAGAAAGATATATAGACATGATCACTGAAGGAACTGAGGAAGACTATTTGCCCATTTCACACACACACAGCACTTTGCATCATACAAGAGATGTGTCATAACAATGTGTGAGGATGTATGAAGCTGCAAGAACAGCAAAGCAACAGGCCCTTTAACAAAACCTCTCCCTCAGAGGTCTGAGGGAGCTGGAAGAAGAAAGAGCATGTTTTAATTAGAAGAACAGTACACATAAAAACTAAAACTGAAGCTGATTAAGCCATCTGTCATTTCTGGAAGTGAGACAAAACAATAGGAAAGCAAACAAAAGCTCAAGATTGCCTGGGAGTTGGTTCATTGCTAGGGCAGAGACATCTGCTGACTGACACCAAATTTATTCAGCAGATAAAGGGAAAAAATGTAATTACAATATTAACAGAACGTAAAACGTGAGAAAAAAAAACCCAGACTTCTATAATTAATTCTTCAATTCACAAGTATTGTAGCAATATTCTGGAAAATGCAAAATGCAGCTATGGCTCCAGCTCTAGCGGAAGTTAGTAGACACACTCAGCCTTTTTATTGTTGATACAAAGTGATGCCTAAGTGTCTCTTTGTAAAGTGATGCACAGAAATAATAGAAACTACTATTGCTCAACCAGCCAAGAAGGCTTCCCTGGAGAGTCAGTGTGACAGTCTATGTATAAATGAAAGGAACAGAAAGCTATAGGTGAAGACAGCTGGAATGCAGCCAGTTGCATCATCTTTTGCACAGAGCTCATGTTGAAAGGGCAGGCTCAGACTTTGGAAAGAGGAGGTCTGTCCTCCAGCTGTGTGCAGTGCTCTTCATGCACATTTTGCAGATGCGCAGGGTCGTACACATAACATATCCCCAGCCCTTATCTTCCTTTCCTTCTTCTCAGTGTAAACAATCTGGCCAGACGTCCAAATCCAGCCAACCACGCAGCCCCAAGACAAGAGAAGGTTGGAAGTTAGGACACAAGAGTGAAATATCACAGGAAAAACCTGTGAAGGAACACAGGGCAGCTCCCCAGTGCTCTGCGGTGCCTGCCGTGGCTCAGGCCCCCATCCAGCAAAACTCGTAGGCACGACATAGATGCAGCTCTGAAACTCGACTCAAATTCCTTTCTGCAATCTGTTCATTGTTACATTGTGTGTCCTGATTGATCCCTGTGGATTCCTGAAGGCAAAATAATGGAACTTAGATATTTTGTCTGTAATTATCAACTTTTATCACACAAATTTGTCTGTAATTATCAACTTTTATCACACAAATTGTGAAAATTATTAAAGTGATTTGAACTCAAAGACATTTTAGGTTAGGGAGTGCTAGACATGTTGTCACCCCTTCCCTGCCTGGCATATGCCTGGGTTAGCGAGGTGAATTAATGGGTTGACTCAGATTTGTCTGGCCTTCTACATAGGTTGCTCCTGTCAAAAAAAATCAACCTATTTAGTAGCACAGTAACTGCCTTCCAGGTGACTTTGCATCTGTATGACTGGGAATGTGAACACACACAACAGTGAATTTTGCTGAACTGAGGGAGATTGTGAAACTACAACAAGAAAGACTCCACGTAACAGTGATTTAGGTACCAAAGCACTTTCTTGTTTTCCTTTTGACACTTTCAAATTTTGAAGTCCTGCACGTCCTGTTATCCACATTGTGAGAGCAACTTTTTATTCAGAAAATTTCAGAAAATCAGAAAAATGTTTCAGAAAACATCAGAAAAATATGATCAAAAGAACAACATTTTCACCTCTGTTCATTGTTAAAGTGGAGTCCCGTCTTCCTTAATTTGCTGATCCTTACAGTAGCAAAGACAGGGTGGACAAAACAGCTGAATAATCAGTCTCTCCTCTTAGGATCCTAATTCAAAGCATGCAGACTGCTTTCACTCCAAATTAAAAATGAAAACTTTGAAACACCGAAAAAGATGAGGCATGGGTAGTTCAGGAAAGACATGCCTGAAATCATCGGAGGTTTGTGTTTAAACACATGAAAATGTTTCATTTGTGTTTGTGATATACTGAACCTAATCTGTGCTCTCACTAAGTTATCAGAAAGCTGTATGGGAGTTCTTATACAGGTGCTTTCTGTCCCACTTCTTCTTTGGCAGCTGACTTTAATGATGAGGACATGCCAGAATTCAATTGCATGGTTCCCGTAACTCAACAAGAGAGTCATTTGATGACCAAGTCCAAATAGGTAAGGGAGAGTGAAGCACCTGGATATCACCATGTGCTCAAACAAGGAACCTCATTTTGCAATGAAACATGAACAAATTTCAAATTGGGCTTTCATTTGAGTTGACCCAATCTGAAACAGTCTTTGAAACATTATTTAAAGTTTCCAAATATACAGAATTTATCATCACTAAAATTAAAGTTTTCCTGCAAAGTACATTTTCCAGTTCCATAGAAAATTTCCAATCAGCTCTATTTTTAAAAGTTTTGTTTATTATCAGATGAAATAAACATATCAAACAATCTAAAATACTAGATAACAAACATAGGGAGCTGAACATACAGATACAACTCAGGTCTACTACAAAGAATGTAGACATACCTATATGCAGCTATACCTATATTCAAAGGCAAAACGACATGAGCGTACGTTACTAAATTGAATACCTCTCTAATCTCTACCACTCTGAGCACCAGTTCATCCATTTTTAATATTGAACTCATTAATTGGAAAAAAAAAGAATCCTACCCCTACCTTTTGTCAGATGGCAGGCAGGCAGGAATAAAACACAATCCCTTTCTGCTCCTCCGAAGGATATAAATCATCTTTTTTCCTCACAGTAGGGGTCTGCATACCTGTCAGTGAGGTGTCCAGCTCTGACTATATTGCAGGGTGCTTGCCTGATTCTAAACTAGAATGTTTTCCTGTAACCGCCCTGCCTTCAATATACACAGAGGACATGCTTTTACAACTCTTTATATTTCAGTTTGTAATTAGAGTCCTAGTTTATGTTGCAGCAAAGAAAAGAACTGGAACAAATAACAACCTGCTCCTCTGCTTTACAAGGTATGAGCCAGGAGAATAAGATCAACAAGATAAGGTTTGCAGTACAAGTCCTTGATACAAAATGCTTCTTACAAAACTAATGAATACTGCTGTAATTATACAGCAGTCATTAGACTATGTAACCCCTTTTAACAAGCACAGTTCAAAACATAATATTTAAACCTGTCATGAACAATATTATTGCAGAATAGTCATCTTTATCCGAATGGGATGCTCACACATAGGTCTCTATTTTTCAGTTTGCTTACGAATTTTTAAAAATGAAGTAAATTAGATTTTAAAAGTAGATTGCTCCATGAACAGAGTTTTCTGTACTACTATACCTTAGAATGGAAATGAGTCATTAAGAGTCTTTGCTAAAGAACACAACTAGGCACAAGTTTTCAACCAATCTGGAAAGAAAGGGAACACAATCCTGTCTTGTGGATGTCTGACTTGAGTGAAAATGCTGATTAAGAGACCTTGGTCAGCTCTGTTGAGGTCCAAGACTCCCTCTGTGAGCTGCCTGCACTTTCTGTGGTGAAGCACTTGCTTCCATTGCATTCAGCCCTGTAAGAAACCTGCAAAACATCTTTATATGCTACAAGACAGAGAAACTGTAAATCAGCTTCAACCAAGTTGTGTTCTATAGTTTCTATAATTTATTTCATCAATTGACCTACATCATAATCAGACATTCCCATTTTTGTCAGCATAAAGAGAGTTGGCAGTACATCATGTGTGTCCACAGACACACACAGACACTAGAAAATTAAGAGGCAACCATTTACAGTTTGTGCGTTTAAGGAGCAAGGCTGCATAATATGCACAATATTTGAAAATACAAGCAAAGGTTAACATTTTCATTTCCAAAGTGGTTAAGGTAGAGACCTTTCCGAAGAACACTTAAGCAACAAGAGTATCATTCCACCCTAAACCACCAAATGGTAGATATCTTGCATCAAAGAAAGAGGTAAAATACCTAAAAAGGTGAAAGGCTCCATTGGTCAGCCATCAGTCCAAAGCTCTGAGCCCATTAGGATATATGATTAAAAATTTAAAAAGGAAATTCAATTGATTTAGAGGTTGGTATCAACTTCAAAATGAAGAAAAAAGAGAAACAAAGATGCCTTGAGCAAAGACATCATGCCTCGTAAAAGATAAGATGCACCACCACCGTTGCTTCATGTGAACTGGAAAAAAATGTGTATTCCATTTATCCCTTGAATTAAATTGAGATATTCTTTTTTTCTGCCTATTAAAGACACTCTGGATTGAAAGCCTTTCTCTCAGTGAGGAAGTCAGGAATTTCATCATCCACAAGACAGTGTTAGCTGCTACTGTGTATGCTGATCCTCTCTATGAAACATGAAACTCGGACCCTAAACAGATTTAGAGGGCTGGCAAGGGAATGCTTTGCATGAATTTGCTGCCAGAAGAAACATAGGCATAAACTAAATAGTATTAGGCCAGGTTTTAGAAGAGAAAATGTTGCCTCCCTCAGTTTGTAGATACTAACTGAATTAGGTCTGTCAAATCTAAATTGTTGCTCCTGTCTGAAAGAGACTCTTAAAAATGGTACTTTTTGGGCCCATGCTTAGAGATCAAGAGATGAGTGACATTCTGGAATGCTATTTATGTCTCTATAAAATCAAAGAATAGTTCATGTAAAAACCGTCATCATACTAAAGTTCTATTTCTGCTTTTAAAAAGGTCACAAAGTTGAAAGGCTCTACAAAATGTCCAGAATCAGATCTCAAACTGGCACTTTCAGACATTAGAAGACGGGTACCATGCTCACTCCGACAGCAGTGCTGGTGGCAAGCAAGATGCAAAAGGCACTGTCTGAAAGGGACTCAGGTACCCTGAGAACAACTCGTCATAGCTCTGTCCATAATTTCTAATATCTCCTCAAAAAGGCATTCTTCACCTTTATTTCCCCTGCTCTACTTTCCTTTGCCTGTTATCACCATATAACATTGCAGTATGGCAAACAAAACATAATAAAAAGAGTTCCAATCCCCAAAAATTTACAGTAGGTCATACAATGGAACAGTAAGATCACTTAAAGCATTTACAGATTGCGAGAAAAAGAATAACATTATGACAGGTTTATTGCTGTCACTAAATTAAGACCTCAGAATACTTGGAAAAGCATTTCATATATGTGACTAATGATACAGAAAGCAAAGGTGCTTATTAGGAAGTTCTATAATCATTCTGCATAGCTAGAACAAGACCAAATTATTTATGCTTGGGAAATAAATCCATTGCTGATCTTGAAAAGCCCTACCAAGAATAAACTCAGCCTTGTGCTGGGCACAGACAATGCATGGTTCACTTCAGACACATTAAAACGTACTACAGTCCAAAGGCATAGCTACTGGGGCTGTATTACTTGCTAATAATAGGTGCCCTTGGAACAAGGATGAAGTTATAAAGTGATCACATAATTTACTGTTATTTTTTCCCTGCCAAAACAACCAAAGAAAAACTTGACCTATGGATTCAGATAACCTAGGCATGCTATAAAGAATCGTATTACTATACTTTTGAATAAATGAAGTAAATAACCAGCTGTGATTGTAACCTTATCATTTGCAAGCCACCAGCAAAGTAAGCTGAATGTGCAAACACTTGGAATAACATAACAACACAAAATTGCTGCAGAAATTTTATTCTGCAAGCCGTGTTCCCCCAGGAGAGCTCAAATCACAACGAAGCAAGGGGAAAGACCGTAGCTACATGTTTAGAGCTGAGATGCTCAAGGCACTGAAGAAGGTGCCTGACAAAGATGTCTGCTACAGCAACAGCAGAAATATCATTAGAACATAACGACACAGAATCTATTAACAGGTTAACAAGGAAAACATTTTCAGGGGATCCCCTACTGACCTTTACATTTGTAACAGCATCAAATCCATACTGTCCCACTGCCCATCAAAAACTCCAATACCAAAGCAGAAAGTGTATCTTCAGAGAAACACATTAAACAACAAAAACTAAATCAAATGTTTAACTAAATTAAATGAAGAGGGGCACCACTCCTGAAAACCGTGATTAGGACACTCACTACAGCCAGAAGGCGTGGCTCCTGACTATTTCTACATCACACATCACATTACCTTCATTTCCAATGGCAATCCTCTCAGTACCTCTAAAAACAAAAGCAAAACGCAAGAACAGAGACCAGTGTAGGCCCAACAGCACAACGCAGAGCATGGCAGGTCAACATGATTGATAGCTCTCAGAACAGCTGAAGTTTACCTGTTTTGGCTGGTTATAACTGCTGGTCTTATTCGTTGGCTTCATACTGCAGTTTTGACCAAGAGGAGTGGGGAAAGGAGGCCTCCAGCAAATGAGACAGCATCTTCATCACGCAGTTCTGGTTTCATTAGTTAACTGACTATTCTTACCATGGCTTCCAATTTATCCAGTAGAATTGCTAGGGCATTTATACCTTTTTTCTGCTTGTTTCAATAACTGAAACGGTAACAGGACTCCTTATTTTATATAAACCTCCAAATGTTCTCAAGCATTCTATTTCCCATCTCATTTGTAAGGTGGAAAAGGACAGTCAGATTTTCTATTTTCTGTTTAGTTATTTGCTACGATGCCTTTGCGAAGTAGCTATTTTCCTCATTTTGCTTTAAATAAGAGCCCTATTTAAGAGCCCTTTTTTGGTTTTGAGAATCCTTTCCAAAACAAACCCAGTAACGACTGACTTGAAATACAATTTACTTCCACAGTGTAAATTCAATGGAACGCGACATCAAAGGAAGAACAGGGTTTGTGGCCCATAGGAGAAGCTGAGAGAAGGCAGTTTTCCCCTTCAAGGAGAATTTAGTAATAAAGTCCGCTTTCAGGCTCAGGTGCTGCCATAGGAACCTCCTTGAGGTCATGAAGTTCAGTGAGAGGAACTTAGTTCTGAAACAAAGACTAAATGTCGGAGGTGACAATAAGAAATAGGTGGAAATAAGGTGCCTTGTTACCTTTGTGGGAACTTACTGCTTCAATTTGCTTTTTTATTGCAGGTAGGATAAATACACCAGAAATTTCTCATTCTCCCCCTGTGCTGCAGGCTCTTCTGAAGTTATTCTGTTACTGTCACAGCAGCCTTTAAGAAACACGAATGACACTTTAAGAGATCTGTCAGTCTGTTACTAATGGAATATCCTCAGCTAAGATTTCTGTAGTAATACACCTGGTCTTGGATGTTAATTGCCAAATGAAAAAAATACCTAGTCTGAAAATGTCCTACAAGCAACCAGTTAATAACACAAGTGCTGCCCTCTTAATGACAATGTTACATCTCTTGTACTTTGCAGCTTACAATACCCATTTACACCTCACTCTGATATGCACACGACCATGTACATCCTCACAGAATGTGACAAGCCATTTATTACAAATTGAGAGCTTAAAGAGATGAGGAAATGTCTTCTTCATACTGCCGGTCCCTCTCTCATAAGAAGACAGTTGCACCACTCCAAACCTACGTCCTAAGCTGCCAAAGCAAGACAGGAGGTCAGAGATGGAGCCTGCCAGATCAGTTAGCTAAACTAGCAAGGAGAGGGGCCAATGGCTGAAGGGAAAAAACACACTGCCAGATGGCAAAGGTGATAGTGGAATGATGGGCTCCAGAATGGGCCACGCTTGCCAGCTCTGAGCCAAAAAGTCCCAGTCTGTGACACTGCAGAGTGAGCATCTGCTCTCATACTGCCACCACAAAGACCACCACCACCTCATGTGTTAGCCGTCTCTTTGCAGACTGGTACTACATTTGTCCAAGGCAATGGTGAAAAACCTGATTAAGGTATTGATTGCCCTGATTAAGGTACCCCTCTTCTCTCTGATAGTGGTATTATCTAGGTAACTACTTCAGATTAGACGCTGAAGTGTTAGTTAACTAAACCAAAGTAATACAAATTCACTCCTAACCACCCAGTCTACTACTAAGACAGTTGGTAACATCCAAACCTATCCTCGTGATTTTTGTGGTCTATGAACTTACCAACTGTGCCATGTTTATAAACCACAGTTCCTTAGCAGTTCTTCTACAGTATTCTGCTGCAGGTGCCTTACCAGTTTGTCCAGTTATGAAACGCCATTTCTCAGACTGAAAACCTGCCATGGAAAATTAACTTGTGAAAAAAGACAATGAGGAGAGCAATGAACCAACTTACTACACCATTAGACCATGCATATTGCTCAGCAATATTTCTACTCAAGGCCAAGAGAAGATAATCCGCTATGCAGCGGCACTGCTAAAACATTTTTATGGTAGGAGTCAAAGTCAGAAGTATATGCAACTATCTTTTTCTCTAAACGTTAAGAAAAAACACAGTTGCATGAGGTGCCACTGACTTAAAAGACAAGCATCCTTTAAAAAGGGAGCAATGGAGGAGAAGCCTGGGAATTATTCCCAGAGAACACACATTGATTACTTTTATCAGTAGTCATCCATGGAGACACTCCACTCTCTTACCAGAGTGCCTAAATTTTTTAATGTCACAAGAGCCCTTCCTTATCAGATTGTTCTTTAATGCAACAACAACAGCAACAACAAAATCTCAAGAAGTAAAGCATTATGCAAGTATAGCAGGGAATCCAAAGAGGCTTTTTAAGAGTCTCCAACATAATCCCTGCAGCTGCTGCTACCAGCCCTTTCAGAACGGTGATTTAAAGAGCCAAAACTAGGATCTGAAGTGCTGGAGAGTGTTCCACAAACATCAAGAAGCTCAGCAGGTTGAGAGACCAGTGAGCATAGGCCTGGCTGTGAATTTTACCTTCCCTCCAGACTTTGATGCCTGCCTCAAGGCTGTGTTTTGCCCACATGGAGCTCAGAGCCCAGATGTCTCTCCTGGGTAGGCACTGCAGCTGAACGTACTCCACATTTAAGACTCCATGGGAAAAGAGCGAGGGCAGTGAAAAAGTCTGCCTCCTGCACCCCTGCCGCACGGCTACAGGCAGGGTCACACTGCAGTGTGCAGCTTAGGACCTGGGGACTTCTTGTCTTAGCAGGACTCAGGTCAACATCTCACATTTCTGAGGGGAGCACTAAACCGACCAGGTTACAGCAAGGTGGAAGAAGGTTTACTCTGCTGAAGCTGAACCACAAGCAGGAAAGGAGAACCTGTGACCCACGGCGCTGCAAGGAGCTTGACTCTCTAACCCAGTGGTTGAGATATTTGCCTGAAAGAGATGAAGAAGTAAGTTCAGCCTTTTTCCCACCTAATTCTTCTTCCCCTACCCTGACGTCCATGCTAAATTCTTTACTTTTTCTTTCTATTTAGTTTATAGCTTTCAAATTAAATCCAACAACACTCCAGTGTCTGTATAGCTGAGAGGTGTTGCATCAGATGCCCTGACCCTAAGAACAGTCTAAATAAACATGATGAGCAGAATGGATACACCAAACACTGCATAGTTCCCATACATGGAAGGGTATCACTGTAAACCCAGTATTAATATTGCCAGTAATGATAACAGAAAGAGGAATTTTTGCTTTTAAAAATGCACCTCTCCTCCACTTACTGAGAGAAAGCTGTAAAGGGTCCTGAGATACCGCAGAGGAGGAAAACAGAGAATGGGCTTGTGGCAGACAGGTGCTTGTCTCCTTGCAAACCCTGATCTTGTGAAAATGAGCTAGTGGGCAAATACTCCATTACTGAACAATTCTTCACCAATGTGATGCAATACTATCTCCGTTACAAGAAACTGCTGGCAAAGTCTCTGATCTTAATCTAAAGCTTGACTGATGTCTGGAGTAAACACCATGGCAAGTCAAGCTACAGGCCACACCCCAGTGTGAATGGACTAGAAAATGTGCTAAGCCACGCAACTTTCATGGCCAGTGGTCTCCAGTGATGAATAGCTGCAAAACTGCCTGTAGAGAATAAGTATTTCAAATGAGAAACCACAGCCAAGGCATCATCAGGCTTCCAGGAACAGAGGGAAAGACTGATTCAGGTCATTTTCTTTGCTAAATCTCAGAACTGATAAATCCCACATGAGCCAAACTCCTGTAGAATCTAAGAACTTTGAAGTAGAAACAGGACCAGTTCAAACACATCCACATGTTGTGAAAGGTATTTTTTTTTTAGACAGTCCAGCCTTTAGAAGATGAACTTTCCACAGACATATGGAAGGATTTTAGTCCTTTAAAATTAGAATTAGCTGAGAAGGGATCCAAACTTTTCTTCAGGAGTGCTGTTTATCTCCCTAACGATCCCACCTGCCAGTGATACACTGACAATGGAAAATGAATGGGAAATTCCTTGTTATTGCTATCCTTGCTATTGTTTCAACTTCTTCCCTGAAAAATTAAACTGGACTGGGGCAACCTTGTAGCTGTTGTTTTTCTAAGTTGGCAGGGGTAAGATTTACATATCTACAAAAACTGTCATTTTGGAAGTATTTAGGAATTATGACAGAATTTTTCTAGAAGCTAGGAAAAGCTGCATGTCTCTCAGACTAGGATCCTGAGTGTCTGGGTCAAAAGGAGAATTTAAAGTCATTGTTTATGTACAGCCTTCAAGAAATATTATTGTACCCAACTAACCTACTGGTCAAGTGGGAAGGAAAGAGGGAAGCTTTCCTGGGAATATGAATCAGCAAAAATACTTTTGGAAACGTTATTACTTCAGCACACAAAGAGAAAGTGGATAGAAATCAAGACTTGCAGAGCTGCTTGCTGGGACTAGACTTGATTTTGTGACACACACCAAATGGATTCTAAAATTATTTTAAGACCACAGTTCTGTTCCAAATGTTTGCAAAATTGGTGGGTTTTGCCAAACACCAAAGGAAAAAAGCTAAAATATTTTACAGGAAATTTTATGGCTCCAGATTCTTGCTAGTGTTTGGAATGACTCCTTGGAGGAAAGAAGCCAAACAGAAAAGAGGAGGAAACAATCATTAACCAAAAAAAGAGAACACCCAGAAATGTGCAGAGGGGGACCTTCGAGTGAAATGGATTCCTTGTTCCTGAAGCAATTGGCCATATCTCAATACTCCCAAATCATTCTTGCTAAAGAGAACCTAAATTGCCTTCTCCTCAGGGACAAGGCATGATCTTCCAGCTTGACTATAATGCCAACCAAGGAGCTGTATCACTTCTGCTATGAAAACAAGAGAAAACAAATTGTAACTTAGGATCACCTGGTCCACGGTTTCCCTCAAGCTCGGCAGGTGATAATAAGCAGATTTAGTCAATCCTGAGCCATTCAAATGGAACAGGATGAGAAGGAAAAAGCCTGCGGTCCTCCCCCTCCTTCCAGCTGAAGTGGTGGCAGACTGGAGCATGTGATGTCCATTCCCCCTCTCCCCAGCACTACCCTTTCCCAGAACCCTGGGCCAAGGAATAAGAAAGTAAAAGACCCACAGGATCAACACCAAACAGTAACCTTGATAACATGGCTACATATTTCGTTACTAATTATATTTCAATAATAGACCGTCCTGGTTTGAGCGACACAGGACTAATTTCTCTTCTAGTACTTGGGAAGACTGCACTTTTAGAAGACTCTAGTGTCTGAATTTGTGAAAATATTTACTTCCTAGCCAGCTACAGTGTGTGGGTTTCAGGGTCTCAGTGTTTTTGAGCTCACCAGGTGCAGGGATGAGACGGAGCGAGACCCGGGCACTTGACCCAAGCTGTCCAACAGGATTATTTCATACCATCAACGTCACATTCACTATAAATTACAAAGTTTGCTGCGAAGTTCTCTCTCTCCCTTGATGGCTGCCATCCTGAGAACTTCATGCCCTGGTGCTGGACCCCTGAGTCCTTCCCTTCCTCCTGAAGCTGTAGCGCTCGCAGTGTCCGACATTTGTTGTCGACTGCTGGGAGTGCACAGCTTCCTTCTGATAGAAGGGGCTCAGTATAATCTTTGCATATTCTGTATTGGTATCAGGATTAATACTGGTTCTTTAGTGCTATTAATGTTAATTATCTAATCTTACTCTATTCAATCTGTTTATACTTCAACTCCCGGGTTTCCTTGTTTTTCCCGATTCCCTTTCCCAGGCAGGGAGGGGTCATCGGGTGATAGAATGATTGTCTAAATGATGATAAATTGTTATGGGTCTCTCAAACCATAACATAGACTTCCATGTTTCAGCCACCTGCATTTGTTCACTGTTAACTACGTACTTCAGTGCCAGAAGGCTTCCTGGATATTGCTGTGCTGTTTCACACACCACTGTGGCCTGCTTCACGCTACACACTATTTCCTGCTGTTTTCAAATAGTTTGCTTAAGTAAAACTGCAAAAATACTGGTAGCTTTTGTCAAGGGCCAAGTGATATGTGAAAAAATGTCTTCTTCCCACCCTGAAAGAATACCGTCCTAGCTGCACGTCAGGTCTTGCTATTATGGTCTTTTATATATATTTAGCAATTTTGTTCTTAATTAGTATTTATTTATTCCATCTTTTTTTTTCACATTTCAACTGAGAATAAATTTTCTTCATAAGATTTTATGTAACAGCACCTTTTTCTCCACTATCAGTTCTTTCCCACTGCATGTATATCTTTGTTTAACAGCACTGCTCTTGCAAAATCTCAGGAAATCTTCGGTCACACTGCAGCTGAACTAGCAAGTCTAATATCTCTTTCGCTGTTGCTACAATGGCTTAGGCAGAAGGTCATGTCAACACAATAAAAAACTACTTTAGCTTCTATTCATTTACAAGGTGGGAGCAGGTCACTCACCCACTGTAGCTGTTTTCCTCACTCATTGCTCTCTTTAGCCCAACATAATGCATGCCCTGGAGTTACAAAGCATCCGAGGTTTTATTTTCATCTTTACATTTGATCTTTTATCCTAACCCTTTGATGTCATGAAACATGTTAACATCCTGAACGGGGTTACTTTACATCAATACTTTCACCCTCCTACACTGTGAATCAAGCCAGGTTTGCTTTTCTTAAAGGAGTGACAAGTTTTTACTTTCCACTGGAGTCTTTAAAGTATTCTCCTGGGGTTCTACTCCCTGTTTTGTAACAGTCTTGGTCACTGAAACCTGATACCTAGTTATGGGGAAAAAATAATCATTTGAATAAAAACACAATTATGCTTAAATTTAACTTTATTACTTTTTAATTTTGATCGACTTATTGTACAATCCCATTCTGTTCCACTGCAATTCAGTTTTGGAAGGTTTGGGCAGCAAAGAGTCCTTCATACTCCCAATGATTAACCCCTTTTCCCAGGGTATGAAGACAACATTAAGTAAGTTTGGCAAATCTATACCAAACTTGAATTCATATAACTTGTGTTCAGTCTGTAAAATGAACTATTTATTTAACAACATTTTCTTTCAAAATCAACTACAATTAAACAGATTTCATATCAACACAGCCAGTTAGCATCAATTTCAGTGACATTCTATTGTTTATCTTCTGAAACTATACACAGAGAAAAAAGTACAGAGGTGTTAATCTGAAACTTTTACTCTTTTTGTCACACTTCAGGCACTGCAATAAGAATGTGGGGGAGACAACATTTGCAAGGAGGATATCAAACTTGTGTCATCAGACTATATTAGTCCGGATTTTCAAAGATTTTGTGTTCCTTTGCCTTCAGCAGTTACTGTAAAGAATTAAAAATAATAAAAAAACCCAGCCTTGTCTTATTCTGAATAAACAACTGAATAAACAAACACAAAATTCAAAGATCATTTTATATTTATAACATTAAATATTCCTTTTTTGAACTATCCTTGTCCGAGGTGTGTAATTCATGCTATCTTTATGATTAATGGAGCTTTGCTGATTGTGCGTATGTGTGTGAATTATTCAGTTCCTTTAAGTAGAGGGTTTGGGGTTTTTTTGTAGAGTCCAGCAATGACTATTACATTTATAAAAAATGCTGCATATTCTTCAGCATCATCAACCTTCACACATCCTACTTCATGTTTTGTTAAAGACAGAAATCTCAAGAAGGTTTCCTCCCTCCTCTTTAGTTCCTTAAGAACAAAGATGTAAGTAAAAACAGCACCTTTAATCTAAAGAACCCGAAAAACTACACCCCAAGAAAAAACAGGAGAATCGGGGCTCACACAAGAGTAAAAGCTAAAGAGCTAATGTTTCAGCTCCCACTACACTCAGTAGAGATGCAGTGAACACAGTCAGTAGAGCCTTGAAAGTTCTTCATTTCATCCTCAACCAGGTGGGTCAGTAGAATAATTTTCTAGATGCAACTGACTTTGATCGTTAGATCTCCACTGCCTGTACCTAGCATGCACGCAGGCATCATATTTGTTTTCATTTGGAGCTGCATCCCACCTTTAAACGTGAGCCCTTCTGCTAGACCTGGAGAATATTTAATGCTCATCAGAACTAGCAGAGAGGATCCACTTTCATCTTCTGCTGAATCCTACCAGAATTTTGGTTCTTGAAGCAAATCCTGTAGCAGAATGTTAAATCCTATAAGGAAGCAATAGCAGTAATTGTCTCTTCCTTCACACAGATCAATAAACAAGTTTTATGTGCAACAAACTGGGTTAGTCCACAAACCCAGAGTTTCACGGGTTCTTGTAAAGGAAACTGAGCATTCCAATCACTGTTTAATCAAAAGACCCAAATAGGGCTCATACAAACTGTGCCTTAAGTACAAAGGTGAACCTGGTAGTCCAGTAATAGTGAATTCTAATAGACATTTGGAAGAATCAGGAGCTGTCTTATCTTTTCCACACTACTAATCTTTAAAATTGTTATTGGAGAAATGCTATTGCCAAGTTTAAATGCTCTGGGATCTCATTAGGAATCTCTGGAGCTAAAAGCATAGTCCCAGTTTAAACTAATAGCAAGTGTGCTGGTCAGACTCAGAAGTATACCAGACACAGCTTCTGTGGCTCTTCTGCGTAAACACAATGAAAGGTGGATTACACCATCACATCTGCAAAATGACTGCTTATGAATTCCAATTATAATAAAGATGTGCAAATAAGCAGTATCAATTTTAGGCAAGTTACATATCTATTACCTTTTGCAAACAGAGTCTCTGCTACAGCTGAATATTGCATGCAGCACTGGACAAAGCTCACTAAATTTTCCGTGATCTTCTGGCTACTTTGAACAGGTTTGGACTCAAAGCTATAAGCAGATAAAGTCAGGATAAATACAGGAACCTCTTGTACTGCCTATGTTTACCAGAGAATCCTCTTCCTCAGAATCAGGCTGGAGATGTAGGGAAAAATCTTGGTTCCATGGCAGTAAGTATTACACTGACATTGGCAAGTCCAGAGCGTTCACCTCCCATTTAGCTGATGTAAAAAACAGCAGAAAGTGATTTTTCTATGACAGCTGGGGTCACAATATGTAGTTCCTTGGCAAATCTCAAGTAATTATCTAAAGGTTGTATGTCTGACAGAAGGCTGGATTTTTGAAGAAAAATAACATATTTTAGACATGAAAAGTCTTGGTTATCGGCAAGAATTTGCTACTGGGGTTTGGAGGCTGCCAAAAAGCATATATGCCATGCATGAATCCTGATCGCTACTGACAAAAACTGTTCCTGATTTATTTACTGAATCCATATATTCAAATCTCATAGGGAAAAGGCAAAGCCTGACTCTTTGGCTTCAGATAACAGAAACTGCCAACACCACTCAGCTATGAGCAGTCATAA
This sequence comes from Ibidorhyncha struthersii, assembly GCA_013398815.1. Classification (NCBI taxonomy): domain Eukaryota; kingdom Metazoa; phylum Chordata; class Aves; order Charadriiformes; family Charadriidae; genus Ibidorhyncha; species Ibidorhyncha struthersii. Next base: position 42,220 of record VZSZ01004481.1, on the reverse strand, counting down.
GAAACAGAAATACTGCCACACTTGGTTTTGTTGTTATCCAATGCCAAGAGATGCCACACACACAATGTCACCACAGCACAACGTGCATTGATGATATCCCCTCCCATTCATTCCTCCCATTACATTCTAAGACAGAAACCCTCGTGCACATCATATTCAGTATGACTGTTTGCATAATAGCTGGTCAGAACATTATCTTTTTACAGGAAAATGTATTTTTTTTCTATTTTAAAAAGTGTTTCTTGTTTAATTGAAAAGGAACCTATTTCTTTGGTCAGCTCTGACAGCTATCCTTCTTATGTAAGCCAGAAGCATCTCAACCAAAGAAGCATCTCAAGCAAAGAGACAAAAGCTCTTAGCATGAAATTCACTCATTCTGCTGCCTCCTCACCCCTCAGTCTCTTACACCCCTTCTTAGGATCTCACACATTCATAGCATCATGGCTTCTCTGGAGGGGAAGATGTGCTCCAGTGCTTTGGTGCAGCTGAGACTGTGTGTCTCTGAACGTATCCCCGGATCAACAACTTGGTAGCTGAGACAGCAGAGAGTAGAAAAAAATGAAGTTTGCTCTCCACAGTTCAGTCCTTTCAAGAAGGTTGAATGCTGCAGTTTCTCTGCAATTCTTTTGTGTCCGACTAGAGGCATGTCACCTGCCCTGCAGCCTTATTGCCAGGGCAGCTAGGGTGCCTCTGTTTTATTAGTGTCCCAGAGGACAGGTGTTCCAACACATCACACACAAAGAGCTAACATAAAGAGCCTAAGCTGGTCAGCCCAAACTAGCTTCCAGCTTGTGTGCAAGTCATCAACCTGCAACCCACTCCTCCTTCTGAAAGGCTCTGCTGTGCTTTTTCTAGCACAACACATTTCACACGTGCAGTTAAGGGGCAGTAAGAGGTGGGTGAAGGACTCTAGGGAAAGAAGGTGGCCAAAAGCATGGTTCTTCTGCCAAGTCAACTCCTCTGGGCCATTCCCACCCACTCCTGTGCATAGCTGAGAGGTGCTTCAGAAAGACACGATTGTGAAATGAGTCACAGAATTAGGGCCAGAGAGTAGACCAATGTAGGCTGTTGTGGTGAGTGTCTGCTACAGACTCCCTGATTAGGAAGAAGAAGTAGATGAGGCCTTCTTCAGATAACTGTAAGGAGTCTCATGTTTGCAGGACCTCATCCTCATGGAGGACTTCAGCCATCCCAGTGTCTGCTGGAGGGCCAATACAGCAGGGCATGCGCAGTCCAGGAGGTTTCTGACATGAACTGATGGTAACCCCCTGACAAAGAGGATCAAGGAACCAACAAGAAGAGATTGTCTGCTAGACCTCATACTTCCAAACAAGGAGGAACTGATCAAGGATGTGAAGGTCTGTACAACTTTGGCTTCAGTGACTATAAGATGGTGGGCTTCAGGTTTCTGAGAGAAGGGAACAAGGCAAATAGCAAGATCATAACCTTGAACTTCAATGGTATGCAGACCTGGAAAGAAGAGGGGACCAGAAGAGCTGGTTGATTTTCAAGGATCACCTCCTCCAAATTAATTTCCTGAGTAGCAGGAAATGAAGCACGAATGAACAAGGAGCTCCTCACTAAACTAATACGATAAGCACACAGTGGGTGGAAGCAGGGACTGGTGACCCGGAAGGAATATAGAGACACTGTCTGAGCATGCAGGAATGGTGTTAGGAAAGCCAAGACCCATCTGGAGTTGAATCTGACACATGACCTGAAGGGCAACAAGAAAGGCTTCTGCAAGTACATCAGCAGCAGAAGGAAGACTGTGGGTCCACTGCTGAACGGGGCAGAGATCTGGTGACAAAGAACATGGGAAAGACCAAAGTACTCAATGCCTTCTTCTCCTCAGTCTTTACTGGTAGGACCTGCCTTCAGCAATCCCAGGTCCCTGGAAGACCAGAGGAAGAGTCTGGAGCCAGGAAAACTTGCCCTCCATGGAGGAGGATCAGGTTAAGGAACATTTACACAAACCGGACATACACCAGCCTATGGATCCTGATGAAACAGCCATAAGTCCTGAGGGAGCTGGCAGATGTTACTGAGGGGTCAATTTCTATCTTTGAAAGGTCATGGTAATCAGGGAAGGCTCCTGAGTTCTGGAAGAAAGCCAGTGTCACTCCCATCTTCAGGAAGGGCAAGAAGGAGGATCTGGGGAACCACACCTTGATCCCCAGCAAGGTTAAGGAGCAAACAACCCTGGAAACCATTTCCATAGTAACTACAAGAAGAAGATTGGGAGAAGTCAACATGGATTTACAAAGAGGAAATAATACCTGACCAACCTTATAAATTCTACAATGAAACTACAAGCTTGGTGAGCAGTGGATATTATTTACTTTGACTTTAGCAAGGCTTTCAACACTAACAACCTCATGGACAAACTGAGGAGTACAGGCTGGAAAAGTGTACTATAAGGTAGAATGAACACTGACTGAACTAATGGACTGAAAGGGTTGTGATCAGCAGCACAATGTCCAGCTGGACACTGATCACTAGTGGAGTACCCCATGGGTCAATACTGGGGCCTATACTGTTCAATTACTGACCTGGGCACTGGCACAGAGTGGACCCTCAGTAAGTCTGCAGAGTTTGCAAAACTGAGAGGAGTGGTTGATATATCAGAGGGTCATGCTGCCAGTTAGAGGGACTTCAGCAGGCTGGAGAAATAGGCTGACAGGAACCTTATGAAGTTCAGCAAAGGGAAATGCCAAGTCCTGCCCCTGGAACAGAGCACCGAGCCAGCCAACATGAGCCAGCAATCACAGAATCACACAGAATAGTCAGGGTTGGAAGGGACCTCTGGAGATCATCTAGTCCAACCCCCCCGCCAGAGCAGGGTCACCTACAACAGGTTGCACAGGACAGCGTCCAGGCGGGTTTTGAATGTCTCCAGAGTGGGAGACTCCACAATCTCTCTGGGCAGCCTGTTCCAGTGCTCCACCACCCTCAAAGTAAAGAAGTTCCTCCTCATGTTAAGATGGAACTTCCTATGTTCAAGTTTGTGCCCATTACCCCTCGTCCTATCAATGGGCACCACTGAAAAAAGACTGCTCACATCCCCCTGGCATCCTCCCTTCAAGTATTTAAAAGCATTAACAAGATCCCCCCTCAATCTTGTGCCCTTGTGGCAAGGAAGGCCAACAGCCTCCTAAGCTGCATTTGGCAGAGCGTCATCAGCAGGTAAAGGGAGGTGATCCTTCCCCTCTACTCAGTATTGGTGAGGCCACAGTTGGAGTGCTGAGTCCAGTTCTCTGTTCCCTGGTACGCGAGAGACATGGACATACTGGAACAAGGCCAATGAAAGACCAGGAAGATGATTAAAGTATTGAAGCATCTGGCATATGGGGAGAGGCTGAGCAACTTGGCAGTGCTCAGCCTGGAGAAGAGAAGGCTCAGGAGAATCTTAGCAAAGTGTATAAATCCATTAGGGTGGGGCATAACGAGAAGGGACACAGGCTTTTCTCAGTGGTGCCCAGTGACAGGAAGAGAGGAGATATTCAAAACTCAACTACATGCAGCCCTCAGCAACCTACTCCAGATGATCCTACTTTGAGCAAGGAGTTTGAACCAGATGATCCCCAGACGTCCCTTCCTACCTCAACCATTCTGTGATTCAGTGAATTGTTTGGCAGTAGCAGGCAACTCGCAGCAAACATCTTCCTTGGAAGAACAGTAAAATGCATTTCCGTGCTCATCTTATACAAATGCATAAAGATTTCAGTACTTGGAGAAAGGTTGGGCATATAAAAAAGCTGCAAACAGACTTAATGTGCTCTCCAAGTACAATTATGTGGCAGGAAAGACATAAAGCCTACTATCCTCACCTGCCAAAGGAAACATTTGGATCCCAGTTTTGGCTCCAAACTTCAGCAAAACTGGGCGCTACTAACTTAGTAATTGAATTATGGCAAGCTGTTCACAGAACATGAGTTTTCTTTTGCTCCATGCTACGAAATCTTCAACGGCAGCCTAAGCAAGTTCCTCATACAAATTAGGCAAAGGCCCACTTCAGTGAACATGAGTCTCATCTATCCAGGAAAGTGCCTTAAGCAAGAGGCCAAAGACTGTTCCGGGAAGGAGGAGGAGGAATGAGAGTGTTTTCTCTATATTCTTCCATCATTGTGACATTCCAGGCATGAAGAGACTCTCCAATTAAATAAAAATAGCACAATTCCACCAAAAAAATCTGGTTTTCAGATTTTCCAGGGAAAAAAAGGTTTTGTTAACAATTTTTTTCTTCAGATCTAAGTACTCTAGCTGATAAGTGGGGGAAAACAGTGTTGAATCAGTGCCTGTGTTTTTCATTTACTTCTTTAGTACATTTACCTCACTAAGCAGAATGTTTAGCTCAGATTTGTTTTGTCTGGGGATATCTACAACTTACAAAATTAGGCCCATAAAAATGATTCTAGCTCATCAGTTGCAGATAAGCATTAGGCACTAGCTTGTGGGAACAAGACTCAGAATGCCTATACTTGGAAAAAAGTCCCACTAAAACTGGATGGTAAAAAATTGCCTTCCAGTATCATCAGAGCTAATATGCCAAGTTCCCAAAATTTTGTTTTGCATATTTATACAGTCTTATGAAAATACTTCATGCAAATATCAGGCATCAAAGAGTGTTTCTGCTTTCATCTGATCTTATGACTGTACCTTAAAACACACTGCACTGTTATTTATGAGAGTGCATGCACTATGTTTGGTAGCATTGTCTTTCAGTAAGTAATCCCTTGTAATCACAACAACCTAAGACCATTACCTAAGCAAATCTTATAAAGTCATCAGGATTAAGAATGATAAAAAGTCTTCCAAAAATGTTTCTAAATATTTTTTGCACAAATTAAGGAAATCTAAGCTATTTAGCAGGCTCTGGCTAGACTTGACTAACAAACTCAGGAAGGGTTAGGTATAGTTGGAAAATTTTTACATAAGAAGAATGATCATTAGACAAAAATCAAGATCTGAAAAAAAACCCAAACCCAAGACTTGATTCATTTTCAATTAATTCTTTTTCTTTAATAACCTTTTCCAAAAGGATTAAATTGACATACTTGAAAGACTTTTTGTGAAAAAAGGTCCTATTGTTAACTAGGTCATATTTAGCATGAGTATGAGAAAGTCATTTATTTCCCACCAAAAATGTCTTTGCAAAAAAGAAATAATTTGAAACTTAAAAAAAGAAAAAAAAAGAGGAAAAGAAGGGGATTGTTTAGTTCTTTCCTTTGGAGCATAGGAAAAAGTAGGGTACAACATACATAATCTCTAAAATAACTGCTGCTGCTCCACAGCACTAGTTTTGTGCCGTGACACACTGCCACTATAAAAAGAGATTCAGGAGACCTGGTTAACTCTTCTGAAGTAGCCTGCTACCACCTAAGTTTCACCCCCTGTTAAAAGAATCTGACCTATCACTATCCACTGGAGTGGCCAAAGGGAGTGACCAGACATTTGCATGCTCAAAATACCTATCAGCAAGGTTGTCTGGGAAAGCAGTGGTTTCAGGGGAAACATAATCTCTTTTGGTTTGCTTCCCGTCAGAAAGTGTCAGTTTGACTAAGCTGAGACACTGGAAACTGGTGGCAGCTTCAATGGGAAAAGTAGCTCTGCTTTAGATGGCAATTTTTGGTTAGAGTGAAGGAAGGACTTCTTGGCTCCAGAAGAACAAACAGCCTAGTGGTTAGCACGTCTGAGCTCACCCTGCCACATCCAAACCAAGCAGCAGACCACAGTGCCATTTTGCCAATGACTAGGGACTCATAAAGGATTTTTGAATGGTTTTAAAAAATTTTAAGACTGTTTTGAGCCCTTCCAGAGCGTTTCCTTTGACTTCGGCCTTTTATTCTCATTTAATGTTTCTGAGCACTGACTGCAAACACTGTAAGCCACCTTAATATTAACGTTCATTGTCTTCATTAGGTGTCTTCCCCGCAAGCCCTGGCATCTGTTGTCTGATACTTCCACATAGAACAGGGGGAGACTGCGCTGCATTCCAGTGAAATACAGGTAGGCTGGAAATAAATCTTTGGTACCTTTACTACCAGCTGAATGTTAGTTAAAACTAACACACAAGTAGAAGTGTTGCTTGCTTATTTTAAAGCAAATTCAGTTTTCATAACTAAAATCGTGTGAGCAGCTTCATCAGATCATTAGTAAAGAAAAGAACGTAATAGGAAGAGATGACAGAACAGTGTAATTGATTGTCTGTTTCACTCATTTGAGTTTCCGGAACTGTAATTTTCCATGTTCTTAAAGCAAAGATTGGGGTCTCCCCTATGCATCTGGACGTACCCGACTTCTTACATATTACTAGGAAAGATGGTGATAAAACTAACTACAAAAGGTATCCCTAGCACACAGTACGACTTCATGTGAAGTTCTTGCCATTAAGCCCAGCTCCATTCTTGGAGTTAACATTCCCAGCACAGAACCAGGAAACCCAAACTGCTTTTCCACTTCTTTCCTTCATTTATTTTTAAAGTGTTCTAAAATAAATCTTATTTCACAAAAGAGAATACAGCTTTATCATGTGTTTGTATATATAGACTCACATAATTACTACACAAATATATATCTCCCAGTTAGGATATCTTCACCAGATAGAAATTTTTAAACACCCGTTCTGCTCTTCCCTCACTTCTGGTAAGAAAGTCTTTCAAAAGAGCCAGAAGGGCTTTGATCACATAGTCTAAGACTACTTCTTGAAACGTTGGGACTGATCAGAAACAAAGATCAGGAGCTTTCACATTACAGAAAAGAGAAAAGTATGATATGAGACCAACATTTGCTCAGCCAGCTAAGCTCTTCCCCCCATACTCAGCTAAAACCTATGTGTGATGCAGTGATCACTTCTTCTAGTTGGAAGATCATGACTCACCCCATTCCACAGAAAAAGCTTTATGGTTTGGGTTTGTCTGGTTTTGTAGAAACAGTCCTAACTTCTGTTTATTCAGTGTGGATCTCATCCACGGGATGGCAAAACATGATCTAGCCCTTCCTGCTAGATGCTTTTGTGGCTCATTTTTAAAAGTTTTTGGTAAGGGAGATTCCACAGTCTCCCATGGCAATGTTGGTGTTCTACCAGGCTCATAAATATGTTACTGTTAGAAAGTTTCCCCTAATGTTTTCCTGATCCATCCAAGATGGCTCCCCAAATGAGTTATCCCCTTCCTTTTTGCAACAGCCTTTAAATAATAGATAAAACGCTGTTATATCCCCCACACACTTCTGCCTCTGAGCTAAACAACTTTTTCAATATTTTTCTTTCCTTTCTTTTAGGTGGTATTTTCTCTAGACCCCCAACCCTTCATTTTTCTGCATCCTGGACTTTGTCCTTCAGTCAGTCTTTGCAAAGTTGTGTCCACGACCTCTGCAGCCCATGGGCACAGATCTGTGGCTTCTCCCTCTCTGCTCATCCAACCAGACCCCTCAAGCAGCCTGGGCAACCTACAGGGTCCTGACCTCAACAAGGAGTCTTCTGGGGCACAAACACACAGACCTCTAATATCAGTCAACTATAGTCTCACCACAAGATACAGAATGTAGTTTCTATCAGTCTTTATTATTTCTCTAACCCACCTATAATTTCAGTGTGGCAGCTGAAATGATTTATTGCTAAATTTATTGCACCTCTATCACCCACCAGAGTGATCAGATCTTTCAAGAGACATACACAAATTGCTCCGTAAGTAATAGGATTTGAGCCATCATGATATTGCATGCAGAAGTGGTCTGCTAGACTTCAGGTCATTCTTTCTGAACCACTCTCCCAGAGAGATCTTCTTTCAAGAGAAATTTCACATTGCATTTAACACTTTGCTCTCAAATATACTTGACATAGCTGTGAATTTTCCCACTTCAAGAAGATCTCTCGATTTTCCAGGACTTTCTCAAAAACCAAGAATTAGTCATTATCCGCAGACTTCTTTGTGTTCTTCCTGGGAAAAAAAATGACAAAAAAGTATCATGGGGAACAAAATGAAGAATTTTTATAGATCACACACCATCTGGGCTCACAGAATCACACAAACAGAAGAAAGAATTTCAATCCATAATGGAAACTCTTTCAGGATGTTTTTGGAAAACTGCACTGTGCATTGGGAAAAAGATGTATTTTTACCAATTACTTCACAAACACTGTGTAGGTTTCTGAAGAATGCACTCATACTCTTCCTGATCTGAACCACTAACAAAAGGAAAGTCCAAATGCAGGATTCACTGCACCTTCTTGTTGTCATACATTTAAAAAATAACCAGGAATACACAAAGCTTTTGAAGATGCCAGGGAGCAGGAGCTGCCATCTCTGCAGATGTAAAACTTTAGTTTTGGAGTTAGTCACTTTGGTCAATTGCTCTTCTAATTTTACACTTTTCACACTACATCCATTCAGTCTCCTTATGCACTATAAAATCTTTGTTACACTGGCACTGCTCCTTAACCAGGCACAAATTCAGAAAAAGTTTTGCTTGCTTTTTTATTCTGTCTATAAAAACTGGAATCTCTCTGCAGCCGCTGGTGGCTTTGGAAATGTGTAGTTTTATAGATTTTCCACTCTTTCATCAAAAGTTTTTCGCCCATGTTTAACAGAGATCATTAAAAGACACAGTGGGTTTTAAATGTTAGTACCTCATGCCCTGATCAAATTGCCATCCCTCCCTGCAGTTACGCTGCTGACACATAAAACACTGCACAGCACTCAGAGAACAGGCAGAACAGGTGTCTACAACCCCACCAAACAAGCCCATTTTCTCTGAACAGCAAGGCTTTTTAAAACTTTTTTTTTAAAAAGATCTCTGCCTAAATGAGCAGTTAACTCACAGGACCTGCTGGGCTGTTTTTTCCTTCTACATCCATCATGTCTCAAGAGTTACTCCGTGCCAATATGTGAGACAAAACTCAACTCTGCATTCAGCAGTGTCTTCTGTTCTTTACCCAAATTAAATATAAAGGGTGTGCCAACATACAAATCGCTCTGTTTACTAACTATGCACACACTACAGCTCAGCTGCCTCCGCATACCGCTGTTCTGCCAGGGCTGGGGAAGCTCCTGAAGTGTGGGAGATGGGAAGCACCGCAAGAAAACCTGACTGTTCTCAACAGGGATCTGGTACGGTCTCTGCACAATCGCAAAAGGTATCATTTGAAGAGCCTTGCAGAAAGCACAAATTCATTATGAAGCAGGCACAGCTCAGTGGTCCACAACCTCAAACCAGCAAATCAGTTCGTAAATGACGGTTCTCTCCAGAATCTTCATCGTTCTGGCATTTTGCCCACAGAAAGTAATGGTAGACATAAAGTACTGAAAAACAGGGAAGAGGCTGGGAGTGGAGTTACATGCAATTTTCTTCTTCTTGTAGGGAATTTTGTCTATACCTTTGATCTTTACTGTACCTTTTCTAGTTCTGCTATGCAGTTTTGGGGATGCGGAGACCAGAAGCACAAATACTATCAATACATTATGGTATTGCACAGTGAAATGACAGTCAAGTTCTCTGTTTTGTTTTCCAGTCTTTATCTTGTAATTCCTAAGATTCATTTTTTTCTTTTCGTTCACTGCTAAACAGTGAACAGATGTTAAAGAGAACTGACAATTAGGACTACCAGACTTCTTTCCTGAGCTGTGATAGCTAGCTAGGGGGTCTTCAATGTGCTTGTATAATTACTTACTCCTTACTCCACACTAAAAGTTAAATTTCTCTTCTAGTTTACCACCAAGTCTTTCAGTACCATGATATCCACCCACATCTCTTCAGAGCCAGTTTTATTCTCGTGATTTACCATTTCCAAATAAAATGACAAAAAGTTTATTTTGTCTGTCTCTTCTTCTCTCCCAGTCCACTCCCAAGATTAACTTGTTTACAAAAGGTGTGGAAATATCCTGTCCTCCTTGCCTACCAGTCAAACTTCCACTCCCATGAAACCATTCTGTTCTTCACTGCTTAGCTCAGTACCAGTATTTTAACAGATATATCTGTCACAATATAGGGCCACATCTACCTCCTCTGTATCACCACCAGAAACACATTATGCATCCTCTTCCACAGAGGGAAAGATGTGAATTTATTCCTAAGTGAGGTCCCAGCTGCCACCCGTGCACTGCCATCACCAAGCTGGTAGTAATACCTGACATAGCTTTTTTTCTTTCCCTAGATTAAACTACAGGCTGGTTTTACATGGTTAAAATTTACTAAAGCCACTGTCCATAATGACACACCTCTCTAAATCAAGCTTGAAAACTTACAACAAACACTCATTAGTTCAACCCCAGTAAAGTTTCTCTTTTCAGACCATCCTTTCCTGTCCTGCTAAGTAATTTTCCACCAGAGAATATGTTTTATCCTTGCGATTTTTCCTCATTGCTTTGGAGCTTATAGCTGTTTTCTTAGAAAAGGTGTTCTTCACGCACGCATTCACATCAGTCTTTGCTAAATATCCATCCCTGTCCATAGCTGAGTCACAACTGCTCTCACACTGAGTCCATCAGCCCTTCAAAAGACTTTGATTTACACCAAAGGCTTAAGCCATTCAGTTTTCTCCCTCAAGCTCTTTACTTAAATAATCAAGGATTTCTGTTGTCTCATTTACCTTGTCCAGGGTCTTAAAGGAGTAGGTAAAATCCTTTTATCTAACTGCATCATTTCTGTGTCTGTCATTGTCTTCAACAGTTTCTCATAGCTGTCCCTTATTCTACCTTCTTGCCCACCTGACATATTTGACTTTTTTTGTCCCCCAGTTGGCACCTTTTTGTACTTTAAAGCCAGGAATGAAGATTACGCATCTCTTCAGCCTTCTCCTTCACATTCCTTTGTTAAAACTTTTTATTGGCTGTAGTATATTGACATTATAGGATGTGCATCAAGTAACAGGAGAAAACTATGAAGAACTCTCTTTCATGACCTTCCTCCAGGGCAGCTCTAACAGATTTTCTTCATGGTATCAGGCTGAGAGGCATCCACTGCCTGAAGATTCCTTACTATGCAGAGTTTAATTCTCTGTGACTTAAGGGAGCATTTCTTATGTCTCATATGACATTTTTGTTAGCCCTGAGGTCTTGCAGGATGCTTGGAAAGCTGCTTCAAGGTTTTTCCCGTAAATGGCGGTTTCTGGAGCTCTAAGAGATTCTTGAGACTTGAGTGAGTCCAGGCACAGTGCCATGGGAAACACTGTAGGCCACTAAAGGGAACCTGCCACACACCTACATCAAACCATGTCATACATTTTCGGCAAAACTAATCCCATCTGGATTATATCTGCTCCCAGGTATTTCCATATCTGTTCCTGAAGAATGAATTACTCAATTTTGGAGGAAAGGGAGGGTGGTGAGACAGAGGAAAGAATAGCTTAACATTGGGTTTTGTCTCCTCATAAGATGTCTTTAGACACCTCATCTAATTCTCCTTTACATCGTGGTTTCATTCCATACTCTGTCTTACAAGCTGTTTTCTCTGCCAGAGTGAATCATTCACAATTCCCCAACCTATAGGAAAAAAATGCTCACAGAACATCCTTGTTCCATCCTGAACCTGGTTGAGGCCATGCACACCCTACATGTGGCAGGCAAAGGCTTTGCATCCCACCACCTGGTAGTTACACGTTTTGAACCGACTCCCTGTCTATAAACCTCTTCAGAGCTCTGAGAAAGTCTGCCCAAGTGTGTGAGCAGTTGTGCACAACTGCCACAATTCTCGCTGTCACCCAACAGACCTTGCTTCTCTGAGTAGAAAAATGTTGGTAAACATTGCTCTGGATTTACCACATGATGAGTTGAAGTGTGCAGACACAATTGCCAGCACCCACACTTTGCTGGTCTTTGTCTTTATCAGATAGTTTAAAACTATATGCATTACTGGCCCCTATAGATCTTGACTTGCTCCAAGGATGTTAACACTGTGATGATACCAACCTTAGTCACCTAAAAATGGCTGGATTTGCCATATTCCCCCTGCATCTCACAGCTTCTGGAAAATATGGGAATCAAAGTAGCTCAGCATCACTTAGCAATATCACTGTTAAACAGCCTTGGAGTACAGTGCACATCCAAATCCTTCTGGCTGTTTACAGGGCAGCAACCACTTGTTCCAAAGCAAAGATAACAGAGGTACCTCCATAAGTCCCTACTACTTACAAAGGCTACATCTCACAGTGTCCGTATTCAAAAAAAAAAAAGCAGCATTTCCAAACTACCAGTGAAAAAATGAGGCTGGACTGCAGACAAGTATCAAAATCAGTTATCTATTATTATATGAGAACAAAACCACACTTCCTGGTATTTAACTTTCTTTTCATCAGAACACGTCTGAACTGAATTTAGATTTCACAGAAAGCAAGTTGGAAACTCACAGCTGAGATGTGTTTAATAGCTAAGCAACATTTTTTGTTTCAGTTCAAAGTATAACCAGTTTATGAGGTGGCAAAGAAATGAAGAACAAATCCACCTCCTGTAGCTTCACCAATCAAACATCAACTTCTCTAACAAGCATTCAAAGACTCAGAGACACAATTTTCTACGACGTCGCAAGCAGCAATACATTAAAAAACATATATTCAAAGCCACTGCAAAAAGAATAAATTAAATTGGCCCTTCTATCAATCTCAGGAGCACTAAACTCATGCAGTTCAGCACCCAAGAATCACTTAATTTTTTTATAGATCATGGGATTTTAAGAGAGTAAATTCCAAGTTTTCTTTCTTTGCCTAATGTTTTGAGAGACTAAGAAATAAAGCATTCAAGGTTTTGGCATTAGCTCAATGGATAGAAACCTACTTAAATTCAGCCTACAGTTTTCCTGCAGTTCTCTGAATCCCTGAACTGACATTCTCATCACGGCCGCGCGGCAACACAGAACAAACAATTCGTGAACGGAGAAGCTACGTAAGATGAATATCTGTTCAAAAGCTCCGTGGCTTCCATACGTGTATCACAGATATAATGCATCTGATGATGCAGCGGTGAATGTCCCCTGACACCTCTACAGCAGGACCACCTGTAGAGCTGCCACCAGGCAGGTGACAGTGCCCGTACAGCCAATGCGGTAAGAGCACCCCCGCAGCCGGGGGGTCCTCTCCTCCACTGGCGACACTTGATAAGTGCTCTGACAGTCAGAGCCCCGTCCTCAAGTATTTACCATTTGAACATCCTGTCCCTCAAA